>JAOWBW010000285.1:1051703-1326685 GCA_026119855.1 Campanula takesimana | reverse complement strand
ATAAAATATAAACTTACAGAGTCAACTATTAAGGATATTAGAATCCTTTTATATTAGAATTGTATATTTCCTAAACATTGTATTATTTACTTTTCTATTAGGATTACTATTTCCTTTTACTTATGTAATTTAGAATAGTCTAGAATAGCTTGGAGAGTACTCCACCCTCTTGTATAAATACCCTACTCATATGATCAATAATACTTGAGTCATTCATACAATATTATTGAGTCTTTCATACAATATTATTTGAGTCTCTCATATTAATTATCTCTCTCCATGTATGATTGGCTCCCGACTATCTCTTTCTCTAATCCTTGACATAGTATCAGAGCTATGATCCATAATGGGACTTTTTCACCACAAAGCTTCCGCCAACCACCATAAAAACCACCACGGCGAAACTTTCCCAAACTTGCCACCGTATCACCCCACCAAAACCAAGAAAATCCGGCCAAAACCTTTTTTATTCTTCTTTATTTTCTGCAGCAGCAAGGAAAAAAAAAAAAACCCTCGCTAGCAGCAGTGTGGCCGCATCTACGTTTTCCGGCAGCGACATCTCCACGAACACTGACTACTCTGGAGCTCTCCTGATTCTTTAATTGGTGATACCAAGTACCATGAAGTTAAGGATGGAAGTATGTGAAATTGTTTGTCAATGACTTTCTGAGAACAGATGTTACCTCAAGTGTTAAGCAAACACCCCAGGTAACACTCCAGACGGACAGAAAATACACACACAAAAATAGTAGAGTTTTTTGCAGCGGAAAATAAATAGCACAAGAGAAATATTTTTCTCAAGTTATATAAAATAACTTGAGATGCCTAGATGGCGAAAACCTTATAATCAAAACCAATTACAAAGTTTAAAATGGTTCCCTATACAAACTATGATATACTCTCTATGGAACCAAAGTAAGAACAAAGTACAAGATTCTATCAAACCAAAACTCACTCAAACCCAAAGTATTTGAGTGATAAAAGAGTGTATGAAAGAAAGAATCTCAAAAAGAGCCAAGAGTACTTTGGTCTTTTTGTGCTTATGGATGTGTGTATAAAATTGGCTTCACTTCATTCTTCATCCAAGCACCCTTTATATAGCCACACATACTTGGAGGCTACACAAAGAACAGCCTTGGGGCTGGGTGTTTGTGATCGTGTGAGAGGGGAGAGTGGGGGATAATGTGTGAGCTTTCTCTCCACAATTTGTGCAAGACTTGGTCTTCATTACCTTGATTTTCTCAACCGAAAACTTCATGCCCAAGTCTATGCATCACCTTGTTGTACTCCAAGCTTCCAACGCCTTGTACTTTATCCATTTGATCAGCAACAAACCTTGGACTTGGTCTTCTCCATATTTAACATATTTAACACATGTTAAATATGTTTGTAACTCCTTCATTTACTCCCAATTATGAATAAATCTCCATTAATTTTTCTTCCACATTTTAAGCTCCATAAACCAAATTTATATACCTGAAAATATGGACCAACATCTAGAAAATAATATTAGGACATTAGTATAAAAATTACATTAGAAAGAAATATCAAATTACAAAGAATCTCGTCACAGCACTTAGGACTGTCAGGGCAAACACCTGAGGTAACACCTCAGTTCTGCACTAACAGTATGTAAGGCATATAATATTCATAATAAGCCGTCCTGCACCACAACTTCACAAACAACAAAACCCAAACTTTTTTTTTAATACCCAACCCCCCTTCTAACTCCTATGCATTCCTTTAATTTCTTTTCCTTTACACCCTAAACACCAAGCCCTTACCCGTCTCACGACGTAAAAGCCCTACCCCGTCTCGCGACGTAACAGCCCTTACCCCGTCTCATGACGTAAAAGCCCTTACCCCGTCTCGTGAGTTAAAAGCCCTTACCCCGTCACGCGACGTAAATGCCCTTACCTGTCTCGCTACGTAAAAAGCCCTTACCCCGTCTTGCGACGTAACAGCCCTACCCCCGTCTCGCGACGTAAAAGCCGAACCCGTCTTGCGACGTAAAAGCCAACAGCCTTACCCCCGTCCCACGACGTAAAAGCCCAAGTCAGTCATTGCGACGTCAACTTCCTATGAGGATTGCAAACCCTACTTGTACAAATGTAAAGATCATGGCAACATCATCCACAACCGGGATCGCATCAACCAACTCGCTTCATCAACCGTTCATATCATACTTTCAAGATTGGACTTCCTATCGGTCGTCCATCTTGCGGGGGCATATTAAGGATATTAGAATCCTTCTATAGTTAGAATTGTATATTTCCTAGACATTGTATTATTTACTTCCTATTAGGATTACTATTTCCTTTTCCTTATGTAATTTAGAATAGTCTAGAATAGCTTGGAGAGTAATCCACCCTCTTGTATAAATACCCTACTCATATGATCAATAATACTTGAGTCATTCATGTTGGAAAATAGTGTGGTTTTGAAAGAAATTATGCGGAATTTCCATAAGGGTAATTTTGTCCAACGACAAAAATTGATTAGGGTTTGTGTTCTACTCCATGAGAAGAATGAAATCAAGTATTAATTTGTCCAAAATGGTTATGGATGAATGAGATATGAATGATCAAAGTAAGTGGGTTGGAAAGTGAAAATGTGGATATCACACATTGGAAGGGAAATGAACCTTTTGCTAGGATAAAGACTTGGACACTAGAGTAGTGTTCAAGACTAAGTAGCATAGAGGCTCTCTCTCGCGCGCAGGGGGGGTGCAAATCAAATCCCAAATTTGGCTTGCGAGGTGCGTACTCGTGCATGGGCGCGTCCTGCGGACACGAATGTAGCACCGAAATGGCCTAATCGGACCAACACCTTTTGGTAAAATTTTTGGTTTGTGAATCAAAAATAATGAGCAGTTTTGATTTCTAACATTGTAACTGCCAAGTATCAATGGGTAATTGCAGTCTTAATTTCGAGATTAAGTGCAGCAAATAAAAACTGAAAGATTCAAATTAAAACAGAGTTTAATTTTGAGTTTAATTGCAGATTTCAGTTTCAGATTCTTGGCTTTGTGCAGCTATAAAAAGGAGTGTTCACAAACTGGTTGAAAAAACACGCTGAGAAAAACAACAATTCCTCCATCTTTCTTTTGCTGCATATTGTTCTGCGATTAGTGGTGATTCTGTCCAAGCGCAATTATTTCGCCGGGAAACTTAGGTGCAAAGTGCCCCCCGGTCCGCACGTTCTATCCTGGGAGGCTAGCGTCCCGACAAAACTCAAGCACACGTGGTGAGGGGACGAATAAGTCTTAAGGAGACAGTGAGCAACTGGGCTCGTGCAAATGACAATCGAATTTTACTTTCTGTATTTCCAGTTTATTGTTCAATTTATTATTCTGTATTTGTTCTTTCTGTGTAAACCACTAACAATCTTAAGACTTATTCGCAGCAGAGGGAACTCATTACAGATTTCGTTTTAACTGGTTATACTCAAGGTATTAACTAGTTGTTGTGTTTCAGATGACGACTGATACCATCATTGCTGGAAACACTGCTGGAAAGGAAACCCAGACTGGAAAAGGACCCGAAACTGGAACCCAAACTGGGAGTGGAAGTGGCTCGGCTAATTTGACTAATCCCACAACAGTCACATAACGACCCCTCATGCTGAAAGACCGAGAAGTTTGTTGGCAATGATTTCAAGCGTTGGCAACAAAAGATGCTTTTCTATCTTACTACCTGAATTTGGCTAAGTATCTGAAAGAGGATATGCCAAAGGTTAGTGAGAATGAAACTGATGTTACCACTTTGGCTGCGGTTGAAGCATGGAAACACGGGGACTATTTGTGCAAAAACCATGTCTGAATTCGCTTTCAAATTCTTTGTATAATGTATTCAATGACAAGAAATCTGCTAAGGAATTGTGGGGGTCTTTGGACCACAAGTATAAAATTGAGGATGCGGGAATAAAGAAATTTATTGTTGCCCGTTTTCTTGATTTTAAGATGGTGGACAACAAGAGTGTGAAGTCTCAGCTTGATGAGTTTCAAACTATTTGCACGAAATTCAAGCCGAGGGTATGGTCATAAGTGAAAGCTTTCAAGTGGCTACTATCATTGAAAAATTGCCTCCTTCTTGGAATGATTCAAGAACTACCTTAAGCATAAGCGAAAGGAAATGGATTTGAGGGGGATCATTCTGCGATTGAGTATTGAAGAAGGAAATAGAAAATGCCGAGGAAAAAGTTTGTCTCCGGTGATGCTAAGGATAACGTTGTGGAGCATGGTCAAAGCTCCAAAGGAAAAGGCCACGGCAAGGGGAAAGGGAAGTTGTGTCCAAACCGTCCAACTTGGGACCTAAGGGTGGTGTTTCCAAGAAGAAGTTCCTTGGAACTTGTTACAATTGTGGTGGTGAAGGCCACAAGTCTTATGCTTGCAAGGCGCCCAAGAAGGCTCGTGAAGCAAATTTGGTGGAAGGCATTGCTAAGGACGTGTCCGAGATGCACCTCGCGGCTGTGATTTCCGAGGTGAATTTGGTGGGTTCAAACCCAAATCAGTGGTGGATTGACACCGGGGCTACTAGACATGTGTGCTCCAACAAGACATGTTAGTACTCTGTTACTAAGGAAAATGGCGAGAAGCTATTATGGGGAATTCGGCCACTTCCGAAATCAAAGGTGAAGGGAAGGTGGTTTTGAAGATGACATCCGGGGAAGGAGCTAACTCTCAACAATGTGCTTTATGTGCCGATATCCGGAAGAATTTGGTGTCCGGACGCTTTTAATTAAGCATGGTTTTCGTATTGTGTTTGAATCCAATGTAGTTACTTTGTCTAAGAGTGGAATGTTTGTAGGAAAAGGCTATGTCAATGATGGCTTGTTCAAGCTAAGTGTAATGGTGGTTAAGCCAAAGCTAATGAAATGAATATCTCTTTGTTTACTTGCTTGAGTCATCTAATTTATGGCATGCTAGACTTGGACATGTTAATTTTGATTCTATACGTCGTTTAACAAATTTAAATTTTATTCCAAAATTTAAAGTTGATTGTAAACAAAAGTGTGAAACTTGTGTAGAAGCAAAATTAACAAGAAGGTCATCCATTCAATTGAAAGACATAGTGAACCACTTGAATTGGTTCATACGGATTTATGTGATTTTAAATCAACACAATCACGTGGAGGCAATAAGTACTTTATGAATTTTGTAGTGATGGCACAAAATTTTGTTATGTGTATATCTTCTCAAAAGTAAAGATGAAGCTATAGAGAAGTTTACTCTCTATAAAAATGAAGTTGAGAATCAATTAAAACGCGAAAAATAAGGTGCTAAGAAGTGATAGGGGAGGTGAATATGAATTTCCATTGAAGCAATTTGTGCACAAAATGGAATTAAACATAAAACCTCCGCCACCTTATACACCCCAACAAAACGGTGTTGCCGAAAGGAAAAATCGGACATTAAAAGAAATGATGAATGCCATGTTAATAAGTTTCGGGATTACCGGATAACATGTGGGGAGAAGCCGTGTTGTCGGCTAACTACGTGTTAAATAGGATACCCCGAAAGAAACAAGACAAAACCCCTTATGAACTGTGGCATGGAAGAGTGCCAAGTTACAAACACTTGCGAGTGTGGGGTGTCTTGCCAAAGGTAGCCGTACCTCCACCTAAAAAGGTAAAAAATTGGGCCGAAAACTATTGATTGCATATTTATAGGGTATGCACATAATAGTAGTGCTTATAGATTTCTTGTGTATGATTCAAAAATTGAAGATATACACAAGAATACTATAATGGAATCAATAAACGTGTCTTTCTTTGAGAATATATTCCCGTGTAAATCAAGAAATGAGGGCAAGCTCATCGATAGGGTTATAGATTCAATAGAAGAAGAACACGTACAAGAAGAAAAAGAAGAGGTGGAACCTCGACGGAGCAAAAGAGCTAGGTTGAAAAATCCTTTGGTCCGGAATTTCTAACCTATACGGTAGAAGTGAACCACAAAGTTATAAAGAAGCCGTTACCTCTTCGGAAGGACCTTTGTGGAAGGAAGCAATTAAAAGTGAAATTGATTCCATTTTGCAAAATCACACTGGGGAATTAGTGGATCTTCCTCCGGGAAGTAAACCACTAGGATATAAGTGGATTTTCAAAAGAAAAATGAAAGCGGACGGAACAATTGACAAGTATAAGGCCCGTCTGTAATTAAAGGTATAGACAAAAAAGAAGGCCTAGACTATTTTGATACATATTCTCCTGTCACAAGAATAACATCAATAAGAGTCGTACTTGCAATTGCCGCTATGAGAAATCTTGAAATACATCAAATGGATGTAAAAACGGCTTTTCTAAATGGAGATTTAGAAGAAGAAATTTACATGGAACAACCCGAGGGGTTGTTTCACATGGACAAGAGAACAAGGTGTGCAAGTTAGTAAAGTCATATATGGCTTAAAACAAGCACCAAAACAATGGCATCAAAAATTTGATAACGCCATGATGAAAAGTGGATTTAAAATAAATGAATGTGACAATGTGTCTATACTAAAACCACGGAAAATGGCTATGTCATTTGTGTCTTTATGTAGACGACATGCTATCATTGGAAGTAATGATAAGATGGATTAAATTCACCAAAGACATGTTGAATTCAAAATTTGACATGAAAGATTTGGGCGTTGCGGATGTAATCCTTGTGAGTTAAAATTTCTAGAATATCCAATGGACTTGTATTAAGTCAAAACTCATTATGTGGATAAAATTCTTGAGAAATTTAGCAAGGATGACAATGGAATTGCGAGTACTCCGTTTGACCAAAATCTTCATCTTTCAAAGAATAGAGAAGATCCGGTGTCTCAATTAGAGTATTCAAGAATTATTGGAAGTCTAATGTACTTGATGAGTTTTACTCGGCCAGATATTGCTTATGCTGTTAGCAAACTGAGCCGGTATACTAGTAATCCTGAAACAAATCAGTGGAAGGGTATAGTAAGAGTACTAAGGTACTTGAGATATACTCGTGATTTTGGATTACACTACTATAGACATCCAGCGGTGATAGAAGGATATAGTGATGCTAATTGATATCGGATATCAAAGACTCAAGGTCTACGAGCGGATATGTATTCACATTGGCAGGTGCAGCTATATCATGGAAATCTTCTAAGCAAACTGTTATAGCTAGATCAACCATGGAATCTGAGTTTATAGCATTAGATAAATGTGGTGAGGAAGACGAATGGCTACGCTAATTTCTAGAAGATATTCCGAAATGGGATAAACCTGTGCCAGCAATTTGTATACATTGCGATAGCCAATCTGCGATTGGTAGGGCACAAAATCATATGTATAATGGTAAGTCTAGACATATACGTCGACGACATAATACCATTAAGCAACTAATTGCAACCGGTACAATATCTATTGACTATGTAAAGTCAAAAGATAATTTGGCGGATCCGCTAACCAAAGGGTTAAGTTAAGAAGCGGTTGGAAAGTTGACATTGGGAATGGGATTAAAGTGTTGGGTTTCGATCAAACATGCGCAGCGGAAATTAGCATTTAAAATTTTGAAACCCAAAGCCCATAGATCCGTTCATATGATTAAACCAAATACGACATGAGAATAAAGGAATAAGCTAACCCTTGATGGCTATCAAATTTTCTTGGTCTTGGTGGAGGTTTGAAGACTTGATCACGATCACAAAGCTTGAACACGAACTTTGAAGATGATGATTTTCACCCTCTAGCGGTATCCACACTTCGAACGAATATCAAAGGAGCTTCTTTGATCTTGGTTGCTAGACCAAATTGTGAAACACTTTTTCACAATCAAAAGAACTATATGGAATTTATTTTGTGTATTATTTTGTTCCTCAACCAAGAATGTCTTGGAACAAAATAAACCCTCTCTCAAACTCTTTGAGACTCACAAAATCACTCGTATTGAGTGCTGGCCGAATTTGGTCTTTTATACACAAGTATGACCTATTCCAAATAGGAAACTTGTGTCAAAATCCGTCCAAAATTCGTTTCCTAATCAAATTAGGAATCTGCCACCCGACAGTACTGTGCGGCCGCCCAAAAGCCTTGTGCGGTCGAACAACTATCTGAAACAAAACTGGTACAAAACTGAGATAAGTGTGCGGCCGCCCAGTCCACACTGTGCGGTCGCCCACTTCTCAGAAAGTCCAGAATTTCCAAAATTCCAATGTAGTCCTTTTAAAGATTCGTTCTATTGCGTGTGACCCTCTAGGATTATACTAAGTTGGCAATGAGCTCAAACATGATCCCATAAGATATGATTAGGTTCTAGCAAACCATCATACCTACCCAAATAGTATAACTAGATACAAGTTCGCATCCTTTAGAATATGTCATAATCCCTTTGTCCACGATGTCATTGAACACAAGTCATGGTCAAACAGTCAACTTGTTTTGTTCAATACTTTCTCGATTCCGAATATGTTGATAATTCAAATGCTATTGATCCAATCAATCCATTTGAGTCCGGCCGAACATTTCATCAACATCATTCCTACGAGTGGCCCAAGCTTGACATCTCTCCGAGAACAAATCCATTTAGCTTATTATTCTTCCCTACGTGAATCCGATTATGCCAATCATACCCTTTATAACTTCCCGGTTAAAGGTAGCGTTTGAATATGTCAAACATAATGTTAATCAAGTGGAAGACTATAATAACTTCATGTCTAAGGATTCAAATGACATAACTAATATGAGATATATGTTTGACATAGACCATGACATAAATCTCATAGAGTGGGTCATGTCCAGTACCTTGTTCCAAACAAGTACCCATAAATCTAACATGATCATTTAGCCTTTATACTAGTGCTTAATAAGTACTAGGGACGGAGATTATTATAAGTAAACATGAACAACAATAATAATCAAAACATCTCTTTATTGATATGGAAAAAATGATAACAATTACAACGTTTATTAAACGTGCCTAGGGCACCACTACTAACAATCTCCCACTTGCCCTAGGCCCAATCTCCCATGTATCTAATACCCATGGACCTAACATGACCATCATGTTTAGCTTGTGGAAGTCCCTTTGTTAGCGGGTCCGCAACATTGTCATCAGTAGGTACTCTGCATATATTTACGTCTCCCCTATCAACGATCTCTCGAATGATATGAAAACGCCTGAGTATGTGTTTGGATTTCTGATGTGCTCTTGGTTCCTTTGCTTGAGCAATAGCACCATTATTATCGCAATAAAGGTCTATTGGATTAGCAATACTAGGAACCACTTCAAGTTCAGTTATGAACTTCTTAATCCAAACAGCTTCCTTTGCAGCATCCGATGCAGCAATATACTCAGCTTCTGTTGTAGAATCAGCGGTTGTACTTTGCTTGGAACTCTTCCAGCTTACAGCTCCACCATTTAACATAAACACAAAACCCGATTGCGATCGGCTATCATCTTTGTCGGTTTGGAAGCTTGCATCCGTGTAAGCATTTACAACGAGATCATCTTCCATTCCTCCATAGACCAAAAACGAGTCTTTAGTCCTTCTCAAGTACTTAAGAATCGCTTTTACGGCTATCCAGTGATTTTCGCCAGGGTCGGATTGGTATCTACTTGTCATGCTCAAAGCATAAGATACATCCGGCCTAGTACAAATCATGGCATACATGATGGACCCAATTGCCGAAGCATATGGAACATCATTCATTTTCTCACGCTCATCTTTTGTCTTAGGACATTGAGTCTTGCTTAGAGAAACTCCATGTAACACGGGCAAGGTCCCTCTTTTAGAATTTTCCATACGGAATCTTCTAATGACCTTGTCAATGTATGTACTTTGGCTTAAACCAAGTAGCCTCCTTGATCTATCTCTATAGATCTTAATGCCAAGAATATATGCGGCTTCACCCATATCTTTCATTGCGAAGCACTTTCCTAACCAAGTCTTCACAGACTGAAGTGTAGGAATGTCGTTTCCAATGAGCAATATGTCATCCACGTATAAAACAAGGAAAAGCACTATGCTCCCACTAATCTTCTTGTATACACAAGGCTCATCTTCGTTCTTGATGAAACCAAACTCTTTGACCGATTCATCAAAACGGAGATTCCAACTCCTAGAAGCTTGCTTCAATCCATAGATGGATCTCTACAATTTGCATACCTTAGAATTTTGTTCAAAACCTTCTAGTTGTGTCATATACACATCCTCTTGTAGTTTTCCATTCAGGAAAGCGGTTTTGACGTCCATCTGCCATATTTCATAGTCATGATATGCGGCAATGGCAAGCAAAATTCTTATAGACTTGATCATTGCTACGGGTGAAAAGGTCTCATCATAGTCAATACCATGAACTTGCCTATAACCCTTCGCTACAAGCCTAGCTTTGTAAGTATGCACCTTCCCATCCATGTCAGTCTTCTTCTTGAAGACCCATTTGCATCCTATGGTTTTACACCTTCGGGCGCATCAATCAAATTCCAAACTTGATTGTCTTGCATGGATTGCAATTCGGATTCCATGGCTCCAAGCCACTTGTCCGAATCAGGAGAAAACATCGCCTCTTGGTAGGTTGACGGTTCATCATTCTCAATGATTTCTACCTCATTACTATCCGTTACGAGAAATCCATATCTCTCGGGCTCGGATCGTAACCTACTAGATCTGCGAGATGCTTGTGTATTTTGAACAGGTTCCACAACTCCTTGTGGTTCTTGTTCTTGTTCCACTATTGGTTCAATGTTATTTTCTGGGTCTCGAATTTCTTCAAGATTTATTTTACTCCCACTGATTTCTTTGGAGAGAAACTCTTTCTCTAGAAAGACACCAGTTCGGGCAACGAACACTTTGTTGTCCTCTCGGTTGTAAAAGTAATATCCTTTAGTTTCCTTAGGATATCCCACGAAAATACATTTATCAGATTTGTGTGCAAGTTTGTCTGAGATAAGTCTTTTGACAAAAACTTCACAACCCCAAATCTTCATGAAAGATAGACAAGGCTTCTTTCCGCTCCACATCTCATATGGAGTCTTTTGAACCGATTTAGTTGGAACACGATTTAGTGTGAAAGCAGCGGTTTCTAGGGCGTAACCCCAAAAGGATATTGGAAGATCAACTTGACTCATCATTGATCGAACCATGTCTAACAAAGTCGATTCCTCCTCTCAGACACACCATTCCATTGTGGTGTTCCGGGCGGAGTCAATTGTGAAACTATTCCACAATTCTTTAGATGATCATCAAATTCTTGACTTAAGTATTCACCACCTCGATCTGATCGAAGTGCTTTTATACTTTTGCCAAGTTGTTTTTCTACTTCATTTTGAAATATTCTAAATATCTCAAATGCTTCACTTTTATGTTTCATTAGGTAAACATACCCAAATCTACTATAATCATCAGTGAAGGTTATGAAGTATTGAAATCCTCCCCTAGCATTGCTACTTAATGGTCCGCATACATCGGAATGTATCAGCCCCAATAAGTCGCTTGCCCTTTCACCCAACTTGGTAAAAGGTGTCTTAGTCATTTTTCCAAGAAGACACGACTCACAAGTATCATATGACTCTAAGTCACATGAACCCAAAAGTCCGTTCCCATGGAGTTTTGAGATACGCTTCTCATTGATATGACCAAGACGGCAATGCCACAAATAAGTATGATTTACATCATTAGGTTTAGATTTCTTATTTACATGATAGACATTATTTTCATTCTTGACATCCAAGATATAAAGGCCATTAAATGAATTAGCAATACCATAAAGCACATCATTTAAATAAATAGAAAATTTCTTATTCTCAATAAGAAACTTAAAACCTTCATTATCCAAACAAGAAATTAAATAATATTTCTGCTTAAATCCGGAACATAATAACAATTGTTCAAAACAAGAATTAATCCGGAAGGTAAAGTGACTTCATAAGTCCCTACGGCTAATGCAGCAACTCTTGCTCCATTCCCCACGCGTAGATCTACTTCACCTTCTTTAAGCAGTCTCCTATTCTTTAGTCCCTGCACATTTAGACAAATGTGAGAACCACATCCGGTATCCAATACCCAAGAATCAGTGGTAGAAAGGAAAATATCTATCATATAGATACCTGAAGTCGACGCAGCCTTGCTGCTCTTCTTCTTCTTTTGCTCTTCCAAGAAAGCCTTGCAATTACGTTTCCAATGACCAATTTCTTGACAATGGAAACAGATTGCATCCTTTTGTGAATCGGGTTTTGCCTCAGAAGCCTTGGCAACCTTTGCCTTGCTTATCTTGGGTTTGACAACTTTTGCCTTACCCTTGCCTTTGGCACCAGGCTTCTTCCCATCATGAACCAGGAGCACGGGAGAACCTTTCTCCACAATTTTCATCTCTGCAGTTTTGAGCATCCCATGCAACTCAGAGAGGTTCTTATCCATTCCATGCATGTTATAATTCATTACGAACTGATTATAACTTTTAGGTAATGAATTAAGAATGAGATCCGTGGCTAGCTCCAATGGGATTGGATAGCCAAGTTTCTCAAGGTGCTCTACATAACCTTTCATTTTAAGAAAGTGAGGACTCACTTGTTGCCCTTCATTCATTTTACTAGTAGTGAATGCAACAATGGTCGTGTACCTCTCTTGCCTAGCTTGCTCTTGAAACATGGTTCTCAACTCCACGCCTATCTCATAGGCTTCCAAATGTTCCAAACTTTGTTGGAGTTTTGAACACATAGCAGCAAGAATGAGACAACTTACATCTCTAGAATCATTACGATGTTTCTTGTAATTGTCTCTTTCTACCCTAGGGGCAGTAGGCGGTGGTTCAGCGGGGAGAGGCCCATCGAGAATGTACAACTTATCTTCTTGCCTAAGAACGATTCTTATGCTACGGATCCAATCCATAAAGTTGGTATCATTCTCTTCGAGCTTATCCTTCTCAAGGATCGATCGCAACGACATTGATTGAGTGTTATTAGTCATTATCTACAAATATGCAAAAAATTTCCAAAATTTAATAAGTACCGGTTTTCATTAAAGAGATAAATAATGTATTTTAAAACAAAATACTCCCACCAAAATTATACAACCTTCTTTATACATCCAATGTATAGTATAATTTAAATGGGTTGAGATCCCGCTTTAATCTAATTTTGAGTACGCTTTGGCGCACCGCTCAAAATTAAATCAATTAGGTAGACAACTCTTGTCAATCATATCTCATATGACTCTCAGTTCTTTTCATGAGATTCTTTAAGAAATCCAATTTCAAAAAGCATGTTAAATCTCATCTTTGCCTTAAGCCCAAAACTGTTTTGACGCTTAATTAAGTCCAACCATTTTAAACGCATAGGAAACTCTTATTCACTCATCTGCTCAAACATGAATAAAATCAATGCACCTCGCTTTGGCGAGCCCACATAAAATTACTCATGTATAAACAAGTGTTTTAATCATGGCTTGGCAAAAAGACTTAAAACTTTCTTTGAAGGTTCATCACATATAGCATGTAACACATTTATGAGCACATATATAAACTTGTTACACATCAAGTTTAGTCACTAAATTAATCTCCATTAATTTAAGCATGGTATTTATGTGTCATTAGTTTCTCTATAATTATGAGGAAGAGACTGTTTCAACTTTGGTCATTATCTCCAAATCAAGACAACAAGAAGTGCGGTCGAACTAAGCCATTAGGCAACCACAATCCCGCACTAATTCAAGAGACCAAGAAAGTAGTCCATGTGGCCGAAACTAAGCAATAGATGGTCTCGATGAACGTAGGCCAATTGCATTCACAATTCCACATGGATCTCCAATCATCGAATCAAGAACTTTGTTTCTCAATTTTAGCAATTATGAACTCTTCATAATTCTAACTTCGTTTTATCTTTGAAACTTTGATTGCGATCAATTTTGGGAAACACAATCTCGATGAACGCAGATTAGCCATCCAAAACTTGAACCAATCTAGGAATCACAAGACTAAAACAAATAGAAATTCAAACCCCAAAATCCACACACAAACCAACTACCCAAAACCCATTCCAGATCAGCAAGTCTGGACTGGTTCTGTTACTGGTTTTGTTGAATCTTTCGAAAAATTCCAGATTCTGGTTTTTCAACCAAAATCAGACCTTCTGATCAAATTGTGCGGCCGCCCAGAAAACCCTTGTGCGGTCGCCCAAAACTGTGCGGCCGCCCAAGGCGTTTTGTGCGGTCGCCCAGTACCATCAGAATGTGCAGAATTTTCAAAGTTCGAAAATTTTGTCTCAAAATCGTTTTTCCCTGTTTATTAAAACTTTGATCCAATCAAAAATTAATAATCAACAATTACGAATCCACCATAATTTATTTATTGCGATTGAATCGTGCGATTAAAGTTGCAAAACAATAAACTACATAAAATCACAAAACACATAAACAACATATATTCCAATATTCAAATCATGCAAGGCACATAAACAATTTATATACACATAACATGATCTAGGTATTGAAATAATCAACATGAACGGGGCTCTGATACCACTGTTGGGTTTCGATCAAACATGCGCAGTGGAAATTAGCATTTAAAATTTTGAAACCCAAAGCCCATAGATCCGTTCATATGATTAAACCAAATACGACATGAGAATAAAGGAATAAACTAACCCTTGATGGCTATCAAATTTTCTTGGTCTTTGGTGGAGGTTTGAAGACTTGATCACGATCACAAAGCTTGAACACGAACTTTGAAGATGATGATTTTCACCCTCTAGCGGTATCCACACTTCGAACGAATATCAAAGGAGCTTCTTTGATCTTGGTTGCTAGACCAAATTGTGAAACACTTTTTCACAATCAAAAGAACTATATGGAATTTATTTTGTGTATTATTTTGTTCCTCAACCAAGAATGTCTTGGAACAAAATAAACCCTCTCTCAAACTCTTTGAGACTCACAAAATCACTCGTATTGAGTGCTGGCCGAATTTGGTCTTTTATACACAAGTATGACCTATTCCAAATAGGAAACTTGTGTCAAAATCCGTCCAAAATTCGTTTTCCTAATCAAATTAGGAATCTGCCACCCGACAGTACTGTGCGGCCGCCCAAAAGCCTTTGTGCGGTCGCACAACTATCTGAAGCAAAACTGGTACAAAACTGAGATAAGTGTGCGGCCGCCCAGTCCACACTGTGCGGTCGCCCACTTCTCAGAAAGTCCAGAATTTCCAAAATTCCAATGTAGTCCTTTTAAAGATTCGTTCTATTGTGTGTGACCCTCTAGGATTATACTAAGTTGGCAATGAGCTCAAACATGATCCCATAAGATATGATTAGGTTCTAGCAAACCGTCATACCTACCCAAATAGTATAACTAGATACAAGTTCGCATTCCTTTAGAATATGTCATAATCCCTTGGTCCACGATGTCATTGAACACAAGTCATGGTCAAACAGTCAACTTGTTTTGTTCAATACTTTCTCGATTCCGAATATGTTGATAATTCAAATGCTATTGATCCAATCAATCCATTTGAGTCCGGTCGAACATTTCATCAACATCATTCCTACGAGTGGCCCAAGCTTGACATCTCTCCGAGAACAAATCCATTTAGCTTATTATTCTTCCCTACGTGAATCCGATTATGCCAATCATACCCTTTATAACTTCCCGGTTAAAGGTAGCGTTTGAATATGTCAAACATAATGTTCATCAAGTGGAAGACTATAATAACTTCATGTCTAAGGATTCAAATGACATAACTAATATGAGATATATGTTTGACATAGACCATGACATAAATCTCATAAAGCGGGTCATGTCCAGTACCTTGTTCCAAACAAGTACCCATAAATCTAACATGATCATCCCATGATCATTTAGCCTTTATACTAGTGCTTAATAAGTACTAGGGACGGAGATTATTATAAGTAAACATGAATAACAATAATAATCAAAGCATCTCTTTATTGATATGGAAAAAATGATAACAATTACAACGTTTATTAAACGTGCCTAGGGCACCACTACTAACATAAAGCCTATTGATAAGTTAAACACAGCGGAAAACCCAACCTAGTTGACTGGAGATCCCAAGATCTAGGTTCAAAAGGGACAACCTAACTGTTAAAAGACTTGTAGCGTCACTGTGGGGGTTACCCCATACCCATTCCTTAAAAGTGACATCCCGAGAGAAATGAGGTTAAGCCGTTGGCTTTTAATGATTCTTATGTGAAGTAAACTGGGTTACTTAAAAGAATCACCTATGTGAGAAAGAAGTGTGGGCCGCTTTGAGAAGAATTATGTGAGGCTTAATTCTTAGACCTTCTCACAGAACCAGGCATTGTGCTCCAGGGCCATAATGGACACAGCTATGAGAGCTGAATTGTGTTAGGGCGATACCTGTGCAAAGTATATGATCGGCTACATAAAAAGCTAGCAGTTCAAGGACATCGTGTCTACTAATTAGCGAGTAGAGTAAATATATCTTACAAGGGAAGGTTCAAAGGGCAGACCCTACCTATCCTATGCAGGTTTTCGACTGCCGGACTTTATCACCTATCCTCATGAATTTCCTTCATGTGGGGGATTGTTGGAAAATAGTGTGGTTTTGAAGGAAATTATGCGGAATTTCCATAAGGGTAATTTTGTCCAACGACAAAATTGATTATGGGTTTGTGTTCTACTCCATGAGAAGAATGAAATCAAGTATTAATTTGTCCAAAATGGTTATTGGATGAATGAGATATGAATGCTCAAAGTAAGTGGGTTGGAAAGTGAAAATGTGGATATCCCACATTGGAAGGGAAATGAACCTTTTGCTAGTATAAAGACTTGGACACTAGAGTAGTGTTCAAGACTAAGTAGCATAGAGGCTCTCTCTCGCGCGCAGGGGGGGGTGCAAATCAAATCCCAAATTTGGCTTGCGAGGTGCGTACTCGTGCATGGGCGCGTCCTGCGGACACGAATGTAGCACCGAAATGGCCTAGTCGGACCAACCCACCTTTTGGTAAAATTTTTGGTTTGTGAATCAAAAATAATGAGCAGTTTTTAATTTCTAACATTGTAACTGCCAAGTATCAATGGGTTAATTGCAGTCTTAATTTCGAGATTAAGTGTAGCAAATAAAAACTGAAAGATTCAAATTAAAACAGAGTTTTAATTTCGAGTTTAATTGCAGATTTCAGTTTCAGATTCTTGGCTTTGTGCAGCTATAAAAAGGAGTGTTCACAAACTGGTTGAAACACACTGAGAAAAACAATCTTCCTCCATCTTTCTTTTGCTGCATATTGTTCTGCGATTTCCTTGGCCTCCTTGCATTGTTAATAGTGGTGATTCTGTCCAAGCGCAATTCAGTTCGCCGGGAAACTTAGGTGCAAAGTGCCCCCGGTCCGCACGTTCTATCCTGGGAGGCTAGCGTCCCGACTCAAGCACACGTGGTGAGGGGACGAATAAGTCTTAAGGAGACAGTGACCAACTGGGCTCGTGCAAACGACAATCGAATTTTACTTTTTGTATTTCCAGTTTATTGTTCAATTTATTATTCTGTATTTGTTCTTTCTGTTAACAATTCATACAATATTATTGGAGTTTTTCATATTAATTATCTCTCTCCATGTATGATTGGCTCCGACTATCTCTTTCTCTAATCCTTGACATCAACCCTCTTCAACTCACTAATCCGACAACACACTTCCCTTACTACCAAATTGAACCACCGTCATAATCCCTTAAGAGAAAATATTGGGGAAAACTAGTTCCTCCATAAGTTATAAAAAAATCATGTTTTTATAGGGTTTAAGGTTTAGGGTTTGAGTTTCAGGTTTAGGTTTTAGGATTTCATGTTTAGTGTATAAGGGTAAAAAACAAGAATTTTTATAACTTATGGAGGAACTAGTTTCCCCCAAAACACACTCATCCCTTAAATCCAGCCTCCTCCAATAGCACGTCGTCATTTCAGCCATATCCGTCATGTATGGTCTTTCACTCTCTGCCTCATTTCCGCCATTAGAGAAGCCGTCACTTAGATTGATCTTCTTAATCCGTTTCTTTCCCCCTGCCTGCTCCCTCTTTCCTCTCCCCCTTATATTTCCCTTTCAATCACCCACATTAATCTTCATAACCCATCTCTGGCCTCTCCTTCTATGTATCTGAAGTTAAACTTCTTGTTGCCCATAATATTCGACAATACCCTGATCCATGTCTCCGCCAAGTACTCTCCTGACCTGAGTTTTTTTTTTTTTTTTTTTTTAGTTGGAATTTAGTTTTCTTAAAATTAATGTTTATTTGTCAAGCTTTGTTGTTTTGACTGTGGTTGAGATTTTGTGGATGGTGATTGTGTTCACAGTGGTTGAAGGCAATGTGGTGTTATGCGTGATAGGGATGGTAGGTTACAGTGGTGATGGTAGTTCTGATGGTAGTGATGCTAGTGGTGGGGTTGGTGGTAGGTGAGGTAATGAAATATTCCCTCCGTTTCATGTGACTTGAGACAAAAAAATTTGGCAAACAAATTAAGGAAAAGTAAGAGAGAGATAGTGGGAGTATGTGTTTGCGAGTACGAAAAAATTAAATAGGAAATAGAATGAGTGGGAAGAATAGTAAGTTGATCTCAAGTGACATAAAACGGTCGGACCATACTAAAGACCCGGTCGGACAAAGCCTACATCCAGTCAGACTAGGTTGGTGCCCCGGGCGGACCTTTGTGGTTTCGGGCCTGGTTTTTCCTGATTCGATTTTGACGGGTTTTTGGCCTATTTCTCCTAATAAAGGGTTTAGGTTTAATAAATATAAGAACCCCTCTTTTCCCTAGTGCATATGGTATTGACCTAATTCATATGTATCATTATTGGTAGCCTCCATGTGTTTGAGAAACACATTCTTGAGTTTAGATTGAGAATATCAAAAGCTCAAGAACACCAATAAATTCATATAGCCTTTGAAGATTAGAAAAACATGTTTTCTAATGATGGGATTTAGCAGTCCAGATCTAGAATTGTTCTAGATATTCGTTCGCGTGTGGATACACATAGAGGATGCTTGCTTAAGCATCTCAAGTTCGTGTTCCTGTGATCGTGATTCGAAGAACGTGAAGAAGATC
Organism: Campanula takesimana; assembly: GCA_026119855.1. NCBI lineage: Eukaryota > Viridiplantae > Streptophyta > Magnoliopsida > Asterales > Campanulaceae > Campanula > Campanula takesimana. The sequence continues at coordinate 1,307,665 of JAOWBW010000285.1, read as the reverse complement.
AAATCATAAAGCTTAAAGACATAAAGATTTGAAGATCCGAAAATTTTTAAACGCACAACAACGGTTAGTATTCTAAATCCATCCTCCCATTAATTTAATCATCATAAATGGATCCATAGGCTCTTACGTTTTGTTGATTTTCTTATTGCCGTTTCCGCTGCGCAAGGACCCTCAAAACCCAACACTTGTACCCCCAACTGCTTCTTAAAATCCCAAACCCTAAGCCCTCTACTTCGGCCTATCCTCTAGAAACTTCGGCCTTACCTTAACTCGTGCCACCAAGCGGTGCAGCTCAACTCAATTCGTTGTTCAGATGTAATATCGTCATTAAGATGTTGTCGATAAGCCGTAAAATAAAACCCCAACCCAAACCCAATTCATCATTTTGAGACGTAAAATCGTCGTTAAGACATAGTTGATGAGACGTAAATTGGACCAAAACCCAATTTGTCGTTGAGACGTAAAATCATCGTTGAGACATAGTTGATGCGACGTAAAATTATCGTCATTACGAAGTAAAGTAAACGACATTGCAACGTGAAATCATCATTGTCACGTAGTTGCGACGTAAAATAAAAACCAATGTCAGACGTGAGGGGTGCAACCCCTACTTGTACAAGGTGACACCCCGTCCTTTACCCTCCATCTGCTTGCTAGAAGTCTGGTTCGTCTTATTACTTTTTAAGATAAGACTTATCCAAAGATCGTCCATTTTGCTAGGACATATTAAAGATATCAAAGAATCCTTTTATATATTTACAAATATTCATTTATATTTACATTTGTATATTTTTTAGAGATTGTATTATTTACTTTCCTAGAGCTGTATTATTTACTTTTCTAACCTAATTACTATTGTATAGTTTTCTTATTTGATGTAACTTGAATAGCTTGAAAAACACTCTACCTCTTGTATAAATATCTTACTCTTGTAAATAATATTTGAGTTTTTCATAATATTTTCCTCTTTTTATTTTAACTTCGTCTATCTCCTTATTCTATTAAATAATGCCCTCTTTGTATTTGCTGTGAATCCCTAAATCTCTTATTTTCCCCATTTAAATTCAATGTTTACTACTGAAGCTTTTCTTCTAAAAAGACCTGTCACGACCCGAAAACTAGGCTCTATTTTATAAGTAATTAAATGATTTTTATTTAATTATTTGCTTATTTATTTATTTAAATTTTTACTTATTTAAATAATTATGTGTGCAATTTATGTGTTATAATATTTATGCCTAGCTTTGTATTGAGTTATTTGGGCTAGTGTGGAAGTGTTGGGTCTTAATAGTTAGTAGAGAGTGTAAATAATTGTGCTTAGTTTAGGGAGGGGGTCTAGCTGTAACATTTCAAATAATTTCCCCCTACTCCCTACTCCTCCCCCCCACCTCCTCCCACACTCATTCTTCATTCCCAGCAACAACTCCCTCCATCTCTCTAAGTTTGGATCGTCGATAGGATCGCGTAGAGCCAAAAAGAATCGAATTTCATCAACTTTGAGAATTTGCAAGTAAGTTACTTTTCCCCCATTTTGATGCTAAAATGTTCATATCATGTTTATATGATGTTTGATAAGTTATAATTGAAGTTTGATTGAGTTTTGAATTTGTTTAGAATTTATTTCGAATTTATTTGAGTTTTGGGTAAAAATGGTGGATTGATGAATGTTGGGTTTTGATTCTTAGTTTGGGTTGATAAATGGTGTCTTAAGGTCCCCTTTTGAGTTAAATGATGTTTGGGTACCTCGGAAACCTAGTGGGGAGTGTTGATTTTGAATGTTTATGGTTTTGGTATGAAAATGGCAAAGAAATGTGAAGAACTCAGCTGAAATCTTCCCAGTCCGTAGACCAGGCGCCCGCCTGTGTTGACCAGGCGCCCGCCTACATGACCTTTTTAGTGACCTGACCTTCTGCCAGTTCAAGCGCCCGCCTGACCCTATTCCAGGCGCCCGCCCGCCCCTGTTCCAGGAATTTTACCTTTTTGCTTGGTTTAAGACTTAAGGCTTAACTAGTTTAGGTTTAATCCTTCTAATTAACTTAAGATAACACCGTGGAACACTTTAATGTGTGGATTTGATTCTTTTGTGAATAAATATGATGTGTAATTTATTTAAGTACCGTTTTGGTAATGTTGAGCATTTTGATGTGCGGTTTGAATTGGTTTACCTTTGTGGTAATTTAATTGGATTGGTTCCCTACTTTGGAACCTTAAGTTGTTTATTTAAGCTAGTATTTATTACTTAGCATTTGATTGAAAGTCCAGCTGGTATTTTGTGTGTGTTTGGGCGATGGGAAAGATTATAATGGCAAAGCCAAGTCCATTATAATGTTGACCATTGTTTTGCCCCCTTCTTTACCCCTTCTCCAGATTGGCCTTGGAAAGGATGAGTCAGCGTTCCTTTGTGAATGCATCTGGCTAACGGGTATGACTTTGTGTCATGATCCTTGTCCCTTGTGACACTTTTATTGGTTATTGGTTCCGGTACCGGGGTTTCTCTTCGGCTTTCATGCTATTATGAAGATGATGATTGTTGATTATTGAAGCTGCGCAGCAATCCTTTATTTGGATGTTCCGGTTTGGAAAAACCTTGGCTATATCCTTTGTTATGTGTTTATTTCCGCTGCTATCTGTTATATGATAATTGCTATGTGCTATGTGATAATAATTATTGTTTATTGCTTATTGCATCATAGCATGTCATGTAGTTGCATTAGTAACTTATTGAGATTTATCTCACCCCTTTCCTTTTATCTTTGTTTTTCCTTAACCCCCCCCCAGGTGCTAAGGATTAGTCTCGCTGATCACGAGATAGAGGACGTCGAGTGTGGATCCGTTCTTTTGGGAAGGTTGTTATAGGTTGGTTTCCATTATGTAAATGTGTAACCATTTTGGGGTAGTTGTACCAAACAATGACGTCTTTAAGAATTGTGTATTTGTATTTTGTTGTGTATAAACTTGCGGAGTTTATACTAGTTTTACTTTATTGTTCAAATGGTTTGTAAAACTTGGTTTTGTAACTTTGGATCATTACCTTTTGGTATTAAATGGAATTTTTAACTTCGGTATTTCACAGTTTTGGTTTTAGAGTCGACGTCCAGATCGCGGTCCCGGGGCCCGCGGGGTCCGGGGTCGCGACAGTTGGTATCAGAGCTATGGCATTAGCTCTAAGTATAAGTCTAGGTGGATTAGTATGACCTAGGTGGGTAGTAGTGTGCGGAGTGATTAACGGTTGATGTTTTATGCAGGTACTTGTTACTATGGTTCGTAGAAGGAGTGGTGAAAGTAGTTCCGGTAATGCAAACCAGAATGATACAAGGGAAGAAGCCCGTGCCATGTTTCAAGGCATGTTTGAGGCGGCCATGAAGGCCATACATGATCAAGGTCCGAGGGTAGAGCAAGCACCACCCCGTTATGGTTTGGAGCAATTTTTGAAGTTGAAACCGGTTGAATTCAATGGGGAGCCCGATGTAAGGAAGGCTGAGTTGTGGATTGAGTCAATGGAGAAGATTTACGATGTGTTTGGGTGTTCGGATGAGGACAAGGTCCGGTTCGCGGCTTATAAGCTTGTGGGTGCCGCGGAGCATTGGTGGAAAGGTATTAAGGCTACTTGGGATGATACTCGCACGGTGTATGCGTTGGAGTTGTTTGTGCGTAAGTTCAAGGAGCATTTCATTCCGGTTGTTGATCAAAACCGAAAGGAGATCGAGCTACTCAACTTGGAGCAAGGATTGTTGTCTATAGCACAATACTCGGCTAAGTTCATAGAATTAGCCCGGTATTGCGACTATTTGGTGAGGACCGAGGAACAAAAGGCTATGAGGTTTATTCGGGGATTGAAGACCTCTATCCGTACTCAACTAATTGCTCAACGGATAGTGACATTCCAAGATGCGGTGGACCGAGCCTATTTGATAGAGCAAGATATTGGGGAGCATAAGATGAAAACCGAGATAGCCAACCCGAGTAAGCAAGGAGTGCTGAGCAAGCCACAACCAAGGATCGATAACCGAGGTAACTTTGGGGGACAATCTCAGTCCCGAGGGCAACCGATCCTAAGGAACCCGAGTACCACTTCCGGGAACCAAGGGAGCCAAGTTAGGAAGCCTTGTACCTTTGTCAAAAGGTAGGTCATGCGGAGGATAGGTGTTGGAAAAAGCAAGGCAAGTGCATCAATTGTGGTGAAATGGGGCACTTTGCGAGAGAGTGCACGAGGTACCGAGGTCAAGCATCCGGGTCAGGAGTTGGTTTTAATCAAGGTCAGAAAAGGGATGTTACCGGGAAGCCCAAGGTCCAAGGGAGAGTGTTTGCAATGAATCAACAACAAGCCACAGATGATCCTACAGTTATTGGAGGTATTATTTCTATATCTAATGTGAGCGCACGAGCGTTAGTAGATCCAGGATCATCTCATTCATACATCTCTGTGCAATTTGCTTCCATGTTAAATGTTGCATTCGAGTCTTTACCGTACGTGCTAGAGGTGTCGACCCCTATAGGAGAATGCTTGATTTCCGATCGAGTCTTTCGTGCTTGTGATGTGGTTATTTGTGGTCGAGTCCTTTGTGCGGATTTGGTAGTTCTTCCTATCCAAGACTTTGATGTCATTTTGGGTATGGATTGGTTGAGCAAGTTTCATGCTTCCGTTGATTGCCGTAAGAAAACCGTTACTTTTTCTATTCCCGATGTGCCTAGTTTTGTGTTTGAGGCTTGTCCTCTGAGTAGAAAGGTTCGCTTAATTTCTTTTATAAAAGCGAGAAGATTATTGCATAGTGGTTGTGAGGGGTATTTGGCTAGTGTTCTTGATACTAGGAAAGAATCCCCTAGTTTTGATAATGTTCGGGTAGTTCGGGAATTTCCCGATGTTTTCTCTACCGAGTATGATATGCCTCCCGATCGTGAGATAGAATTTTGTATAGATCTGTTGCCGGGAACGGCTCCGATTTCGAAAGCACCTTATAGGTTAGCTCCCGCAGAGTTGAAAGAATTGAAGGTTCAATTGCAAGAGTTGCTTGATCGAGGGTTTATCCGCCCTAGTGTTTCCCCGTGGGGAGCGCCGGTTTTATTTGTGCGGAAGAAAGATGGTTCGTTGAGACAGTGTATCGATTACCGGAAGTTGAATCAGGTTACGGTGAAGAATAAGTACCCTCTACCGCATATTGATGATTTGTTTGATCAGCTTCAAGGGTCCGTGGTTTTCTCAAAGCTTGATTTGAGGAGTGGGTACCATCAGTTGAAGGTTCGATCGGAGGATATTCCGAAGACTGCTTTTCGCACTCGGTACGGTCATTATGAGTTCTTGGTGATGCCGTTTGGGTTGACGAACGCGCCGGCCGTATTTATGGATTTGATGAACCGAGTTTTCCATCCTTATCTTGATTCGTTCGTGGTGGTTTTCATCGACGACATTCTTGTTTATTCGAAATCTCGAGAGGAGCACGAGCAACATTTGAGGACAGTTTTATCCGTTCTTGCAAGGGAAAAATTATTTGCGAAGTTTAGTAAATGCGAATTTTGGCTCGAGAAGGTTTCGTTTCTGGGTCATGTTTATTCGAAAGATGGGATTTCTGTGGATCCTTCGAAGATTGAAGCCATAGTGGATTGGAAGAGACCCGAATCAGTGACAGAGATTAGAAGCTTTCTTGGTCTAGCCGGGTATTATCGAAGGTTTATTGAAGGGTTTTCGAGGATTGCTACTCCGATGACTCAGTTGACCCGGAAGAATGTTCCGTTTGTGTGGACCGAGAAATGTGACAAGAGTTTCGAGGAATTGAAGAAGAGGTTGACTACCGCACCGATCTTGACTTTGCCTAATGGGAGCGATGGGCTAGTGATTTACAGTGATGCTTCGAAAGAGGGTTTGGGTTGTGTGTTGATGCAGAATGGGAAAGTAATTGCGTATGCTTCGAGGAAGTTGACCCCTAGTGAGCAGAATTACCCGACTCATGATATGGAGTTAGCGGCGATAGTCTTTGCGTTGCACAAATGGAAGCACTACCTTTATGGGGCGAAGTTTGAGATTTTTACCGATCACAAAAGTTTGAAGTACCTTTTCTCCCAGAAAGAGTTGAACAACCGACAGCGCCGATGGATGGAATTGTTGAAGGATTACGATTGCACGATTTCTTATCACCCGGGGAAGGCGAATGTGGTAGCCGATGCGATTAGTAGAAAGTCTTATGTGGCTTCGATGATGGTCCGTGAATGGAAAATGCTTGAGGATGTTCGAGATTGGTCTCCTCGTGAATCGAGACATGGGGCTATTTTTGCGAATATTAGGGTATCTCCGTCCCTAATTCAGAGAATAAAGGAAGCTCAGAAAGAAGATCCCGAGTTGGTGAAAATAATGGGTAAACTGAAAGAAAAGAAGTTTGAGGATTTTTCTTTGAGCTCGAGTGGAGTTTTGACTTTCCGTGGTCGTTTGTGTGTTCCGGATGTTGATGGAATTAAACAGAGAGTTCTTGATGAGGGTCACAGGTCGAGATATACTATTCATCCGGGTAGTACGAAGATGTATCAGGATTTGAAGCAACAATTTTGGTGGATTAATATGAAAAGGGAAATAGCCGAGTATGTATCGAGGTGTTTAACGTGTCAGCAGGTCAAAGCCGAGCATCAGAGACCCGCGGGATTGCTTCAGCCGTTAGAGATTTCGGAATGGAAATGGGAGCATGTGACTATGGATTTCGTTACGGGACTGCCTCGTACCCGTAGGAAGTATGACAGTGTTTGGGTGATAGTGGATAGATTGACCAAGAGTGCCCATTTCTTGCCTATTGATATCAGATATTCGATGGAGAAGCTTGCGACCCTTTATATTGATGAGATTGTTAGACTGCATGGAGTTCCGGTTAGCATTGTGTCAGATCGAGACCCGAGGTTTACTTCTAGATTCTGGAAGGCGTTTCAGGAAGCTTTGGGTACAGATTTGCGATTCAGTACAGCTTTTCATCCTCAGACCGATGGTCAGTCCGAGAGGACTATTCAGATTTTGGAGGATATGTTGCGAGCTTGTGCGATAGACTTTTCCGATTCTTGGGATTCGCACCTACCGTTAGTGGAATTTTCTTACAACAACAGTTATCAGGCTAGTATCGAGATGGCACCGTTTGAGGCCTTGTATGGAAGGAAGTGTAGATCGCCTATTTGTTGGGATGAGGTCGGTGAAGCGAAAGCTTTGGGTATTGATTTGCTTCGGGATTCGGTTGAGAAGGTTAGAGTTATCCGAGATAGATTGAAGACAGCCCAGAGTCGACATAAGAGCTACGCAGACAACCGAAGGCGAGATCTTAGTTTTGAGATTGGTGATTTGGTATTCTTGAAAGTGTCTCCAAAGGTGGGTATCCGTAGGTTTGGAAAGAAAGGCAAGTTGGCTCCGAGGTTTATTGGTCCGTTTGAGGTTTTGGGAAAGGTTGGATTTCTAGCGTATCGTCTTGCGTTGCCGCCATCTTTGGACCGGTTGCATAACGTCTTTCACGTTTCTATGCTTCGGAAGTATGTTCATGATCCGTCTCACGTGTTACCAAGGATACCGGAGGATATTGAGCCCGATATGAGTTATGAGGAACGACCGGTTCGGATCTTAGATTCTAAAGTCCAAGAGTTGAGGAGCAAAAGCATCGCGTTGGTTCGAGTTCTTTGGAGGAACCATAATATCGAGGAGTCGACGTGGGAGCTTCGTGATGAGATCGAGAGGAAATTTCCGTGGCTTTTTGCTTAAGGTGAGTCTCGTTAAAATTCGGGTCGAATTTTCTTTAAGGAGGAGTGAATGTCACGACCCGAAAACTAGGCTCTATTTTATAAGTAATTAAATGATTTTTATTTAATTATTTGCTTATTTATTTATTTAAATTTTTATTTATTTAAATAATTATGTGTGCAATTTATGTGTTATAATATTTATGCCTAGCTTTGTATTGAGTTATTTGGGCTAGTGTGGAAGTGTTGGGTCTTAATAGTTAGTAGAGAGTGTAAATAATTGTGCTTAGTTTGGGGAGGGGGTCTAGCTGTAACATTTCAAATAATTTCCCCCTACTCCCTACTCCTCCCCCCCACCTCCTCCCACACTCATTCTTCATTCCCAGCAACAACTCCCTCCATCTCTCTAAGTTTGGATCGTCGATAGGATCGCGTAGAGCCAAAAAGAATCGAATTTCATCAACTTTGAGAATTTGCAAGTAAGTTACTTTTCCCCCATTTTGATGCTAAAATGTTCATATCATGTTTATATGATGTTTGATAAGTTATAATTGAAGTTTGATTGAGTTTTGAATTTGTTTAGAATTTATTTCGAATTTATTTGAGTTTTGGGTAAAAATGGTGGATTGATGAATGTTGGGTTTTGATTCTTAGTTTGGGTTGATAAATGGTGTCTTAAGGTCCCCTTTTGAGTTAAATGATGTTTGGGTACCTCGGAAACCTAGTGGGGAGTGTTGATTTTGAATGTTTATGGTTTTGGTATGAAAATGGCAAAGAAATGTGAAGAACTCAGCTGAAATCTTCCCAGTCCGTAGACCAGGCGCCCGCCTGTGTTGACCCAGGCGCCCGCCTACATGACCTTTTTAGTGACCTGACCTTCTGCCAGTTCAAGCGCCCGCCTGACCCTATTCCAGGCGCCCGCCCGCCCCTGTTCCAGGAATTTTACCTTTTTGCTTGGTTTAAGACTTAAGGCTTAACTAGTTTAGGTTTAATCCTTCTAATTAACTTAAGATAACACCGTGGAACACTTTAATGTGTGGATTTGATTCTTTTGTGAATAAATATGATGTGTAATTTATTTAAGTACCGTTTTGGTAATGTTGAGCATTTTGATGTGCGGTTTGAATTGGTTTACCTTTGTGGTAATTTAATTGGATTGGTTCCCTACTTTGGAACCTTAAGTTGTTTATTTAAGCTAGTATTTATTACTTAGCATTTGATTGAAAGTCCAGCTGGTATTTTGTGTGTGTTTGGGCGATGGGAAAGATTATAATGGCAAAGCCAAGTCCATTATAATGTTGACCATTGTTTTGCCCCTTCTTTACCCCTTCTCCAGATTGGCCTTGGAAAGGATGAGTCAGCGTTCCTTTGTGAATGCATCTGGCTAACGGGTATGACTTTGTGTCATGATCCTTGTCCCTTGTGACACTTTTATTGGTTATTGGTTCCGGTACCGGGGTTTCTCTTCGGCTTTCATGCTATTATGAAGATGATGATTGTTGATTATTGAAGCTGCGCAGCAATCCTTTATTTGGATGTTCCGGTTTGGAAAAACCTTGGCTATATCCTTTGTTATGTGTTTATTTCCGCTGCTATCTGTTATATGATAATTGCTATGTGCTATGTGATAATAATTATTGTTTATTGCTTATTGCATCATAGCATGTCATGTAGTTGCATTAGTAACTTATTGAGATTTATCTCACCCCTTTCCTTTTATCTTTGTTTTTCCTTAACCCCCCCAGGTGCTAAGGATTAGTCTCGCTGATCACGAGATAGAGGACGTCGAGTGTGGATCCGTTCTTTGGGAAGGTTGTTATAGGTTGGTTTCCATTATGTAAATGTGTAACCATTTTGGGGTAGTTGTACCAAACAATGACGTCTTTAAGAATTGTGTATTTGTATTTTGTTGTGTATAAACTTGCGGAGTTTATACTAGTTTTACTTTATTGTTCAAATGGTTTGTAAAACTTGGTTTTGTAACTTTGGATCATTACCTTTTGGTATTAAATGGAATTTTTAACTTCGGTATTTCACAGTTTTGGTTTTAGAGTCGACGTCCAGATCGCGGTCCCGGGGCCCGCGGGGTCCGGGGTCGCGACAAGACCAACATGATTTTAAAATCCACGATTTTGAAAATCAAGGTTTTGAAATACTCTCTCCGTCCCATTTAAATCTTCACCATTTTGAGGATACATAAATTAACAAAAGTGATGAGTATAAAAAGGGTTGTGAGAGGGAAAAAGTTAGTGGGTATGACAAGTGAGGCTTACAATTTAAATATGTGTGGGGAAAAAGTTAGTGTGTATGACAAGTGGTTCCCACAATTTAACTACTCCCTCCGTCCCACCTCATTTCCATTTTGGTCCGTCTCAGCTCACTTGAGACCTCTGCAAAATAGCTAAGTTTTAATATTTTTTTTATTGCATCTTCCACACCACTCATTCTCTCTTTTCATTTTACACCACTTAATTATTCAACCAACACTACTATTTAACCCACTCATTCTTTCTCTTCATTTTTTACCACATTTTTTTTATATTTTTGTTTTTCTTAGTTATTGTGTCCACCTCTTAGGTCTCAAGTGAGGTGAAACGGAGGGAGTATGTGAGAGGAAGAAGTGAGTGTGGTAGACAAGTGGAGCCCATATTTTTTACGATTTTAAAAAATGATGAAACTTTTAACGGAACACCCATTTAAGTAAAAGGTGAAGCTTCTACTGGAACTGGAACGGGGAACGGAGAACGGAGAACGGAGGGAGTACAAGTTTTGAAATTTAAACCATTTTGCGATTAATATAAAATGTTGAGGTGGGTGAATGAGAGAGGAATGTGTGTAGGGGATGGTATAATTTAACCACACGTTTAACTAAGGTGTGTTTTTTTTTTTTTTTTTTTTTTTTTTTTAACAAACGGCAAATTCATTTCATTCACAATAATAAAAGAGACGGCGCTCCAAAAAGATCGAAGGCTCATCCCGAATATCAATAGTAGTTCCATGTTCAAACATACAATAATAAATCTTCCGATCTAAATTTTGAGATGTTCAGATTTCACTCCAAGCAAAACTTGAAAACTGCCTCAATCTCAATCTGGCATTCAAGAAATCCCTTACTGGATAACTAAGGTAAGGTTAATAGGGATATTGTTGTCTTTTAGTAGTTGCATTGCGTAGTGCCCTTTTGTAAAAGCCAGTCTTTTTCAAAACACCAACCAAAATCCTTTTTTTTTAAAAAAAAAAAAGAAAAAAAAAGAAGCTGTCATTTCAAAAAAGAAAGTCATTTACCAATGGCCTTCTGGCCGAGTAGTATCGGGTGGGTGAGTAAGGGCTTCTCTTGAAGGAGAGGTCATGAGTTCGATTCTCCCTTAAGAGAAATTGTGGAGAACCCTTACTTTGATAACCCCATAGGGGTTAGCTGTGCAACTACAAGTGATCATTCATATTTCCATCTATATTGAAACATCAATTTGTAGAAGCAAATATCATTCGCTGTAATAGGTTCGACAATGGTGAAACTCCATTGGAATTTGTAATAGGCAGGGCTATAGATCGGCAGGGCTTTAGATAAGACTGTAATAGATTCCATAGAAATTTGTAAACGATGACAATTGTTTTAAATGAATAATATAATTCAGCTGTTCAAAAAAAAAAAAAGTCATTTGTCGTTTGCGATCGGTCAGTATTTTATGAGTTTGTTCTCATTCCACGTGACACTTGGCTACTTTCCTAATTTCCTCGAATATTCGGCACTTATAGTACTAGTTTACAGTTTGCCGATTAGCCGCCTCCATTACTCGCCGATGATTTATTTGCAAAAAGGACCACACAACTCCCGCATCTTCAAAGATAGGACGAGATCTTTTCATTTTCAATTTCCTTCTACTTTTTAGTACTGGAGTTTCTCACATTAAAAAAAAAAAGAAAAAAAAAAAATCATGATCAGGCTGGTTTGGAGACATTTTTGCTACCATGATTTTTTATTTTATTTTTTCAATTTCAAAAGTTTTCGGTTAAAGACACCATTTTACTTGCGGACAAGAATGGACATAAGTAGAAAACACATTTGTTTCATTGATTAAAGAATAGTGAATATAAACATTTTATGAAGATTTTATCCTTTGGTTTCTACGTAATTCATAGATTGCTTTTTTTTTTTTAAAAAAAAAAACGTAGATACCTGTTAAACCGGTGGAGAGGAGTATGATAATATATTTATTTTTATTCACTCTCAAAGATTTACAATAATTTAACCATATATTTATACTAAAGCCTAAACCCTATTCTTGAGGAATACTCCTCTTCCTAAAATACATCAACAAAATAAAGTAAACTATATCTCTAAATAAGGTAAAATATAATCTCTTGATTCTATCTTTATTTGGCTTGATCTTGATGTCACTTGGTTGACTTGGTCAAGCTCGGTCCATTCTATTCAGTCTCGGTCCGCTCCACACGACCCGCTCCATCTTATTCTCCAACTCCCCCCTCAAGTTTGAAGATCTACAACATAGATACCCAACTTGCCAATACGACAATCAAAACGGGGAGAATTTTTTTTTCAGTTTTTCAATCGTTAGTCCACTTGTGTGCAACGTTGATAGCACAAGTGACTTAACAACTCGACAGTCAAGCTGCTACGTCCAGCAGCCCAGTTTTTTTTTTTTTTTTTTCCGATATGTCCTTTTGTCAATCAGTCGACGTCAGCGTCCTTGGCTGCATCATTGGTTGAAGTTGACGTCGCCTTCATCATAAATCCGATGAACCACCACTAGTTTCCGTCATCGTTTTTTTTTTTTTTTTTTTGTGTACCGCCATCGTGATTCCATAGTTAGGGTTTTCACCATATTCCCACCGGTGGCCAATCGGCAATCTTTCCATTTGAATCTGCCACCGCCCGCCACAACACCACCGCCGCCGCTACTACAACGGCCGGTGATTTCTTGTTCTTCATCGTACTCCATCGTGTTTGTCTTGCACAATCCGTGCCACGAAGGTGCTTCTTGGTCATCATGAACGGGTCCCTCCTCAACGCATTCATCGTGCACGTCCCGTGCCGCGAAGAGGCTTCCATGGGCTCCTCCCGTCATTTTTCTTCTTCGCTGTTGCCCACCATGGCAACGATGGCTTTGTCGCGGAAGCGTAGTCGGTCATCAGGCCCCCATACCGAAGGCTCTGATATCATGTTAAACTGGTGGAGAGGAGTATGATAATATATTTGTGTTTATTCACTCTCAAATATTTACAATAACTTAACCCTATATTTATACTAAAGCCTAAACCCTATTCTTGAGGAATACTCCTATTCCTAAAATACATCAACTAAATAAAGTAAACTATATCTCTAAATAAGGTAAAATATAATCTCTTGATTCTATCTTTATATGGATTGATCTTGATCTCACTTGGTTGACTTGGTCAAGCTCGGTCCATTCTATTCAGTCTCGGTCCACTCCACACGGCCCGCTCCATCTTATTCTCAAACTATACCCAAAGCAAAGCAGAAAATGATTACTTGAATGAGAACACTATAATCCGTCTCATAGTAAAGACGGGTCATGGATCCAGTTTATTGGTGTATTTTCGACCTACGACTTGGTGTAAGTACCCCAATCTGAATTTGACCTACTTTAGAGGAATTCTTGGTACCATTTAGGGATAAACCAATGGGCCAGGACCTAACTAGGATAAACTTAATATTTCAGGACTGAACTGGAATTAAACTTAAAAAAATCCAGAAGCTCGCCAAGTCGAGTTGTACGGATGGTTTGGGTACTTGAGGGGTTGAGCCGTACGGCTATGTTGGGCACCCTCAGTCCCTATAAATTGAACCCAATGCTGATCATTTCAGGGGGGGGGAGAAAAGGTTTTGTGTGTTGATACTCTGCCAGTTTGAGAGCAAAAACTGTGAGTGATACACATTTGAGTGAAAAGTGAGGACGATAGGTCATAACCATCATAGGTGAAGCCTCCTTCTCCCCATCTTCTTCTTCATCTCAAACTCTTTTTATTATTGTTCATATTACTTGTTTACTTTGTGTTATTTCTTATTATTCTTGCAAGTCTTGTCAATTTCAAGCACTATATATATATATATATATATATATATTATACAAGTCTTGTCTTCTCAAGCTATATATATTATTGTTATATATATATATATATATGTATTATGATTATATATGTACATTGGAACCAAATCATGAGGTGATTCAAGGTTCCCTTCATACCTAGTGTATGATTGTGGAGTAAAACCTAAAGATGATCATGGTTTGTTAAGTTTTATGTTGATTTTGTTCTTGTTTGTCCATGAGAGTCATGATTGGGTGATAAAATTTTAATCTTTATCATCCCAACCATGACCTAGCCATAAAATCACCAAGTATGGGACATAAATATCCAATATTTAAGTTACATTTTTGTTTATAAAGATTTAATCTTGCATAATAAGTCCATTTTGATGGTAAAGTTTCAATCTTTACTCATCAAATGGTCATTTTGGCCCAAAGGGCATGTTCATCAACTTTCTCAAAATTTCCCCAATGATTGTCTTGATCACACCCAAAACCTTTGTTTTTGGTGTCTAATTTATGATCAATGACATAGGGATGATTAAATCCATGTTTTTGTTGAAGAAAATAACTGAAAATGATCATCACAGTCCAGTTTCAGCAAGAACACTCCGTTTTGCCTGAAACTGGATAGTTTTCTGATAAACTGTCAAAAACCCCTGAAATGCTCTCCCTAGCCGTACGGCTACTTTGGCCAGGGAGTGCATTTTTCCAGTTTCTTCCCTTTCTGACTGAAATGTTTGCAAAATAACCCTTTTCTGTTAAATAATTAACCAGTTTTGTTAAAATGTTAGTTTCTCCGATTTTTGAAATACACACACACACACATGCACGTTTGTTAACTAACGTTAGGGAGACTCAGTCCTATCCGAGGCGACTTGGGTGACGTAAAACTCTTCCCAAGGCGTAACCTGACCTCCGAACTAATAGAATCTCTAACCTTTCCATTTGTTGGGTTAAATAATTAACAAATGTGGCGACTCCGTTATGTTTTGCGTGATAACCGTGTTTGGTTTTTTGCCCTTCAAAACGAAAACCCTTCGTTTCCTTCGTCACGGGGCGGGATCCTTACAGTGGCGACTCTGCTGGGGAGTAAAGTGTTTGCAAACTTCTCTTTAGAAAATTTGAGGGCACTTTTGTGTGGGTCAAACTCCCGTCCCCCGTTTTCGTTAACTTTTGTGTTTGTTTTGTGTGTGCTGTGTTTCTGTTTGAATCTTCTGGAGTGGAAACTGTTCTGGAAATGCAATAAACTGGGGCTTGATGATCATAAGTTGAAAAACTGCAAAAAATAATTGCCAGGATGCTATAGCCGTACGGCTATGTTGGGCAGGGAACAAAATATTTCAAAATTTAACAATTTTGTATAGGGCAGAAACATTCTGTGTCCCTTTTGCTTCTGCTTATCCAGGTTCCAAATTTACAGATTTGTTTGTGCACATTACCTTCTTCTTTTTTAGCCAAAACTTGGTTTTTAAAGCTTGGTTATGCACAAGTCTTTTTGGACATAAAATCGGGTTTTTAAGGCCTCCTTGTGCATAACCCCTTTTGTAAAGATTTTGAATCTTTTTGTTGTGCACAACTTATTTTGCAAATGGTTTTCAAAAGGATTGTTTCTTGTGAACTTTTGATTTCAAAGAATTTTTTTGGTTGTGCACAATTTGTTGTATGTACAAGTTTTGGCTTTGTTTGTTCATATGATTCTTGCTTGATTGCTTGTGTAAATAGCTTATTCATGCTTACTCATTTTTGTTGATTACGCTTATTCATGCTTGTTCATATGTTTATTATACATTGCTCATGATGTTAAAACGAATCGAAAATTTCTATTTTAACTCAAAAGAGAACATAGAATGACTTCACCCTACGCGCACTTGACCTTGCACGTTCCAAATTCCCTTTAAACCCGGGATGGATGCCAGATGTAGCTTGATTGGTGCTCTTGTGCCCTTCTAGCACGCACGGGTCCATTCAACCTCCCCTTCCGAGCCGAGTTAACCACACTTGTCCGTGACACACAAATACCGAGACTTTGGTTGGTTTTTTGTCTAGCTCACGTTACCACATCCCTAATACGTGTCTAAAACTAATCATGGCCAAGTTGATGCCCAAGTCATGACTCCTTGTGAAAGAAAGTGTGACTATGGTCAACTTTGACCCGGTCCTTGACTTATGCGTTAATATTGGCTATAATTAACCTAAGTCATGTGTTATGGATAGAGTGACACTGTGTTGTCGATCCCTAATGAATGGTTCATACTAATCATCCTTAAGCCCATGGATAAGATTCGAGAGCCCTCATCAAAGATGAGGTTATACCGGAAGTCCCTTAAGTCCCTAAGACGAATCTCGATCTTAACCGGGGCTTAATCATGATTGGAATGGCTCACGCATTGGGAATCTTGCGATGCACTAGACCCTAGGTTCCTTTCTTTTGGTCGGTGGAAGCCGCTTTCCCTATAGGACCCTCGCCCGGGACAGTCCATCCTTGGGAGTGTGCAAGGCAGGTGAAAAACGAGGGGTCTATAAGCGTAGTGATGGCCTCCGCTGATCCAGGATGTAGAATAGTTGTGAAAAAGAAGAGAAATTTTTTCCAACCATTTAGGAATAAAAATGTGTTTTAAGTAAACTTGAACGGATAATTAATTGCACATTGCTTGAATTTGCTCCGTTTTTGCTCCTTGTCTTTGACACTTCGTTTTCTTGCGTTAACAAGCGTCATTTTGTTAAGTCTTTGGATAGATCCCCGTTATCCTCCAAGACTTCCGTTAAATCCTTAGGAATAGTCCCCTAGGAACCCGTTAAGTCCTTGGAAAATCTCTGAGACACCCGTTAAGCCTTCGGATGGATCCCCGTTATCCTCTAAGACTTCCGTTTAATCCTTAGGTATAGTCCCATAGGTCCCCGTTAAGATTCCCGTGTCAAGTCCTTGGATGGATCCCTGTTATCCTCCAAGAAAGAAGTCCTTGGATGGATCCCCGTTATCCTCCAAGAAGCCAGTCGAATCCTCGGATGGATCCCTGTTATCCTCCAAGATCTCGTTAAGCCTTATGACTAGTCCCCTAGGTCCCCGTTAAATCCCTAGGAAGTCAGTCACTTCCTTGGATGGATCCCCGTTATCCTCCAAGAAGTCAGTCAAGTCATTGGATGGATCCCCGTTATCCTCCAAGAAGTCAGTCAAGCCCTCGGATGGATCCCCGTTATCCTCCAAGAAGTCAGTAATGTTCGTCTTTTCCTCTTAGAATTATAAACCTGTTCAAACTACGGTGACTTGAGCCTCTCATCGCGTGGGACCCCCTCCCTCGTGGTGAGGGGAACGTAGGCAACTTCGGCCCGGTCAAATATCTCAAAATAGCCTTTGGCCCAAGCATTCACCCGATGTTTTCCCAAGCCTAAAGCTACCTTTTGTCTTCCTCATAGCTCAGATGAAGTGGAAAAGAGCATCATGTCACCGCCTAGTGCGTGTGGAGTCAGAAAGTTCCCCGGTCACTACAACTTCCCCGATCCGGTACCTCAGAAAGATCACTTTAGTGGACAGTAGCTTGGGAAATGACGCCGCGAATAATTCGGATAGCCCAACAAAAGAGGAGTTGCTCCAAGAGGCCTCTGGGGCTAAAGAAGAAGTCATCACGAAGAGCCATGAAGAGACACAGAGCCCGTTTGAGGAGTCGACGGGACAAAAGGGTGATGTAACCGTATTTCAAACGGATGGGCCCTCCACCAAAGTGACCAACCACAATGAAAAGGTGGAAGCTACCCAACCTCTGAAGTGCAACCAAAGATTGTCCCCCTCATCTTACAAAAATACCGAAACCCCCATGTCTTCGCCCCAATACACCGTCATTCAAAACGAGCCTCTCACTCAAATCCCCCTCGCTCCGCCTCATCCCAAGACCAGCATCTCCCATGGGACGCCTCCTATAAAACCCCAAACACAATCCACTCAAAAGGCTCGCAAACCACTGTTCACACCAGTTACACGTCAAGCATCATACCCACAACACCTTCCCAATCGAATCCCTTCCCGGTTTAATGCCATCAACCAAGTCACCAGAGCTCAGTCACTGTTTAGACCATATATGGATACCCGAACAGGCATCACCAACTTGCGTCCACCAGATTTCCTGATGAGATTCCGGGGTGACCCGTACCATTTCTACAATCCAAGACCTTTTGCACCACAAGCTCCTTACATGCCTCCAATGTGTATTCCTGCAAGCAACCAAGGTTATGGGTATGCCTATACCCCTGCACCTCTGCAAAATCCTCCCAATCATCTATTGGGAAAGAGAAAACAAATGGAAGCTATGTTCGAAAAGAGAAAACAAATGGAAGCTATGTTCGAAAAGACACTCAATGAGAACCCCTTTGCATTTAGAGATGGTGATTCTTGTCCCCATCATGCTCCGGTCAACGAGGAAAGAAAAGTCGAATGCCGAGCCAGACCCCGTTTCACAAGGTTTGAGGATTTCGGAATGCCCATAAGCGAGGTATTTGAAGGATTGGCCAAGCAGGGCCTCACATCACCTCTTGTAAATTTTCAACCTAAAAACCCCAAAAGGTGTCTCGACAAGACCAAGAGGTGTGCCTTTCACAACTATCATGGTCATGATACCGATGATTGCACCGCTTTAAAACGTGTCATTCGGAAATTGATCGCGAAAAGAAAGCTTGAATGCCCCCGATTGGGAAATTGGAAATGAAACTACAGATATGGTCAGAAGCGGATGCCAAAACCTCTTCCATCAACCTCCCCTTAGAAAGAGTCTGTTTTCATCCTTAGGAAGAGTCAGTTGCTTTTAGGATGTGTGATAAGCCGTTATGAAAAGTCAGTTAAGATGTTTGTTAGGTTTGGTTAGAGTCTTGACTCCCCGGTTGATGCCATGTGGTGACCATTCTGAGTCCATTGTCAGTTTTCTTAATAAGATTATTATCATTATTGCCTTGTCAAAAGTGTGCAAAAAATATAAAAATAAGAAAATGTTTGTGAGTCTTTCACTCAAAACAAATGTGTGCTTTTCAAGACAAAAAAAAATGGAGATCAAGCTTTCTAAAAATAAAAGATCAAGTTTTTCCTAAAAGGCTAATCCGATAATGAAGCATTTTTCCCAAATCATGGTTATAATTTCACCTTGAGGTTTAATATGCTAAAAGTCCTTCGCGGTTCTGTCCATTGGAAACATCAACCAAGGAGCCCACATATGAATTGGCATCTGAGACAACCGTCCACATGAGCAATGAGATCAAACAATTGGGACACCGTCCACAAGAAGAGGCCCATGCCTCAGAGGCCCAAAGGCGGCTACATCAAATGGAGATCCGTACCCTCGCCGAATGCCATGCGCGAGGTTACGCCCCTGAAAGGGAGCCACCAAAAGAAGATGGCCAAAGCAAACTCCCAACTCATGAGTAGACAAATCCGGCAGTTACAACGCCAAGCCAAGTGGAGACCTCGCGACATCTTTCCCGATGACACGGAACCCGAGTTCCACGCGGAAGACATGGAATATGCCGCCGACAACCCCTCCAACAATTGAGGAAGAAAATAGATCATCATGCCTCATGGGAACCCATCCCAAAAAAAAAAAGTCTTCCAACCTCGTAGGATCTAGACTTTCACTAAAGTCCGTCCCGGACTATGTCTTTTTATTTTTACAAAGGTCCATACTTGGACACTTATGTACAAATTTATCTAAATAAAAGAGTCATTTTCATTCTCTTCTCTCTAGACTTGAGACATTATTTGCAATATACATTTACTCTTGAAATTGCCTAGCTTTTTATTATCAATTGATTGCTACGTCCCTAAAATGATGAATTGACTTCTAAGCATACTAGTCAATGACGACTCATTAAGGACGAATGGACCTAACACAAATAAAAAAAAATGCTAAATGCAAGTAATTAATCTTGATGTGAATAAATGTTGTGATCAATTGGCATGAAAATACCGTTAATGGCAAGCCTTCCCTGATACACATCCCCGATACACTTTCCCCGATACACAACCCGATACACCTCTCCGATACAAATCCTCGATGCACATCAAAGGCATCCCAAAACAATGAAAAGACAAGGATGTTGTTGCTCAACCACCAAGATTCAACCGCGATGGCGCGTGCGCGACCAAGCATAGGACTTCCCGGATCTTCAAAGTCAAAGTGAGAAGTGACAGACATTCCACCAAGGGGCTGCATGTTGGTAGTGGTGCCCTAGGCACGTTTAATAAACGTTGTAATTGTTATCATTTATTTCATATCAATAAAGAGATGTTTTGATTATTATTGTTGTTCATGTTTACTTATAATAATCTCCGTCCCTAGTACTTGTTAAGCACTAGTATGGAGGCTAAATGATTATGGGAAGATCATGTCAGATTTATGGGTACTTGTTTGGAACAAGGTACTGGACATGACCCGCTCTATGAGATTTATGTCATGGTCTTTGTCATACATATATCTCATATTAGTTATGTCATTTGAATCCTTAGACATGAAGTTATTATAGTCTTCCACTTGATGAACATTATGTTTGACATATTCAAACGCTACTTTTAACCGAGTAGTTATAAAGGGTATGATTGGCATAATCGGATTCACGTAGGGAAGAATAATAAGCTAAATGGATTTGTCACTCTTCGGAGAGATGTCAAGCTTGGGCCTCTCGTAGGAATGATGTTGATGAAATGTTCGGCCGGACTCAAATGAATTGATTGGATCAATATCATTTGGATTATCAACATATTCGGAATCGAGAAAGTATTGAACAAAACAAGTTGACCGTTTGACCATGACTTGTGTTCAATGACATCGTGGACAAAGGGATTATGACATATTCTAAGAGGAATGCGAATTTGTATCTAGTTATACTAATTGGGTAGGTATGACGGTTTGCTAGAACCTAATCATATCTTATGGTTTCATGTTTGAACCCATTGCCAACTTAGTATAATCCTAGAGGGTCACACACAATAGAACGAATCTTTAAAAGGACTACATTGGAATTTTGGAAATTCTGGACATTCTGGGGAAGTGGGCGACCGCACAGTATGGACTGGGCGGCCGCACACTTAGCTCAGTTTTTGTACCAGTTTTGTTTCAGATAGTTGTGCGACCGCACAGAGGCTTTTGGGCGGCCGCACATTACTGTCGGGTGGCAGATTCCTAATTTGATTAGGAAACGAATTTTGGACGGATTTTGACACAAGTTTCCTATTTGGAATAGGTCATATTTGTGTATAAAAGACCAAATTCGGTCAGCACTCTGAGAGAATGATTTTGTGAGTCTCAAAGAGTTTGAGAGAGGGTTTATTTTGTTCTAAGACATTCTTGGTTGAAGAACAAAATAATACACAAATAAATTCCATATAGTTCTTTTGATTGTGGAAAAGTGTTTCACAATTTGGTCTAGCAACCAAGATCAAAGAAGCTCCTTTGATATTCGTTCGAAGTGTGGATACCGCTAGAGGGTGAAAATCATCATCTTCAAAGTTCGTGTTCAAGCTTTGTGATCGTGATCAAATCTTCAAACCTCCACCAAAGACCAAGAGAATTTGAATAGCCATCAAGGGTTAGTTTATTCCTTTATTCTTATGTTGTATTTAATTTAATCATATGAACGGATCCATGGCTTTGGGTTTCAAAATTTTAAATGCTAAATTCCGCTGCGCATGTTACCACGAAACCCAACAGTGGTATCAGAGCCCCGTTCATGTTGATTATTTCAATACCTAGATCATGTTATGTGTATATAAATTGTTTATGTGCCTTGCATGATATGAATATTGGAATATGTGATGTTTATGTGTTATGTGATTTTATGTGGTTTATTGTTTTACAACTTTAATCGCACGATTCAATCGCAATAAATAAATTATGGTGGATTCAGAATTGTTGGTTATTAATTTTTGATTGGATCAAAGTTTTAATAATCGGGGAAAAACAATTTTGAGACAAAATTTTCGAACCTAAAATTTTGCACATTCTGATTGAACCGGGCGACCGCACGAAATATACTGGGCGGCCGCACGGTTTTTGGGCGACCGCACAGGTCTTTTGGGGCGGCCGCACGCCAAGATCAGAATGTCTGATTTTGCTCAAAAATCAGAATTTGGAATTTTCGAGAGGTTCAACAAAACCAGTAACAGAACCAATCCAGACCTGCTGATCTGGAATGGGTTTTGGGTAATTGGTTTGTGTGTGGATCTTGGGGTTTGATTTTCCTATTTGTTTTAGTCTTGTGATTCTAAGATTGGTTCAAGGTTTGGATGGCTAATCTGCGTTCATCGAGATTGTGTTTCCCAAACTTGATCGCAATCAAAGTTTCAAAGATGAAACGAAGTTAGAATTATGAAGAGTTCATAATTGCTAAAATTGAGAAACAAAGTTCTTGATTCAAAGTTTGGAGATCCATGTGGAATTGTGAATGCAATTGGCCTACGTTCATCGAGACCATCTATTGCTTAGTTTCGGCCACATGGACTACTTTCTTGGTCTCTTGAATTAGTGCGGGATTGTGGTTGCCTAATGGTTTAGTTCGACCGCACTTCTTGTTGTCTTGATTTGGAGATAATGACCAAAGTTGAAATAGTCTCATCCTCATAATTATAGAGAAACTAATGACACATAAATACCATGCTTAAATTAATGGAGATTAATTTAGTGGCTAAACTTGATGTGCAATATGTTTATATTATGTGCTCATAAATGTGTTATATGTTACATGTGATGAACCTTCAAAGAAAATTTTAAGTCTTTTATTGCCATGCCATGATTAAAACACTTGTTAGTACATAAGTGACTCTAATGTAGATTCGCCCTAGCGAGATGCATTAAATTTATTTATGTATGAGCAAGATAGATAATGTGGGCACGCCCTAGCGGGACACATTAACTATGCGTTTAAAATGGTTAGACTTAATTGGGCGTCAAAACAGTTTTGGGCCTAGGCAAAGATGAGGTTTAACATGCTTTTTGAAATTGGATTTCTTAAAGAATTTCATAAAAGGAACTAAGAGTCATATGAGATATGATTGACAAGAGTTGTCTACCTAATTAATTTGATTTTGTGTAATCCGCCTTAGCGGACTTGAAATTAAATTAAAGTTGGATCTTGGCCCAATTAAATTATATTATACATTGGATGTATATGAAGGTTATATAATTTAGTGGGAGTATTTTGTTTGAGAAATACATTATTTATCTCTTTAATGAAAATCGGTACTTATTGAATTTTGGAAATTTTGCATATTTGTAGATAATGACTAATAACACTCAATCAATGTCGTTGCGATCGATCCTTGAGAAGGATAAGCTCGAAGAGAATGGTACTAAATTTATGGATTGGATCCGTAGCATAAGAATCGTTCTTAGGCAGGAGGATAAGTTGTACATTCTCGATGGGCCTCTCCCCGCTGAACCACCGCCTACTGCCCCTAGGGTAGAAAGAGACAATTACAAGAAACATCGTAATGATTCTAGAGATGTAAGTTGTCTCATGCTTGCTGCTATGTGTTCAAAACTCCAACAAAGTTTGGAACATTTGGAAGCCTATGAGATAGGCGTGGAGTTGAGAACCATGTTTCAAGAGCAAGCTAGGCAAGAGAGGTACAAGACCATTGTTGCATTCACTACTAGTAAAATGAATGAAGGGCAGCAAGTGAGTCCTCACTTTCTTAAAATGAAAGGTTATGTAGAGCACCTTGAGAAACTTGGCTATCCAATCCCATTGGAGCTAGCCACGGACCTCATTCTTAATTCATTGCCGAAAAGTTATAATCAGTTTGTGATGAATTATAACATGCATGGAATGGATAAGAATCTCTCTGAGTTGCATGGGATGCTCAAAACTGCAGAGATGAAAATTGTGGAGAAAGGTTCTCCCGTGCTCTTGGTTCATGATGGGAAGAAGGCTAGTGCCAAAGGAAAGGGTAAGGCAAAAGTTTTTAAACCCAAGATAAGCAAGGCAAAGGTTGCCAAGGCTTCTGAAGCAAAACCTGATTCACAAAAGGATGCAATCTGTTTCCATTGTCAAGAAATTGGTCATTGGAAACGTAATTGCAAGGCTTTCTTGGAAGAGCAAAAGAAGAAGAAGAGCAGCAAGGCTGCGTCGACTTCAGGTATCTATATGATAGATATTCTCCTTTCTACCACTGATTCTTGGGTATTGGATACCGGATGTGGTTCTCACATTTGTCTAAATGTGCAGGGACTAAAGAATAGGAGACTGCTTAAAGAAGGTGAAGTAGATCTACGCGTGGGGAATGGAGCAAGAGTTGCTGCATTAGCCGTAGGGACTTATGAAGTCACTTTACCTTCCGGATTAATTCTTGTTTTGAACAATTGTTATTATGTTCCGGATTTAAGCAGAAATATTATTTCAATTTCTTGTTTGGATAATGAAGGTTTTAAGTTTCTTATTGAGAATAAGAAATTTTCTATTTATTTAAATGATGTGCTTTATGGTATTGCTAATTCATTTAATGGCCTTTATATCTTGGATGTCAAGAATGAAAATAATGTCTATCATGTAAATAAGAAATCTAAACCTAATGATGTAAATCATACTTATTTGTGGCATTGCCGTCTTGGTCATATTAATGAGAAGCGTATCTCAAAACTCCATGGGGACGGACTTTTGGGTTCATGTGACTTAGAGTCATATGATACTTGTGAGTCGTGTCTTCTTGGAAAAATGACTAAGACACCTTTTACCAAGTTGGGTGAAAGGGCAAGCGACTTATTGGGGTTGATACATTCCGATGTATGCGGACCATTAAGTAGCAATGCTAGGGGAGGATTTCAATACTTCATAACCTTCACTGATGATTATAGTAGATTTGGGTATGTTTACCTAATGAAACATAAAAGTGAAGCATTTGAAATATTTAAAATATTTCAAAATGAAGTAGAAAAACAACTTGGCAAAAGTATAAAGGCACTTCGATCAGATCGAGGTGGTGAATACTTCAGTCAAGAATTTGATGATCATCTAAAGAATTGTGGAATAGTTTCACAATTGACTCCGCCCGGAACACCACAATGGAATGGTGTGTCTGAGAGGAGAAATCGGACTTTGTTAGACATGGTTCGATCAATGATGAGTCAAGCTGATCTTCCAATATCCTTTTGGGGTTACGTCCTAGAAACCGCTGCTTTCACACTAAATCAAGTTCCAACTAAATCGGTTCCAAAGACTCCATATGATATGTGGAGTGGAAAGAAACCTAGTTTATCTTTCATGAGGATTTGGGGTTGCGAAGTTTATGTCAAGAGACTTATCTCTGACAAACTAGCACACAAATCCGATAAATGTATTTTTGTGGGATATCCTAAGGAAACTAAAGGATATTACTTTTACAACCGAGAGGACAACAAAGTGTTTGTTGCCCGAACTGGTGTCTTTCTAGAGAAAGAGTTTCTCTCCAAAGAAATCAGTGGGAGTAAAATAAACCTTGAAGAAATTCGAGACCCAGAAAATAACATTGAACCAATAGTGGAACAAGAACAAGAACCACAAGGAGTTGTGGAACCTGTTCAAAATACACAAGCATCTCGCAGATCTAGTAGGTTACGATCCGAGCCCGAGAGATATGAATTTCTCGTAACGGATAGTAATGAGGTAAAAATCATTGAGAATGATGAACCGTCAACCTACCAAGAGGCGATGTCTTCTCCTGATTCGGACAAGTGGCTTGGAGCCATGGAATCCGAATTGCAATCCATGCAAGACAATCAAGTTTGGAATTTGATTGATGCGCCCGAAGGTGTAAAAACCATAGGATGCAAATGGGTCTTCAAGAAGAAGACTGACATGGATGGGAAGGTGCATACTTACAAAGCTAGGCTTGTAGCGAAGGGTTATAGGCAAGTTCATGGTATTGACTATGATGAGACCTTTTCACCCGTAGCAATGATCAAGTCTATAAGAATTTTGCTTGCCATTGCCGCATATCATGACTATGAAATATGGCAGATGGACGTCAAAACTGCTTTCCTGAATGGAAAACTCCAAGAGGATGTGTATATGACACAACCAGAAGGTTTTGAACAAGATTCTAAGGTATGCAAATTGCAAAGATCCATCTATGGATTGAAGCAAGCTTCAAGGAGTTGGAATCTCCGTTTTGATGAATCGGTCAAAGAGTTTGGTTTCATCAAAAACGAAGATGAGCCTTGTGTATACAAGAAGATTAGTGGGAGCATAGTGCTATTCCTTATTTTATACGTGGATGACATATTGCTCATTGGAAACGACATTCCTACACTTCAGTCTGTGAAGACTTGGTTAGGAAAGTGCTTCGCGATGAAAGATATGGGTGAAGCCGCATATATTCTTGGCATTAAGATCTATAGAGATAGATCAGGGAGGCTACTTGGTTTAAGCCAAAGTACATACATTGACAAGGTCATTAGAAGATTCCGTATGGAAAATTCAAAGAGAGGAACCTTGCCCTTGTTACATGGAGTTTCTCTAAGCAAGACTCAATGTCCTAAGACAAAAGATGAGCGTGAGAAAATGAATGATGTTCCATATGCTTCGGCAATTGGGTCCATCATGTATGCCATGATTTGTACTAGGCCGGATGTGTCTTATCCTTTGAGCATGACAAGTAGATACCAATCCGACCCTGGCGAAAATCACTGGATAGCTGTAAAAGCGATTCTTAAGTACTTGAGAAGGACTAAAGACTCGTTTTTGGTCTATGGAGGAATGGAAGATGATCTCGTTGTAAATGCTTACACGGATGCAAGCTTCCAAACTGACAAAGATGATAGCCGATCACAATCGGGTTTTGTGTTTATGTTAAATGGTGGAGCTGTAAGCTGGAAGAGTTCCAAGCAAAGTACAACCGCTGATTCTACAACAGAAGCTGAGTATATTGCTGCATCGGATGCTGCAAAGGAAGCTGTTTGGATTAAGAAGTTCATAACTGAACTTGAAGTGGTTCCTAGTATTGCTAATCCAATAGACCTTTATTGCGATAATAATGGTGCTATTGCTCAAGCAAAGGAACCAAGAGCACATCAGAAATCCAAACACATACTTAGGCGTTTTCATATCATTCGAGAGATCGTTGATAGGGGAGACGTAAATATATGCAGAATACCTATTGATGACAATGTTGCGGACCCGCTAACAAAGGGACTTCCACAAGCTAAACATGATGGTCATGTTAGGTCTATGGGTATTAGATACATGGGAGATTGGGCCTAGGGCAAGTGGGAGATTGTTGGTAGTGGTGCCCTAGGCACGTTTAATAAACGTTGTAATTGTTATCATTTATTTCATATCAATAAAGAGATGTTTTGATTATTATTGTTGTTCATGTTTACTTATAATAATCTCCGTCCCTAGTACTTGTTAAGCACTAGTATGAAGGCTAAATGATCATGGGAAGATCATGTTAGATTTATGGGTACTTGTTTGGAACAAGGTACTGGACATGACCCACTCTATGAGATTTATGTCATGGTCTTTGTCATACATATATCTCATATTAGTTATGTCATTTGAATCCTTAGACATGAAGTTATTATAGTCTTCCACTTGATGAACATTATGTTTGACATATTCAAACTCTACTTTTAACGAGTAGTTATAAAGGGTATGATTGGCATAATCGGATTCACGTAGGGAAGAATAATAAGCTAAATGGATTTGTCACTCTTCGGAGAGATGTCAAGCTTGGGCCTCTCGTAGGAATGATGTTGATGAAATGTTCGGCCGGACTCAAATGAATTGATTGGATCAATATCATTTGGATTATCAACATATTCGGAATCGAGAAAGTATTGAACAAAACAAGTTGACCGTTTGACCATGACTTGTGTTCAATGACATCGTGGACAAAGGGATTATGACATATTCTAAGAGGAATGCGAATTTGTATCTAGTTATACTAATTGGGTAGGTATGACGGTTTGCTAGAACCTAATCATATCTTATGGTTTTATGTTTGAACCCATTGCCAACTTAGTATAATCCTAGAGGGTCACACACAATAGAACGAATCTTTAAAAGGACTACATTGGAATTTTGGAAATTCTGGACATTCTGGGGAAGTGGGCGACTGCACAGTATGGACTGGGCGGCCGCACACTTAGCTCAGTTTTTGTACCAGTTTTGTTTCAGATAGTTATGCGACCGCACAGAGGCTTTTGGGCGGCCGCACAGTACTGTCGGGTGGCAGATTCCTAATTTGATTAGGAAACGAATTTTGGACGGATTTTGACACAAGTTTCCTATTTGGAATAGGTCATATTTGTGTATAAAAGACCAAATTCGGCCAGCACTCTGAGAGAATGATTTTGTGAGTCTCAAAGAGTTTGAGAGAGGGTTTATTTTGTTCTAAGACATTCTTGGTTGAAGAACAAAATAATACACAAATAAATTCCATATAGTTCTTTTGATTGTGGAAAAGTGTTTCACAATTTGGTCTAGCAACCAAGATCAAAGAAGCTCCTTTGATATTCGTTCGAATGTGGATACCGCTTGAGGGTGAAAATCATCATCTTCAAAGTTCGTGTTCAGGCTTTGTGATCGTGATCAAATCTTCAAACCTCCACCAAAGACCAAGAGAATTTGAATAGCCATCAAGGGTTAGTTTATTCCTTTATTCTTATGTTGTATTTGATTTAATCATATGAACGGATCCATGGCTTTGGGTTTCAAAATTTTAAATGCTAAATTCCGCTGCGCATGTTACCACGAAACCCAACACTGCAAATGAGCCAATGTACAAGATAGCAAGTTGGGGATAATGTTTCCCCTATCTCTAAAAAAAATGATAAGAGAGAAAAGAAATGGATAATGGAAAGAAGGAAAGGAAATGAATATATGCGAAGAGGAAGTTGGCCTCAAAAGCTCACCAAGTTCACTGCAAAAGTTCACCCCAAGAGGAACATCCCGAGGAGTCCACCGCAAAGCGAAGCGATCTACATCAGCAGAGCAACAACATACTTCAAAAGGACACCAACTTCAACAAAAGACGATCCAAGGCTGAACTACGGCGACCTGAGCTCCTCAAAATGAGGGGAACGTAGGCAACCTTCGGGTCCGGTCACAACATGAAACAAAACCATCAAACCATGGTCCTCTCAAAATGACCAAATTCTCGGTCCCATCAATGACTGATTCCCCAGATACACCTTCTTCTTCCGATCTTGCCATTGACCGAATCTTAATCTAAATTGATCACAACATTTATACATGTTAAGGCTAATTGCTTGCTATAATCTTGACTTAATGACAGACATGGTCCGTTCAAGCAATCATTTGATGATATTAACTAAGGAAAATTTCAAATGTCTTGACAAGTCTTCTTCTCTACATCTTAGGAAAGAGCTAAACACTTGTATTTTGTCAAGCAAGGGCTTCCTTCCATTTCATGATAAATTTCTCAAAGATCTCACCAAAACAAAGGGACTCTCTCCCAAATAAAATGCCCTTGCATGTTTCCTCCATAAAAAAAAAACTTTAAAGTCCCCATTCTATCGAGTCGGCTGGATCACTAAAAAAAAAGAGAAAGGCACAAAAAAGTAGCCCGCTAGGTTGAAAACCCGTAAAGGCGGCCTAGGCAAAAAACAGGGTGTGCCATAAAAGACGCAAAAGAGATACCCGCTAGGTTGAAAACCCGAAAGGGCGGCCTAGGCAAAACAAAGGGTGCGTCAAGAAAAAGGGATGTGTTCCTAACCTTACTTCAAAGGACAAAAGATGATATTGGGGCTACCCCGCCATCGACACCGACAAAGACATGGGGCTACCCCGACATCAACGACGACGAAGACATGGGGCTACCCCGACATCAAGGACAACAAGGATATGGGGCTGCCCCAATATCCACGGCAAAAGGGTTCTCTATTCCCGATCACTCCTAAGAAATGGACAAAGTTCCGAAGGACTTTATGCATAACAAACCTCGCGGTTAAGTTAAAATAAAAAATTTGAATAACATGCTTCGTTAAAAGATTTGCCTTTAGAAATAAGCATTTCCAAATTTGCCCTTTTTGGTATCATTTATCAAAGACCATGTTTCAAGCAAAATGCTTTTGATCTCCTCTCAAAATGATTTTCCCAAAGTTTTGGACTCTTTCGTCCACAATGAGTCTTAACGGTTGCCCCTAGGCTCTTCCCCGGTGTCAAGAAAATGTGTCAACTGTCCTGTAGAGTAGAATTGACCCAAGTCAAACCTTGACTCAGAATAGTCATTATAGGTTGAGACCCTTGTCCCCGGGCAGTCCCTAGATGGACGTAAGACCAGCTTTGTGAAGTTAACATGGCCGTACTTCGTAAGTCTATTTAAGAATGTGAGAATGAGCGTTAACCCGGCCGCGCCTCGTAAGTCCAGGTTAAGAGTTTGAATTTGTGAAGTTAACGT
The DNA here is from genome assembly GCA_026119855.1 of Campanula takesimana. Classification (NCBI taxonomy): domain Eukaryota; kingdom Viridiplantae; phylum Streptophyta; class Magnoliopsida; order Asterales; family Campanulaceae; genus Campanula; species Campanula takesimana. Next base: position 1,277,527 of record JAOWBW010000285.1, on the reverse strand, counting down.
GGCCGTTCTTCGTAAGTCCAGTTAAAAATATGAAAAATTGTCCTCTGGCGGTCAGGAATGATGTAAGTTCATTAGGTTTTGTGAGATTCACCCTTTGGCAGTCCGGAATGACATAAGTACATTAGGTTAGACCTATCCTTTGGCCGTCCGGCGTGACGTAAGACCATTAGGTTTAGTGAGATTATATCCTTTGGCGGTCCGATGTGACGTAAGACCATTAGGTTTTGTGAGATTTGCCCTTTGGCAGTCCGGAATGACATAAGTCCATTAGGTTCGACCTGTCCTTTGGCCATCCGGTGTGACGTAAGACTATTAGGTTCTGTGAGATAATATCCTTTGGCCGTTCGGTGTGATGTAAGACCATTAGGTTTTGTGAGATTCGTCCTTTGGCAGTCCGGAATGACATACGTCCATTAGGTTAGACCTATCCTTTGGCCGTCCGGCGTGACGTAAGACCATTAGGTTCTGTGAGATTTGTCCTTTGGCAGTCCGGTGCGACATAAGACCATTAGGTTTAGTGAGATTATGTCATTTGGCCGTCCGGCGTGACGTAAGACCATTAGGTTTTGTGAGATATGTCCTTGGCCGTCCGGCATGACGTAAGACCATTAGGTTCTATGAGACTTGTCCTTTGGCCATACGGCGTGACGTAAGACCATTAGGTTTAGTGAGATTATGTCCTTTGACCGTCCGACGTGACGTAAGACCATTAGGTTCTGTGAGATTATGTCCTTTGGCCGTCCGGTGTGACATAAGACCATTAGGTTTTGTGAGATTCGTCCTTTGGCAGTCCGGAATGACATAAGTCCATTAGGTTAGACCTATCATTTGGCCGTCTGGCGTGACGTAAGACCATTAGGTTCTGTGAGATTTGTCCTTGGCAGTCCGGTGCGACGTAAGACCATTAGGTTTAGTGAGATTATGTCCTTTGGCCGCCTGGCCTGACGTAAGACCATTAGGTTTTGTGAGATATGTCCTTGGCCGTCCGGCGTGATGTAAGACTATTAGGTTCTGTAAGACTTGTCCTTTGGCCATCTGACATGATGTAAGACCATTAGGTTTAGTGAGATTATGTCCTTTGGCGGTCCGGCGTGACGTAAGAAAATTAGGTTTAGTGAGATTATGTCCTTTGGCGGTCCGGTGTGACGTAAGACCATTAGGTTTCGTGAGATTCGTCCTTTGGCAGTCCGGAATGACATAAGTCCATTAGGTTAGACCTGTCCTTTGGCCGTCCGGCGTGACGTAAGACCATTAGGTTCTGTGAGATTTGTCCTTTGGCAGTCCGGTACGACGTAAGACCATTAGGTTTAGTGAGATTATGTCCTTTGGCCGTCCGGCGTGACGTAAGACCATTAGGTTTTGTGAGATATGTCCTTGGCCGTCCGGCGTGACGTAAGGCCATTAGGTTCTGTGAGACTTGTCCGTTGGCCGTCCGGCGTGACGTAAGACCATTAGGTTTAGTGAGATTATGTCCTTTGGCGGTCCGGCGTGATGTAAGACCATTAGGTTTAGTGAGATTATGTCCTTTGGCAGTCCGGTGTGACGTAAGACCATTAGGTTTTGTGAGATTCGTCCTTTGGCAGTCTGGAATGACATAAGTCCATTTGTCACGACCCGAAATCTAGGCTCTATTTTATTAGTAATAAATAATTATTATGTATTTATTTGCTTATTTATTTATTTAAATTATTATTTATTTAAATAATTATGTGTGCATTTTATGTGTTATAATATTTATGCTTAAGCATCTTATTTGGGTTATTTGGGTTGGTGTAGTATTGTTGGGTCTTAATTGTTAGTTGGGAGAGTAGTATTGTGTTAGTAGTTGAGGAAGGGGCCCGAGTGTAACATTTTGAATCATTTCCCCTACTTCCTCCCTACTCCTTCTCTTCTCCCTCACTCTTCCCCTTCACCCTCATCATTTCCCAGCCCATTTCTCTCTCTCTCTCCAAGGAAGAAAAAGGGGTAAGTTTCTCTCTTCTTCTTTCTACATTTTCTTCATCTTCCTCTTGTAATCTCTCATTTCTTAAAACGTGAAATGTGTTTAGATCGTCGATAGGATCGCGTAGAATAAAAAATATTTGAAATCCATCAACCTTGAGAAAATCCAAGTAAGTTACTTTTCCCCCATTTTGATGTTAAAATGTTTATATCATGTTCATATAATGCTTTTGTTGTTATATTTGAAGTTTGGATGAGGTTGCAATTTATTGGGAATTTATTTGGGTTTTTGGTCAAAAATGGTGAGTTATGAATGTTGGGATTTGATTCTTGATTTTGGGTGTTAAGTGTTGTTAGATGAGTCTTTTTGGACTCATAAGTTGTTTTGATACATTAGCAAACTAGTTGGAATGTTGGATTTTTGGTGGGAATGTGTTTTGGGTTAAAAATGGAAGAACCCATGTTGTTCTTCCCGATTTCTGGCAATTCCGGGATACTGGGCGACCGCCCAAAATCGTATGGGCGACCGCGCATCTATCTGAAAGGTTTTGTTCTTGTTTGTTGGCTTTTTGGGCGACCGCACAGTTGGGTTTGGGCGGCCGCACAGTCCTCTGAAAGTTTTCATTTTGTTGGTTTGTGTGATTGAAGAATGCGTGTTGGTCCAAATCTTGGGTGTCCTTCTAGTTGACCTTAGTGAACATTGTAGTGCACTCTAGTGATAGAATTGGGTCCTTTGTGATCAAGTTTGTGTTTGAAATTAATTAAGACAAGGTCCGGTTTGCGGCTTATAAACTTGTGGGTGCCGCCGAGCATTGGTGGAAGGGTATTAAAGCGAGTTGGGATGATACTCACACAGTGTATGCATGGGAATTGTTTGTGCGAAAGTTCAAGGAGCATTTCATTCCGGTAGTGGATCAAAACCGAAAGGAGATCGAGCTGCTCAACCTGGAGCAAGGTTTGTTGTCTATAGCTCAGTACTCGGCTAAGTTCACAGAATTAGCTCGGTATTGTGACTATCTTGTGCGGACCGAGGAGCAGAAAGCTACGAGATTCATCCGGGGTTTGAAGACTTCTATTCGGACTCAGCTTATAGCCCAGAGGATTGTGACATTTCAGGATGCGGTAGACCGGGCATACTTGATCGAGCAAGATATTGGGGAGCATAAGAGGAAGACCGAGGTTGCAAATGCGGGTAAACAGGTAAGCATGCTAAATCTCAACCACATCACCGTTCAGATAACCGAGGTAATTTGGGAGCACCATCTCAGTTTAAGGGACAAACCGCGCTAGGGAATCCCGGGTACTATTTCGGGGAAACAAGGGAAACAAGGTAGGTGGCTTTGCACTTACTGTCAGAGGGAAGGCCATTTGGAGGATAACTGTTGGAAGAAACAAGGAAAATGTATCAATTGTGGTCAACTGGGTCACTTCATAAAAGACTGTCCGAGGTTTAGGGTTCAATCATCAGGAACAGGAACCAGTACTTCACCGGGTCAGAAGAGAGATGCTTCGGGGAACCCTAAGGTATAGGGCAGAGTAATTACGACCAATCAGCACTCACCAGGTAACGGATAAATTTCAGGAGGTATTATTTTGCGTCGTGAGAGCGAGCGCGTGCATTTTAGGATCATCGCATTTATGTGTTTCTGTGCATTAGTTGCATTTAATTCTTCTGAGTCTTTGACTTATGTGTTGTAGGTGTCTACTCCTATGGAGGAGTTTAGGGTATCTGATGAAGTCTTATGTGCCTATGATGTGCTTAAGTATGGTTATGTCTCACCTGCTAAATTAGCCATATTGCTATTGCAAGATTTTGATATTACTATTACTTTAGTCTATTGTGGTAGAGGGATTGTTATATTCTCCATTCCTAATTTCTTAAAACTGTTTGAGACCGTTCCCTGGGTAGAGTTATACCTATCTTTTCTTAATTGAAATCCGAGTATTTAGTTTCGGTCGATTTGTTGGGCGTATTTATCATTCGTAAGATTTCATTTGCTTCCGATTAGTACCTAGTGTTTGAGGAGAAGCTTGGAGTAAATTGCATTGTGTGGTACGATTTGTTATGGACGATGAGTTGTTGTAGGAGTTATTGTCATTAATAGTGATAAGCGTGTTAAGTTAGAAAGGACTAAGTACGTTTTGGGAGAGTAATAATTTCTCAATCTATGTTAAAGGCCTTTTGAATTTTTGGTTAGATAGTGGTTCTATGGTTCTAAATCCCTTCTCAGTGGCGTCTCCCGAATTGGATCAAGAGTATGTGAAGGAAGTGGAGCATCAATGCTTGGGCATATTATAGAATACTACGATTTGGTATTTGGTCAGTTGGAACGTTGCTAGCTAATTGGTTTATTATGATGGTAGTACTATTGAGCCTAAGTATCATTAGGTTAAGAAAGGTATGCGTGAAAGACTAACTTGGGTTAGCTATTGAAGATTTGAGATTTGTTGATTTCCTTGGGTTTATGAGCACGGATTATAATTTAAATGGGAGTTAGAGAAAATCTTTTGAAGATGAAATTTGGACCGTTTTGCGGACTATTGAGTAAATTGAATTGTTTGGGCTTCAAGACCAGATTAATGAAGGGATGAGAGTATAACATAGATTAAGTGGACACTTTGTACGAAGAATTTTGGGGTTGTATGGTGCTATTAATTTAATGTGTTAACTCAAAGTGAAAGCACCATAATGGTAATCCATAGAGATGTAGCCATTTCGATGAATATTGTGGAAATAGAAATTCATTTAGCCTTTTTATATTTTTAAAGCTAATTAGGCTCGGGATGGTGATGTTTTGAATTTCTGGGGAATACTACTAAGTATGCGATTTACAAAAGGAAACACCTTTGCAGTGTAATTAAGGTTATGAATAAGATGAACTTGAGGTATCTCGGGAACTATGTTAGGAGCAATTGAGATTCTTGATTTTGAATTTGGATCCTAATTAGTAGTGGGGGTTATGGTTGAAGGAAGTCAAGTGCGAGAGGTCCTGGTATGGTGAACATTATTTAAGGTTACCTTGTAGTGGTTTAGAATGGACGATTGAGGAATTTGAGAAATGGCGGAACTATCGTATCCGTAGCTATTTGGTCTTTCGGGTAAGTCTCGTTAAAATTCGGGTCGAATTTTCTTTAAGGGGGAGTGAATGTCACGACCCGAAATCTAGGCTCTATTTTATTAGTAATAAATAATTATTATGTATTTATTTGCTTATTTATTTATTTAAATTATTATTTATTTAAATAATTATGTGTGCATTTTATGTGTTATAATATTTATGCTTAAGCATCTTATTTGGGTTATTTGGGTTGGTGTAGTATTGTTGGGTCTTAATTGTTAGTTGGGAGAGTAGTATTGTGTTAGTAGTTGAGGAAGGGGCCCGAGTGTAACATTTTGAATAATTTCCCCTACTTCCTCCCTACTCCTTCTCTTCTCCCTCACTCTTCCCCTTCACCCTCATCATTTCCCAGCCCATTTCTCTCTCTCTCTCCAAGGAAGAAAAAGGGGTAAGTTTCTCTCTTCTTCTCTCTACATTTTCTTCATCTTCCTCTTGTAATCTCTCATTTCTTAAAACGTGAAATGTGTTTAGATCGTCGATAGGATCGCGTAGAATCAAAAATATTTGAAATCCATCAACCTTGAGAAAATCCAAGTAAGTTACTTTTCCCCCATTTTGATGTTAAAATGTTTATATCATGTTCATATAATGCTTTTGTTGTTATATTTGAAGTTTGGATGAGGTTGCAATTTATTGGGAATTTATTTGGGTTTTTGGTCAAAAATGGTGAGTTATGAATGTTGGGATTTGATTCTTGATTTTGGGTGTTAAGTGTTGTTAGATGAGTCTTTTTGGACTCATAAGTTGTTTTGATACATTAGCAAACTAGTTGGAATGTTGGATTTTTGGTGGGAATGTGTTTTGGGTTAAAAATGAAAGAACCCATGTTGTTCTTCCCGATTTCTGGCAATTCCGGGATACTGGGCGACCGCCCAAAATCGTATGGGCGACCGCGCATCTATCTGAAAGGTTTTGTTCTTGTTTGTTGGCTTTTTGGGCGACCGCACAGTTGGGTTTGGGCGGCCGCACAGTCCTCTGAAAGTTTTCATTTTGTTGGTTTGTGTGATTGAAGAATGCGTGTTGGTCCAAATCTTGGGTGTCCTTCTAGTTGACCTTAGTGAACATTGTAGTGCACTCTAGTGATAGAATTGGGTCCTTTGTGATCAAGTTTGTGTTTGAAATTAATTAAGTGTTAATTGGGGTTTGGAACATCTTATTGAGATATTGTTGGTTTGACTTATCTTTGTGATGATGTTTGAGCATCTTATGTTGTGTTCGTGATTGTTCCAATCGAATTTATTTTCGAGTAAGACTTGGTCTAGGTTTTAGGCGATGTCCTATAGTACCTAGAGGGTTGTTATTGAACACCAAAGTGTAGGGTTTAGTCCGGTCGTGATCATGTTCTAATAAGGGTAAACTTTTGGATTCGTTTGGGGTGTTTAGGATTGGTTCGTTATGGACGGAGGTAAAGCGTGAATTGGCAATTGGGTATTTACGGTTTGATTAACCTTAAGGAGTATTCATTCTGACTTCCTACTTTGGAATTCCAGGTGCGACGAGATGGTTGAGTTCATAGTCCTAGTATATCTTTTGAGTAAATGTTTATGATCACTTTGGTAATAGTTATTGTGCTATTTGTGAGCGACCGTTTGGGTTGCGCTCTTTATGAGTAACTTGTGAGTATCATATTTAGGATGTAGTTGATACGTGCCTTGTCTTGAAATCATCTTGTTTTAATGATCAATGTTGTTGTGCTCTTTATGAGAAATTCCGTTTATCGTTGTTGTGCTCTTCATGAGAAACTCTTGTTATCGTTGTTGTTAAACTCTTCATGAGTACCCGTTGCATCTTTATGGTGATTATTTGGTATTGTTCCCTACTTTGGAATCCTTAGTTGTTTACCGTGCTAGTATTTTATTTCCTAGCATTTAATTGAAAGTCCAGCTGGTTATTTGTGTATCGAGTCAGGCAATGGATAATGCTATAATGGCACAAGCCAAGTCCAGTATAGCATCGCCCATTGGTCCTTCTGTCCTCATCCAGATTGGCCTTGGTTGGGATGAGCTAGCTCCGTTGTGGGTATTCTAGCTAATCGTTTTGGAGCATGACTTTGTGGCATGGCTCCCGCCCCTTGTGGCACTTTACATTGTTATTGGTTCCGGTACCGGGTTTCTCTTCAGCTTTTATGCTACTATGAAGATGAATTGTTTGATTGATGGGCTGATTGGTCGCTTCTGACCGGGGATTCCTCTTCAGCTTTCATGCTATTATGAAGATGATGAATGGTTGGTTATTGAAGCTGCGCAGCGACCTTTATTTGGTTCTTTCAGTTGGGAAACCTTGGCTAATATCCTTTGTTATGTGTTTACTTTCCGCTGCTATCTGTTGACTGTCAATTGTTACATGCTATGTGATATTTATCATTGTTTATTGCTTATTGCATTATAGCATGTCATGTAGTTGCATTAGTAACTTACTGAGATTTTATCTCACCCGTTTATTTCCATCTTTGTTTTTCCTTAACCCCCCCCAGGAGGAAAAGGATTAGGATTCGCGGATCGAGGAGGACGTCGAGAGGATTGAGATTTTGGGGCAGGTTGTTATGGATCGGTTTACATTATTTAAATGTATAACCTTTTGGGAATAGTTTTACCATTATTGACGTCATTAAGAATTGTATATTTTGTTCTTTTGAGCATAAGCTGTGGAGCTTATGTTAGATGTACTTTGTTGATTTAAACTTGGATTTGTAAAACCTTGTGTTATCATCTTTTGGTTCAAAATGGAATTTTTAACTTCTATATTTTAGAGTTTTGGTTTTAAGTCGACGTCCAGCTCGCGTATTCCGGACCCGCGGGTTCGGGGTCGCGACACCATTAGGTAAGACCTTTCCTTTAGCCGTCCGGCGTGACGTAAGACCATTAGGTTCTGTGAGACTTGTCCTTTGGCCGTCCAGTGTGACGTAAGACCATTAGGTTTTATGAGATATGTCCTTGGCCGTCCGGCATGACGTAAGACCATTAGGTTTCGTGAGATTCTGTCGCGACCCCGACCCCGCGGGCCCGGAGTACGCGAGCTGGACGTCGACTTAGACAATAAACTCTAAAATAAAGAAGATAAAAATTTCTTTTTATACCAAAAGATGATAACACAAAGTTTTGAAATCCAACTTGAACAACAAAATATAAACTAGTGTGAGCTCCATAAGCTTACACCCAAAATAATAAAATATACACATTCTAATGATGTCAAGTTTGGTACAACTATTTCCCAAAAGGTTACACATTTATGTAATGTAAACCCACCAATAACAACTTGCCCAAAAGCTCAACCCTCGCGACGTCCTCCTCGTGATCAGCGAGTCTAATCCTTTCCTCCTGAGGGGGGGTTAAGGAAAAACAAAGATAAAAGAAAGGGGGTGAGATAAATCTCAATAAGTTACTAATGCAACTACATGATATGCTATGATGCAATAAGCAATAAACAATAATAAATATCACCTAGCACGTAGCATTTATCAGTTAACAGATAGCAGCGGAAATAAACAATTAACAAAGGATATTAGCCAAGGTTTCCCAACTGAAAGAACCAAATAAAGGTCGTTGCGCAGCTTCAATAATCAACAATCAACATCTTCATAGTAGCATGAAAGCTTGAAGAGAAAACCCCCGGTACCGGAACCAATAACAAAGTAACGTGCCACAAAGGGGCGGGAGCCATGCCACAAAGTCATGCTCCAAAACGTGTAGCTAGAATACTCACAAAAGGAGCTAGCTCATCCCATCCAAGGCCAATCTGGGTGGGGAAAGAAGGACCAATGGGCGATGCTATACTGGACTTGGCTTGTGCCATTATAGTATTATCCATTGCCTGACTCGATACACAAATAACCAGCTGGACTTTCAAAGGAAAGCTAAGTAATAAACACTAGCTTAAATAAACAACCACTGATTCCAAAGTAGGGAATCCTTATCAAGAAGTCACCAAGAAAGTGAAATGAACCAACAACACATAATTAAAGTGTTCCAATAATCTCAACAATGATAACACAATTCCCATATCACATTCAATCACAAAGGATACAGTTAACTCAAGAACACAACCAAAACTACTCACTCATCTCGAAGATCTCAAGGAGAGCTTTAAAACGATAGCTTAGACGCCTAAAACGGAGTCCGGATGAGGGAGTTATGAACTATTGAAGATTGTCTACGAAAGGTACAAGAGGATGAAGCTCAGGACTTGTACAGCAGAGGGGGAGCACGCCCGCGCGGATAGGGTACGCGCGCCTTGGAGGATCAGAAGGTTCTATCAAAAAGGCAAGAGGAGGGTGCGCGCGCTCGCGAGAAAAGGGTGCGCACGCCCCAAGGCATCAGAAGGTTTTTGAGTTTTGAAACAAAGAGGGAGCGCACGCCCTCAAGAAAATGGTGCGCGCGCCCTTCATGATCAGAAGGTTTGTTTGCAAAAGGGCATAAGGGTGCGCACGCCTCCCCTGAGAGGGTGCGCGCGCCCCCTTGCCCGGAGGGGCAAATTCCGGCCAAAATTCTGGGTTTCTTCCATTTTCAACCCAAATCTTCACCATTTCAAGCTAACTCAAGACTAACACTACCAATACATAAACTAAAGTACCCACACCACTTGGAAGCCAAAAGAACTCCTAGAAAATCATCTAAGAAACCTCAATCAAGGATGATTCAAATACCAAATTTTCCCAAAAATGAACAAAATGTAAATCATTCTCAAATCCACCAAAGATGCAATAAATAACATTCATCTCATCAAATAAACATGGAGTAACAATTGTAGCATAAAATAGGGGAAAAGCAACTTACCCGGATTTCTCAAAGTTGACGGAACTCGAATATTCTTAGCTCCCTACGATCCTATCGACGATCCAAGCACATTTCATAAAATGAGCACTAAGAAAAGATGAGAGGAAGAGGATGAAAATGAAGAGAGAAGGGAGAGAGAAATATTACCTTTCTTGGAGAGAGAGAGAGAGAGAGAGCTGGGAATGGAGTAGGGTGAGGAAGAGGTGAGGGAGAAGAGAGGGAGTAGGGAGAATTATTTTGAAAAACTTACACTTAGACCCCCTCCCCACTAACTACACAACTCTAATACTTCCTACTAACAACTAAGACCAAATAATACTACACTAGCACAAATGGCCCAAATAAAATGCTAGGCATAAATTATTATAACACATAAAATGCACACATAAATTATTAAATAAATAAATAATTAAATAAATGATTAAGCAATTAAATAAATAAATAATCATTTATTACTAAGAAAATAGAGACGGGTTTTCGGGTCGTGACAGATTCGTCCTTGGCCATCCGGCGTGGCATAAGACCATTGGATTTTGTTGACCCGGCCGTACTTCGTAAGTCCAGGGTAGAAAGTGAAATCGTGAAAGTCCCGGCCGTACCTCATAAGTCCAGGATGAAAGTTAAGATGTTATTGCCTCAGCAGCCCTTGGTAGGTCGTAAGACCAGTATAGTCATGATTAGGTTAAGAACACTTTTGTCCCCCGAGAGTGGCTAGGTTATAGAAAACCTATCATTGTGACGGTAGTCTGGAGAGACGTAAGACCAGTTTGTGTAGTCGACCCTCCACCATGAGATAAGTTGACCAGTTTGTGTAGTCGACCCTCTGCCATGAGATAAGTTGACCAGTCGACCCTCCTCTATGAGATAAGTTGACCAATTTATGTAGTCGACCCTCCGCCATGAGATAAGTTGACCAGTTTGTGTAGCCGACCCTCCGCCATGAGATAAGTTGACAAGTTTGTGTAGCCGACCCTCCACCATGAGATAAGTTGACCAGTTTGTGTAGTCGACCCTCCTCCATGAGATAAGTTGACCAGTTTGTGTAGTCGACCCTCCGCCATAAGATAAGTTGACCAGTTTGTGTAGTCGACACCCTCCGCCATGAGAAAAGTTGACCAAATCAACCAATGTGTCCCGGCAGTCCTTAGTCGGACATAAGACCAGTTACCCTCGAGTCGACCCTCTCCTGATAGCGCCTAGTCGATCGAGCCCAGCCTCTGAGCCATGCCCATTATTTGAGCCTCTGAGCTATGCCCATTCCTTGAGTCGACCCACTTCGATAGAGACTAGTCGATCGAGCCCAGCCTCTGAGCCATGCCCATTATTTGAGCCTCTGAGCCATGCCCATTCCTTGAGTCGAACCTCTCCGATAGAGCCAAGTCGATCAAGTCTAGACTTTGAGCCATGCCCATTATTTGAGCCTCTGAGCCATGCCATCCCTCTCTGAATAGAGCCAAGTTGACCAAGTCCGGCCTTTGAGCCATGACTGTTTAGGAAGGGATGAATGAATATCCACCTAAGGCCCATAGGTATGAGTAGCCTTAAAATCTCTCACCCGAACTACGTTAGGCTTGATTCCCTCGAATAGGGATACCTAGGAATCCTATACCTCTAGGTCCAGCCATAGAACAAATCGGCCAAGCCGTCCTCCCATCAGATTGGGATGCTTATTTTGTCGACAACCCCGATTTTTTCAAAAGCGACGTTGCCGAGGGGCTCTGTAAGTACCCCAATCTGAATTTGACATACTTTAGAGGAATTCTTGGTACCATTTATGTATAAACCAATGGGCCAGGACCTCACTAGGATAAACCTAATATTCCAGGACTGAAATGGAATTAAACTTAGAAAAATCCAGAAGCTCGCCAAGTCGAGTCGTACGGATGGTTTGGGTACTTGAGGGGTTGAGCCGTACGGTTATGTTGGGAACCCTCCGTCCCTAAAAATTGAACCCCATGCTGATCATTTCAGGGGGGGAGAAAATGTTTTGTGTGTTGATACTCTGCCAGTTTGAGAGCAAAAATTGTGAGTGATACAAATTTGAGTGAAAAGTGAGGAAGATAGGCCATAACCATCATAGGTGAAGCCTCCTTCTCCCCATCTTCTTCTTCATCTCAAACTCTTTTTGTTATTGTTCATATTACTTGTTTACTTTGTGTTATTTCTTATTATTCTTGCAAGTCTTGTCCATTTCAAGCACCATATATATATATATATATATGTATGTATTATGATTATATATGTACATTGGAACCAAATCATGAGGTGATTCAAGGTTCCCTTCATACCTAGTGTATGATTGTGGGGTAAAACTTAAAGATGATCATGGTTTGTTAAGTTTTATGTTGATTTTGTTCTTGTTTGGCCATGAGAGTCATGATTGGGTGATAAAGATTCAATCTTTATCATCCCAACCATGACCTAGCCATAAAATCACCAAGTATGGGACATAAAGATCCAATATTTATGTTACATTTTTGTTTCTAAAGATTTAATCTTGCATAATAAGTCCATTTTGATGGTAAAGTTTCAATCTTTACTCATCAAATGGTCATTTTGGCCCAAAGGGCATGTTCATCAACTTTCTCAAAATTTCCCCAATGATTGTCTTGATCACACCCAAAACCTTTGTTTTTGGTGTCTAATTGTGATCAATGACATAGGGATGATTAAATCCATGTTTTTGTTGAAGAAAATAACTGAAAATGATCATCACAGTCCAGTTTCAGCAAGAACACTCTGTTTTGCCAGAAACTGAACAATTTTCTGATAAACTGTCAAAAACCCCTGACATGCTCTCCCTAGCCGTACGGCTACTTTGGCCAGGGAGTGCATTTTCCAGTTTCTTCCCTTTCTGACTGAAATGTTTGCAAAATAACCCTTTTCTGTAAAATAATTAACCAGTTTTGTTAAAATGTCAGTTTCTCCCATTTTTGAAATACACACACACACACACATGCACGTTTGTTAACTAACGTTAGGGAGACTCGGTCCTATTCGAGGCTACTTGAGTGACGTAAAACTCTTCCCAAGGCTTAACCTGACCTCCGAACTAATAAAATCTCTAACCTTTCCATTTGTTGGGTTAAATAATTAACAAATGTGGCGACTCCTTTATGTTTTGCGTGATAACCGTGTTTGGTTTTTCGCCCTTCGAAACGAAAACCCTTCGTTTCCTTCGTCACGGGGCGGGATCCTTACACCTGGATCCATGACATGCGGTAAAAAATTTTTTTTTTTTTTTTTTTTTGTGTTTTTTCTTCGTTTGCCAAAATTAATACTTACTATAACTAAATGTAACAAACGTGTTATTTATATGTAACCGTTTGTATAGATACTCCATCCCACTCGAATTAGGACAAATTTCTATTTTGTATGTCTCATTCGAATTAGGACAACCCAAAAAAGGAAGTGTTTTATTTAATGAGACCCACATTCACACTCACAATAACTTTCCACTCATTATTCTCTACCACATTTTTTCTCTCTTACTTCACTTTTCATACTCACAACACCTACTCCACTAACACTTTTTCCTTAATCCCCGTGCCCAACCCAAAAATACTAATTCGGGTGGGACGAATGGAGTATAGGAAAGTATCAGTGTTTCTTTTTTGTGTTTTCTTTGTTTGACAAAAATAATACTTATTATAACTAAATGTAACAAACATGTTGTAATGTTTATACATAATTGTAATAAATATTGTTGGGTAGGCATATTATAAACCACTCCTATTACTTAATTTGATTGATCTCATAACTTAATTTTGTCTTTTATAGACTTTAGGATATAATGTAAGAAGTTTTATACTTCATTTAGTTAAGTTCATTTTTAGATTGTCTAGGCTTGTGAAGATTGGCTCCTCAAATTTTTGAAGAAAACTTATCTAAGACAACCTACCTCAAAGTGACCTCAGTTGGATCACAAGTGACCACATTTTGAACAATCACAAGTAACCATACTTTGAATAGTCACAAGTGACCACACTTTGAACAGTCATAAGTGACCACACTTTGAACAGTCACACAGGTGACTGCACACTCAAGTTTCCGCAGTTGCCTTGTGAAGATCGAAAACTGAAAACCCAAAACTCAAGTTTGTTTAAACTTAACAATGGTCACAATAGTGTCTAAAACCTTTGGTTAGTTTAGAATGTTGCAAAATTCAAAATTCAAATTTGAATTCAGCTGTTATATACTCCCTCCGTCCCAATACAATGGGCACAAACTTCCCTTTGGGGTGTCCCATTCAAATGGGCACATTACTAAAAATGGAAAGAATCTTTACTATTTATCCCACTCATTCTCTCTCCTACATTACTTTTACTCTCACAACATTTACACTTTCTCTCTCCCACTCACTTTTCATACTCACAACATTTATACTTTTCTTAATTCTTTTGCAAGAGTCATTTTGTGCCCATTGTTATGGGATGGAGGGAGTAAAGGTTATGATAGTACACTTGGACCACTATCTTCTGCAATAAAAGGACAACTCAGACCGAGCTCCAATCAGAATTCAACAACTCATTATCCTCCAAACTTCCTCCTCAAAATTTCAAACGGCTACCTCTTCATTCAAAGCTATAAATAGACCTTGAGTTATTCATTGAACATTGCTGAGATTCCAAGAGAGAAATTGTTGTTGAAATTCTTGGTGATTGAAGATCATACTCTAGAATTCCAGAATCCTTCGAATCTTCAAGCACAACCTTCAAGTCTTCAACAACTCCAGAAACCTTCATCTACAAATCTCAAGCCTTGTAACATATAAGATTCAATAAGCTCTAAATCATATAGATTTCAAAGATCTTTTGATTCTTAACACACACACTCACCCCGATTGATCAATCATGTAGACTGCATCATTAGGGATACACTGGTCTAAGTCTAGGATTTGATCTTCATAGAAAATAGGTTGTTGATTCAAAGCTTCATCTATGTAATCTGTAATCAAGGAAGAAACAATATAAACCTCCATTCAAAATCAAAGACTGACCATCTTGGTCAAGGACGTAGATCTTTTAAAAGATCGAACATTTCCAAATCTTTGTGTCATTTACTTTTTGCTCTTTACATTTCTGCAAATTTAATTTCCGCACTTGTTCTTATTGTTCATATTAATCTTGTTTGTCATTTTGTGTTTTGATCTATTCAGATATACAATATCATTGTGAAATGTGTTTGTATGTTTACCATATTGTCTAAGTTGTGAATCTGACTACTTATCATTTGCCAAACTTCCAAGACACCATCTTTCAAACTCTAAAACTACCTCATTCTGTTGAACACATCTCAACCAACTGCACCTCTTGTTGCCGCATATACTAGTGACCGCAACTCTACCTACCGCACGTTTTCATTCAAAAACAAATCTAACTTATTTATATCGAAAACTTCCGCTGTGCATATTACTCTTGAATAGTGGTTTTTAAGTGACCGCAAATTTCATTGAGTAAGCATAAGGTTGAATTTTGAAAAATGTTGAAATTTTAAATAGGCTATTCACCCCCCCCCATCTTGACTCTTTTCATACCCTTGTTGTGTCTTTGGAACCAACACATATGTATAAAAAAAAAATAGTTCAACCCTGTACACTTTAGAACTAAAAACACTTATTTTAGTAACATTGTAAAAATAAGAAAGTAACAATTTATATAAATGAATGTAACACTATTGTATAGAAAATTTTACATATTTTCTTTTGCCAAAGTGTAAAGTGTTACATTTTTCAAATAATATATTACAATATTAATAAAAAAAACACATTTTGTGTAAAAACAGTTACGTTTACCTGTATAATAACTATATCCATATGTTTTCAAATAATAAGTTACAATGAGTTCAATTTATCATAATACATGTAAAAGTATAGAGGGCAATTCGACTCGAACTGAATTAGGTAAAAGTCCGATTCATCTTTGCATAGAGGGTAATTCGCCTCTAACTGAAAGGTACTGTTCACTACCAGTTGTAGATACCCCGGGGGACCACAGCTTGGCTAGAGCGCGTGAATTACCTAGGATGTCTACTTGATTTTAAGAGTCGCCACCTATGTTTTAGAGGAACATAAGAAAAACCTAAAGAAAACCAATTTTTGTACGAAAACCAGAGATTCGGGAGAGAAAGGGTTCGGGGGTTAGGTGACGGAGTGGGAAGTACTTAAACACCCACTCCGCCCCGCTTACGCGGGTATTGCTACTTTGGTGTTCTAGTGCTAATGTCCTTCAATTTATTGATATAAAAAATGTGCTAACAATTGAGATGAGAAGAAAATGGGAAATAAAAATAATGATTTTATTAATTAATTTATGCTAAAAGACTACATGTTGAATATGCTAAACAATTACATAAGAAATGAAATGGAATTTAATTAGTTGTTTGGAATGTTGGAATGTAACCTTGACCAAACTTCAATAGTGAAGTGGCCTTTTGGTTGTATTCCTTTTTATGGAGATTGCATACATTGACTAGACATGAATAAAATAAGAAGAAGAAAAAGGGAAGTTGTACCTTAAGAAGAAGGACTTTAAACCTTGACTTGAAGATGGTGTTGTTGTAGGGAAATTGTTGTAGAACAATTTGTGTAGAGTCTTGTCACGAAGAACTCTTGTAGGGAGAATTTGTGTATAGTTTGTGTAAAGAGAAAGTGTTCAAGGTCTAAAAAAATGAGTCCCTTTCCAAGGTAGGAGATGATGGTTTTTATAGGTAAAATTAGGAGGGAAAGGTTGGAGGGAAATTGGTCAATCCATGTGAAATGGAATTGACCAATCAAGAAAAAGATAAATAAAAGAATTAATGAAAGAAATAAAAGAAAATCAAATAATAATAAAATGAAATATTTTGTTTTTATGAAGAATGGCTAGAATAAAGGATTTGGGAGTTATGAAATAATGGGGAATGAATATGGATGTAAAAAGGAGGTGTTTGTGATCAAGAAGAGATTTTCTAAATAAGAAAAGGGAGGGAAAATGGTGCTATCCGTTACTGCCAAAGTGGGAAGCGCGCGGGTCTGGCCTATTGGACCAAACGCGCGCGCGCCCCATGACTATTATGGGAGGCGCCCGCGGGTGAGAATAACAGAATGACAGAATGACTCTAAAAGTTAACTCTGTTATGCAGTTTAGTCCAAAACTGACGGAAGCAGTTAAGAACTTAACGGAAGTAACAGAAATTAACAAAAACAAGTTAAATAAAAATACTATGTATGCAATCGGGGTGAGAGGTCCAAAGCGGGGTGTCTACAGAGCCCCTCGGCGACGTGGATTGCGAAGCAAAACGTGTCGACGGAAGAAAGACAACCGCCGAGGACATCGACAAGAGAAAACAAAGACTCGATAAAGCAGGAATTTGAAATTACAAAGGATAGGAGTGCGCTCCCTGTGTGAGCGGCTTTCACGGATGGAAAGGGTGTGGTGGCTTGAGGCGGCCCACCACGGCCACAAAATTTTAAAAAGGTGTGGTGGCTTGAGGCGGCCCACCACGGCCACAAAATTTTTAAAAAGGTGTGATGGCTTGAGGCGGCCCACCACGGCCACAAAATTTTAAAAAGGTATGGTGGCTTGAGGCAGCCCACCACGGCCGCAATTTAAAGAAAGAGGGGAATTTTGAAATTGTGAAAGATGGGAGTGCGCTCCCTGTGTGAGCGGCTTTATTGATATAGAAAAGATATGGTGGGATCCGTTTTGCTGAAGCGAGATCCGTTTGCTGAAGTGGGGTCCATTTGCTGAATGCGGGATCCGTTTGCTGATGCGGGATCCGTTTGCTGATGCGGGATCCGTTTGCTGAAGCGGGATCCGTTTACTGAAAGCGGGATCCGTTTGCTGATGCGGGATCCGTTTGCTGAATGCGGGATCCCTTTGCTGATGCGGGATCCCTTTGCTAAGGCGGGATCCGTTTGCTGAATGCGGGATCCGTTTGCTGATGGCGGGATCCGTTTGCTGATGCAGGATCCGTTTGCTGGTGCGAGATCCGTTTGCTGATTGTGGGATCTGTTTGCTGAAGCGGGATCTGTTTGCTGAAGCGGGATCCGTTTGCTGAGGCGGCATCCGTTTGCTGAATGCGGGATCCGTTTGCTGATGGCGGGATCCGTTTGCTAATTGCGGGATCACCGTGGACCAAATTGATGTCTAGAGCTGCAGTTGCTGTTGACTTTATCGTGGGGATGCGGGCATGGTTGACTGTGGACCATTTTCTGCTGGGGATGAAGTGCCTTGAGTAGCGGATGCTGTTGACTTCGTGGTGGTACCTGTTATGTGTGTGCTTGGCAGTATATGTGTTTGTGCAAGAAGATGCATGAAGTGTGAAATGAAGAGAGAAATAGTGCTCGTGGTGCAATGTGATTTGAAAGCAGTTTGTATGAGAGAGAGGTAAAGTGATTCTGTGTGTGAAGTGATTTTTGAAAGCAGAGATTGCTTGAGATGAATGATGTTCATACCTTCACCTACCATTGTCGCTTGATTGGGGATGGATTGCTGAAGGATGTTGCTGCTTTTGATGAAGAATGTCCATGCTTTGGATGGAGGATGGTGATGAATTGTTCTTGCCTTTGAAGGAGTGTCGGCGAGATGGTATTCTGGATGGTGGTTGGTCGTGCCAAAAGGCTGCCTACGTATCCCTTGAAAGGAATCAACCAGCGTAGTTCAAGGATGATGGAGAATGCTGGAGGAGAAGCTAGGAGCAAAGCAAAGTAAAGCACATACTTTTGCACATAGAAGGAGAAAAATAAAAAGAAAAATCTTTTTTTTTTTTTTTTTTTCGATTAGAAGGGAAAGAATATGCACACATGTGAGAAAAAGATTTTTTTTTTAGTTCGCGGGTGAACCATTTTAACCATTGTGTGTTTGTAAAGCCAACCCAAGATCAAGTCATGTTCAATCGAAGTCCGGATTTCCTCGCATGAATGTCGTTGCTGCGGTGTCCAACGAAAATTGATGTCTAGCCCCAAGAGATTTGTCCTTTATGGGCTTTAAAAGGACTATTGATGCCGAGATGCCAAGGGGTTATTGACTGTAAAGCCCCTCAGATGCTGAACTTTGAGTGGCTTATGAAGCCCCCAAGATGAATCAACTCTTAGCCCATTCAAATAAACTGTCTTTTGTTGTCGACGTGGGCAAGCTCCAAGAGAAGATCATTGATACCAAGCTTTAAGAGATTGTTAAGCCCCAAATGTCATGGGCTTATCAAGTTTGTAGATGGCGGGATGTGGAGACCTTTTGGTGTGAAGCTCCAACTTATCTTGGCATTGTATTGAGAGCAGATGCACCATTAGGTAGAACTCATGAAAGTGATCTTCCTCTTTCTCTTGCTTGGAGGTGGATGGCCCTTTTTGTGGTTGATACCCAAATAGCGGAAGGCCCATGTTGGAAGTGTAGTACAGTCTTCGGGAGACGTCTCGTAGGAGATGGTGATGTTGTTGCAGATGATAAGGTCTTGGTGCGATAAAGTCTCGAACGGTATATTTGCTTGAGTCTTCTTGAGCTGATCCGACGGCGGATCTTCGGATGCAGCCTGTTCTTTTGATCTTGGAGAAGGGGGTGCAGTACTTGAAGAAACATTGGGATTGGCCGTAACTCTGCTCTAGAGTTAACATATTGGCATTGCCCGCCATAACTCAGCCGGGTGAGTCTAGCATATTGAATCTTTTTCCTTTTCTCTAAGACTTCCTTCAAAATCTCGCTGTGAGTTTTAACAAGAATCATCAAATTCATTCATGTCATCGGAGCCTTCATTTAAAACCAAGAGGCCTTTTGACTGGAAGTGTTGAGGGACCATTGAAGTTTGATCCCTTTCATGGAGCCATAAGACTACTCCCAAATTGCATTTCTCGGGTACCACTGCCCAAAAGCTTGTTAATTGCGAAGCCCCAATATTGCCCTTTGCTTGTATCACTGTAATGCCGTAGCCCAAAAGATTGTAGATTGCGAAGCCCCTTTTGACCTTTCGGTATAAAGCTTCAAATGTTGCTGGGGACATTGAAGTGAATTGCTTCTTGTCGAGGGAGCCTTTAAGACTTGACCGTAGCCCCTAGAGTGCCATCATTGATTGTGAGAAAGGTCCATCCTTGATTGGGGGAACGAGTACGGGCATACATGACGAGAAGGTGCTTCTCGACATTCCTTTTGAGAGACTTTGAGGATAGTCTCACACATCTTTCTCGAGCATAGCCCCTAGGGCTTATTGATTGTCAAATGAAGCAAAAGAAGCCCTTGTTCTTGAGTCACATAGCCCCTAGGGAATCATCATTTGTCAAGCAAAGCAAGAGTGACTCATCCTCGTGCGGGGAACAAATATGAAAGGACATGGCAAGAGCTACTCCATTTCTCAGGAGCCTTTCGGCGTACTTTAGAAGCACATACTTGCAGAAGCTTTGAAAACTGAGACACATGTTGTTGCTATTTGCTGCCCAAGCCAATTGACTAGCTAGGGATTATTTGTGCAACCTCGTACCCTTTTATGATGGGCTCGTTTCTCAGATGGGTCTTGGTTACCATGGGCCCAAAAATGCACACTGCTGGAGAATGATGCCGATAACCCAAGACAACTTTTGATGGTGCCATATCTTGTCGAGCCTTTTGAAATCCCAAAGTTGACTCGGTGGGGAATTGATTTGTTGAGGAGATCCAATGTAGAGCTTGTGCAGTTGTCTTTCTTAGAGGCCGGAGACCTCCATTTCTCTTTCCCTTCTCTCTCTCACTCTCTTATTTTTTTTATGACGCACCCTGTTTTTTGCCTAGACCGCCCTTTCGGGTTTTCAATCTAGCGGGCATCTCTTTTGCGTCTTCTTTTTTTTTACTCGATTAATGAGGAAGTGTGCATTGACTCTGGCTAAGGAGATAAGACATGTGATTTTGCGATGAAGACCTCTTGTCACTAAAGATGAGTGACATTGACTTGACTAGAGAAGTGTCCCTAGTATTGACTTTATGTATATATAGATTTTTTGAATGACTCACGAAGGCAAGTAAGTCATTAAGAGATGAATAGAAGCTCCAATTTGATTGCAAGAAATTGGGAGTATGCAGAAAGAATAGAAGCTCCTAGACTCGACAAGGAATGGAATTTGATTCCAAATCTAAGAAAGTTGTTCAATCTTTTTGGTGATTAATTCATTGGCAAATGAATCATACAAATATGTCTTGACAAGTTCGAGATGAAGGTCGATCCCATAACGCGCTAGGGCTAAACATATCTTCTTTCTTGCATAAGACCGGACCCGCAGGTTGCCTACGTTCCTCCAGTGTAGAGGCTCAGGTCACCGTAGTTCTTGTTGATGCTCCATTCGCAGTGGTGGTTGATGTTGATTCGTCCTTCGTTTGGTGGAATGATGTTGATCTTGTACTTCTTTGATTGAGGGGGATTTTTTTTTTTTTTTTGTGCTCTAACTTTTGCCTAGATTGATTTGAGGATTTCAACCTAGCGAGTTTATTTTTTTTTATCCCCTTTTGAAAACTTTGCTTCATAATTGTTGCTCCACCTTTCTTTGTCTTGATTTCGTCATTGTTGATGTCTTCCTTGTTGATGCCGTCGTTGATGTTTAGCCCCTAGGCGTTCAAGCGATGGCCTTCATTCCAAAACTTGTTTAGACATTTTTTTCATCATTTTGCCAAGAATTAGATTGAACAACTTGGAAGAGTGTATGAGGACAAGAACGACTTTAATTTGATAATTGACTCGAACATTCACACAAGTGGGACGAGAGAAAACTTTAATGCACACTTAAGAGGACTTTTGACTCTTTTTTTTTTTTTTTTTTTTATATCCTATTTCTAGGTAGAGAAAGAGAAACGAAGATTGTTGTTGCAGTCCCCATTGTTATTGTAGTCTTCTTTGTGGCATGATCTCTTGTTGAGGCCCCATTTCAAATATGAGCCCCTCCCTTGATGAGTTCTTGCATGTTCTCACTCTCTGACTGTTGTTCTTCACCCATGGTAAATTCACCATTGTCAATCGAAAATTGGATGATGTCACGGAGGGAGAAGCAGTCCTCGGTGAGATGACCGCTGCATTGGTGATAGTCACACCACTTATGGTGGGCATGGTTGCGACGTAATGGTTGTGGTTGCTTGTACCCTTGGAGAGGAGAAACTTGTCCCTTGGTTTTGAGAGCTTTGTAAGCCTCGGTGATGGTAATGCCATTGAGAGGGGTATAGACACGGTCGTTGTTGGCACCTTTGTGACTTTTGAGGGATGAGCCACTTGAGCGTGTTTTACCGTGGACCTTTGGCTTGCTGTCGGTGAGCTCTTGCAAACGAGCCTTAAGTTCGGACACTTCTTCCTTGTGAATTTTCCTCTCGAGATCAAGACGGTCTTGCCACAAATCATCCTTGCGGCGGGCATCCTCGACAAGTCTATCCATTTGTTCCCCCATGGCTCTTATTGAAGAGCCTTTCGTTGGGCACGGAGATGTTCTCACCCTTGTTGTTGTTGCTGTTGGAAGCCATTGGACCTATTGAGAGAACACGGTCGATCTTAGGTTGTCCCCACAAACATATTTTGAGTAAAATAATTAACCCACAAACAAAGGAAAAAGACTCAACCACATAAGAAAAATGACTTTTTTTTTTATTTACAAAAGTCGGAAGGACGTGGTCCTTTTTGGGGTTTCTAGAAAAATAGTGGAATCGTCACACTAGTATATAGACCTTCTCACGGTCCCATATACTCATCGGATTCCACCACGCTTGTGAATCCTACATGTGTCAGGATTAAACTAAATTAATGTAGTAAATCATACATGCGGGGACGGATTTTTTATTAGCGTCCATTATGACCACTTGGGGACGGATTTTTATTTCGTCCATAACGAGTGGCATGTATGATTTGAAGACATTAGTTTAGGGAAATCTCGGCACATGGAAACCGACTTAGTCACGGAGTGTTAGACCCTAGACTAGAATTGTGTGGTTTGTGCTCGGCTAAAGAGAGGCTTAAAGGTCACCCCCGGCATGTAGTCGTGAACTACGCCATGGGCTGAGGTTTACCGCTTCGGAAGAGTCAAGGTCGAGTGGAGCTTGAAACTTCCTAGGACGGGCCTCGACGGGTTTGGGGTTGGACTTGTGCGACTCGATAGTGAGCAGTTGATAAGAATTGTGCGCGTAGTGTGAGGTCTAACAAGTGACAAAATATTTTTTTTTTTCAAAGGAAATGAAAAAAAAACAAATAAGCAGGTAATTTACAACTTTTGAATCACCCGTGTGACCGATAAAAATGAACAGTAAATAAAAGCTGTTATGTGTAGGCCCGGTGCCCACACACTGCAAAAGTGTCCATTCTGTTCACTGTTTCTGTTTCTGGGAAATTCCCAGAAGCGCTCGCATTCAGATTCCTACTCGGGAGGCGCGTGCGTTAGACTGAGAGAAGTGGAGGCGCCCGCTTCTGGGCAGTACCTGCAAATCAGTGGGTTCAAGGGACTTCCTTGACCCTAAATAAAAAATTCTTTTCCCTGCAGACATTGTTAGCACAGAAACATGGAATTGAAGGACAAGACGGAAGGCGGGCGATTCTGGTAATAAGGGTCGGACGCGCGCGCTTTAAGCCTAGAGGGCCGGAGGCGCGCGCTTCCTACCCTTTTTACCAGAATGCCCAGAAAACAGATATAAGAACACCAAAAGCAGAAAATGCAAGTTTAACCCTCTACATCTCCAGCGGAGTCGCCACTGTAGATACCCCGGGGGACCTCGGCTTGGCTAGAGCGTGTGAATTACCTAGGATGTCTACTTGATTTTAAGAGTCGCCACCTATGTTTTAGAGGAACATAAGAAAAACCTAAAGAAAGCCAATTTTTGTACGAAAACCAGAGATTCGGGAGAGAAAGGGTTCGGGGGTTAGGTGACGGAGTGGGAAGTACTTAAACACCCACTCCGCCCCGCTTACGCGGGTCTTCCTACTTTGGTGTTCTAGTGCTAATGTCCTTCAATTTATTGATATAAAAAATGTGCTAACAATTGAGATGAGAAGAAAATGGGAAATAAAAATAATGATTTTATTAATTAATTTATGCTAAAAGACTACATGTTGAATATGCTAAACAATTACATAAGAAATGAAATGGAATTTAATTAGTTGTTTGGAATGTTGGAATGTAACCTTGACCAAACTTCAATAGTGAAGTGGCCTTTTGGTTGTATTCCTTTTTATGGAGATTGCATACATCGACTAGACATGAATAAAATAAGAAGAAGAAAAAGGGAAGTTGTACCTTAAGAAGAAGGACTTTAAACCTTGACTTGAAGATGGTGTTGTTGTAGGGAAATTGTTGTAGAACAATTTGTGTAGAGTCTTGTCACGAAGAACTCTTGTAGGGAGAATTTGTGTATAGTTTGTGTAAAGAGAAAGTGTTCAAGGTCTAAAAAAATGAGTCCCTTTCCAAGGTAGGAGATGATGGTTTTTATAGGTAAAATTAGGAGGGAAAGGTTGGAGGGAAATTGGTCAATCCATGTGAAATGAAATTGACCAATCAAGAAAAAGATAAATAAAAGAATTAATGAAAGAAATAAAAGAAAATCAAATAATAATAAAATGAAATATTTTGTTTTTATGAAGAATGGCTAGAATAAAGGATTTGGGAGTTATGAAATAAGGGGGAATGAATGTGGATGTAAAAAGGAGGTGTTTGTGATCAAGAAGAGATTTTCTAAATAAGAAAAGGGAGGGAAAAATGGTGCTATCCGTTACTGCCAAAGTGGGAAGCGCGCGGGTCCGGCGTATTGGACCAAACGCGCGCGCGCCCCATGACTATTACGGGAGGCGCCCGCGGGTGAGAATAACAGAATGACAGAATGACTCTAAAAGTTAACTCTGTTATGCAGTTTAGTCCAAAACTGACGGAATCAGTTAGGAACTTAACAGAAGTAACAGAAATTAACAAAAACAAGTTAAATAAAAATACTTTGTATGCAATCGGGGTGAGAGGTCCAAAGCGGGGTGTCTACACCAGACGTGGTAATACCTACCCCGTTGTAAAACAACGTGTGGAGCAGCCCCAACTAATGGCTTTTTAATCCGCCCGGCACGGCGGTAATACAAATTCATGCTCTCCAGCATAATCCATCAGATAGTAGGTGGTTTGATCATCCAGACCCTTGGTGGGATTCACCAATGCCTTGATGGGCCTTTTGAATTCCTTAGTCCAGCTCGACGACCGGGTGCCTTTGTTGTGGACCAAGACTCCATCTGGAAAAACTAACTCCTAGTTATACCTATTTTCTACACAGACAATATGGTTGTTGAAGGTATGGAGTTTACAGGAAGTTTTAGGGACTGGCTTATCCTCAGGGAGACAGTCTGGTATTTGGGATCAATTTTTGTGGTGTTATGCTTGGAGGTGAAGAATTAGTTGAAAAGAGGCATACTTGCTCGTAGCATAAGCAACAACAAACAATGATGAAAGAACAGAGGGTTTTAACTGTGTTCGCCGCCAACTGAATGGGAACAACGTTATATTCTTCAAGAAATTGACAGATGAAGGGTCAAGGGGTAATCTCAACCCCTGCTCGAATTGAAATCGTTATAAGAAACCGAGCGCATTCAAAACACATTCACACGAGGTAAACTAATTATTTTAGGCAACGACGTGGTCGGCTTTGAGCACAGGATTTCACACTTAGGGACGTACGTGTTCCTATAGTCTTTATTAGAGACCCTGTAGTAGTCATATAGTTTGCTGACCATCTGACAAGGGGTCAGACTGGAAGAGTTGGTACAAACTGTTAGAGCATGAGCCTCAGCTTCCTCACTAACGGGCAGCTAACATACTCGCGAGCTGAGGAACTTGGTCGCCCTTTAATAGCGGGGGCCTATAGAACAAGGGAAAATCTTTCCCCATCTTCATTTATAGGAGTCCTCTATGACTCCTCCATACCTTATCAGACTCACTAAGGTGAACAAAGCCTAGGGGCTGGAACAAGGGGAAAACATTCCCCATATTCCTTGAAAGGAGTCCCATCTGACTCCTCCAAAACCTCGTCAGCCTTAATAGGGCGAACAAAGAGGGGTTTGGCCTCTATAACGTAGTGAGTAATTATGTAGTTCATTATAGTGCCTGGGCCTAAGGATGATGCTCTAGGGTGGTTAGGCCACATAGTATCCTCAGATCTAGTATAGGGAAACCTAATACCATCTACTACGAGTCTGGCAGAGGATATCATCTCTTTTATTTTCCTAAGAGGCACTAATTCTCAGTTTTTGGCAGTTTGTTGATCTCATGAATTTGGGAGGCATGGTCAAGGCTGAAAAGGAAAAGAAAATAGAAGAAAAATCAACTTGGACCCTCGTCGGAGACTTGATCCTATGTGCGCCGGAAATCCCATCTTCTTCGGCGAAGTGCTCGCCAGAAAGCATGGAACGTGGCTGGCATGTGCAGAAAAGCAAAGTAAAAAACAATAGATAAAAGAGAAACCAAAACATACCTGTGATTTGAATGGGTAAAAGTGTCTGGAAAAAGGTTTAATAACTTTCAAAGTCCATAAGGGGGAATATGGATGGCTATTTGACCGAACCCGAAGGCGATCCGCCCCGAAAAAGTAGGGTTCGGGTAGCAATTTACATGACCCGAGTGGGTTATGGTCGGGTTCAGGTTTTGATATTGACCCATCGTGATCCTACCCGACCCCGCACCCTCATGTACAAAGTCAAGATATTATGTTAGTTAATTATATTATATGTTGTTCAGTTTATTTTTATAGTTTTTTTAGTGAGGTTTGATGATTTTAAACTAATTTCTATAACTAATTAAAATTTAAGCTTAGACATAGATTGGACCCAAGCAAATATGAGCTGAAAAATTTATAAATTGATACACTTTGGGTCGGGTTAGGTCGGATTCGGGTTCCCTTGTCTTCGGGTCGGGTCGGGTCTGAGTTTGGGTCACTCCTTTTAACATTAAGGTCGGGTCAGTTATGACAAAACACGCCCCGAACCCGACCCGTTGCCATCCCTAAGGGGGAAGGACTATGGCTGGTGAAAGGACATTTGCAGATTTTGAATGCTTGCTAGGAAAGGGATTCTCTCTCTCTCTGCTTTCGGATACTCACTGTGCATAAAGAGTGAACAAAGAGAGAAATTTTCTTTTATACCTCGACCTGAAGGCCAAACACGCCGGTCAACTTGACCAATATGGTTCGCATTGAATGCATGCGTGTTTTTGAGGCATGAATGTATCATCCTCTTTTCTCATGTCTAATCATGACAATGTGAGATAATGAGATGGTTAATGGCATGTCATTAATGGTAACCACCCTTAATGGACGTCTCAATATTATAACCCTCTGTATTTTGCCGAGCTTAGTATGCTGACACATGTATCAAGTGACGAACATAGTCTGGCCAACTAAGAGAGCTGATCGATTTATCGATCAAGTGTTTCCTCAACTTGGTTAAACCAGGGGACCACTGAACCGAATAATTCTAATGGGCTTGGGCCGACCTGACTTTCCCCATTATAAGCGAGCTCAAACTCAGCCAAAACCCACAACTGGTTTTATCTACTCTAGGAAATCTGGAGAGCTCACCTTTGATGGAGAGATGATAAGAGTTCGGACTAAGAAGTGAGTCATCCAGATGTCGTGCGCAGGAAGAATCATGCTCGACATATATGTTGGTTGTTGGTCCCAGAAGGGCAACAAGGGTATGAAAAATGCTAGAGGGGGGGGTGGTGAATAGCGTTTTAAAAATCTTTTCAAACCCTTTTGCAAAACAATGGTGAATGCGCACAGGTCTTATTTTGGCTAAGTATAGCGTGCAACAAGAGTGTGAAATGCACAGCGGAAACTTAAAGCGATCACTTATACGCAGGGAGAATGCACAGAAGTGTAAATACGCACGCACTAAGTTTAGCTTAAAGATTGGCGCAAAATGGAACTAAGGCAATAAGCATACAAACACAATTCTATCGAAGCAAGACAATCTACAAAGATCAAACAAAATAATATATAAGTAAAGCTTAAATGTAGAATGAAAAGCACAATAAATAAACACGCTATTTGGAGAGGTTCGATCGGGAAAAGATCTACGTCCTCTACCAAGATGGTTAGTCTTGGATTTCTAATGAAGATCTTATTATATGAGAGAGTTTACAAGATACAAAGATGTAGAACAAAACTTTCTCAAAGATCTATAATCTATGAAAGAACAAAATCCTAGACAATAACCGGTGTATCTCTAGAAGTAAGATCGATGAGATCGAAACTTCAAGAGGTGTGTGTGTGTATCAGAAATCTGGGATCTTTGAATCTATGAGATGGAAAGCACAAGAAATTCTGGTGATACAAAGGCTGTTTAGGATCTGGGCTTGGATGAGTATGAAGGTATGAAGGTTGATCTTGGGAATTCTGGAAATGAGCAACCAATCATCAAATCTTTCTCTTTGAAAGAAAAAGCACAAGTAGCTTGGAAAATGAGGAAGAGCTGGCTATTTATAGTGGAGCTCAAAGAACTAGCCGTTGGGGAACTTCAGCAAGGACGATGTGCTGTCACAATGTGATTGGTGCCCAGCTGTCCTTTATAGGCGTTGGAGACAGCAAGTTGACAGCTTTCAGATATCTTCTAGAAGGGTGACAGCTGTCTTTAATTTGAATTTTCAAACTGAGGCGCGTCTCTCCATCAACGTGTATGCTGAGTGTGCACGTTGTCGATTGTCCACATCAGCACTTTGACTCATACCAAAAAGCGTAGCTTTACTTAGCGCTTTCCAAGCTATACAAGGTGAGGTTAGGAAATAAGAGATTTGACTAAGGTATATCTGCGCTGCGCATGAAAATCATGCGCATAGGTATGCGCAGATGGTGCTGCGCATGAAGGTCATGCGCATCACACTTAGATATTTGCTCATGAGACCTCAAACCCAAAGCTTCAGCCCTAAACACTAAGCCTAGTCTATAAAGAGGACTTAACTAAAATTGAAGTTACAAAACTTCTTACATAGGGTCCTAAAGTCCTTAAAATAAACTTAGGTGATGGTATCAATCAATTCTATCATATATAGGAGGGTTAAATAATAAGCATACCCAAAAATCTCCCCTTAAATGATTGATGCCATTACCTACTATAACAAAGGCAATTCATTGTACTTGATAATAACATGTCCATAGAAATGAAAAATGGTAAATCATGTCTCAAGTGAATGTACACACTAGCCAATGTCATAGATTTCTAGTCTAGCCAAACGAATAACTTACAATATGGGAAAGACAGAAATATCATCCAGAGCATACAAAATGTTATGAGTTTAAGTTTTAAGTATGCGTTTAAACTGAATGTTTAAACATCATG
The DNA here is from genome assembly GCA_026119855.1 of Campanula takesimana. Taxonomy (NCBI): domain Eukaryota; kingdom Viridiplantae; phylum Streptophyta; class Magnoliopsida; order Asterales; family Campanulaceae; genus Campanula; species Campanula takesimana. Next base: position 1,248,426 of record JAOWBW010000285.1, on the reverse strand, counting down.
CAATGAAATATGAGCAGTTTTGAATATGCGCATGAAGTTTATAAAGTATGAAATGTTCCACAAACGAAAAGTTTGAATTGAACAGGGTTTTGTGAAGGCGCAATGATGCATTCTTCTCATTAAAACTTGAAAGATAAGAGTTACAGGTACAAGTTTTACAAAGGAAGAAAAATCAAAGGCAAACAAAAATTGCACATCAAAAACTAATATTTACGCAACAAAAAAATTACACTTCTAGTCTATGTTGATCCTAGAAACTGCTTCTCTAAGCTCGTTCTGCAGACTGGTAATCTTGTCCATTATCTCAATCTTGAGAGCTTGGAACTTTGCGTTGTATTCCACAGCCTGATTAACATATGTCTTCATTCCGGAGCGCATCAGATCATTGTCTTTCTGAAGGTCTTCAGAGATTGTTAAAAGTATTCTCAAGGGAACCAAATTGGTTATCCAGAGATTGCTGAGCAGAAGCAACAGAATCCAGAATCTCCTTCTGCGCATCCGCAAGAGTTTTGGTCAACTCAACTTGAACCATATTTTGGCTTGCTTGCATATCCAGTATAGCTTGGTTCATTGCGCCATTGAATGTATCACTGAATTGAACTAAGCAGTGAGTGACATGAGATTTAAGCGCATCAAAAGAGGCGGTTGAGGAGCTGGATTCACCGGGCACAAAGTTATCAATAGTGTTTATAACTTTGGCTGTTTCAATCTGGATTGCCTCTGAGAGAGTATTTTCCAAAATTTTCAGAGCTTCAGACAAACCATGCATAGAGGGAATCTTTGAGAGCGTAGTGGTAATAATACCAAGGTTATGCTCTAAGTCATGGCAGAGCGCTTCATAAAGTTGAGGCATATGCGCAGCTCCAGAACTGATTGCCGGCGCATCAGCAGCAACAGAACCAGTTGCCTTTGTTGAACTCTCCCCCTTAATGGCACAATCAATAGCTTGAAGTAAACTGGCTTGCGCATCTAGCCTTACAGACTGTGCATCCAGCTATTCTTGAATTTTGGCTTGCTGTAAGGATCCCGTCCCTCGGGGCGAAACAAGCAAAGTTCGCACGAGGAAGAAATGCCAAACACGGGTAACTTTCCTAACCAAAAAATAAGCGGAGTCGCCACATTTGTTAATTTTAAACCAAACAAATGAAAATGGTTAGAGAAGGTGAGTTCGGAGGTCACGTTACACTTTGGGAAGAACATATTTGCGGTTCACCCAAAGTGCCTCGGAAAAACCGAGTCTTCCTTGTTAGTTTGAAAAATGTGCACGTGTGTGTGTGTGTATTTAACGGAAAATTTTCTGTTATTGGTTTTGCTTGGAAAAAACTTAACTGACAGGGTCTGTTGATTAAGAAAATAGGGATCAGAGGGCAAAACAGACATTTTGCCCCCTGTTCCCAACATAGTCGTACGGATGGACATGTAGTTTCCTAGGATCTTGCAGTTCAGTCAAGAACAGTCCAGTTTCAGAGCAAAAACAGAACATTATGTTGAAACTGGACAGAACTATTTTGATTCTAACACTTTATAAGTTTAAATACAACATTCCTATGCTAAATGATCATCACTTAGTCCCCAAAACAAGTATTTGGGTGTGATAATAAGCAATCTTTGGAGGAAATTGAGAAAAGTTGATGAACATGCCCTTTGGGCCAAAATTGACCATTTAGTGATTAAAGATTGAAACTTTATCACCAAGATGGCATTTTTATGACTTATTAGCCTTTAAGGAATCAAATTAACACATAAAGATTGAATCTTTGTAACTCCAAAGGGGACTTTAGAGCTAGGTTAATGTTGGATGATAAAGATGGAAGCTTTATCATCCAAATGATCGTTATTGCCAACAAAAGCATCATTCTAACTAGACAAGAATATAAATGACAATCAAAAAGCTATGATCATCTAGGTTTGAACCTCTTCCACACAAGGCATGGAGGGCACCTTGGATCATCTCATGGCTTGGACAAGAGAAATATAGAGTAATATATGTATATTTGCTTGAATGGACAAGTCTTGCATAAATGTAAAGTTGCTTGAATGGACAAGTCTTGCAAGTAATATAAAGGTGCTTGAATGCACAAGTCTTATAAGTAATGTAAAGATTAACATAAGCTTAAACAAAGATTAAATAGAAAATAGAGTTATAGATGAAGAGAAGGGAGGGGGAGAAGGTGGCTTTACCTATTTTGGTTTAGCCAATCTTCCTTTCTCTCTTTCACTCTTTGTTTCACTCTTCTCTCACACTACTGGAGTGATTTCGACAGAGTAACCTTTCTTCTGTTTCCCCCCTGAAATGATCAGCATGGGGTTCAATTTATAGAGGTACCCAAAGTAGCCGTACGGCTAGGGACCTCATGTGCCCAAACCATCCGTACGACTCGACTTGGCGAGCTTCTGGATTTTTTCAAGTTTAATTCCAGTTCAGTCCTGGAATGTCAGGTTTATCCTAGTGAGGTCCTGGCCCATTGGTTTATCCTTAAATGGTACCAAGAATTCCTCTAAAGTAGGTTGATTTCAGATTGGGGTACTTACAGAGCCCATCGGCAACGTCGCTTTTGAAGAAAGTGGGGTTGTCGATAAATGCATCCCAATCTGATGGGAGGACGGCATAGCCGATTTGTTCTATGGCTGAACCTAGAAGTATAGGATTCCTACGTATCCCTATTTGAGGGAATCAAGCCTATCGTAGTTCAAAAAGGGTGAGAGATTTTAAGGCTACTCAAACCTATAGGCGACCATCGAGGTCGAATGGAGAACTTAGCGTCTCAAGCCTAAGGGTGACCATTCAAGGTCGGGTGGAGAAATTGGTGTCTCAAACCTTTGGGACCTAGGTGGATATTTTTCATCCTTTCCCAGGGAACGGGCGTGACTCTCCTTTGGTCAGAGGCAGGAACTCGGGCATGACACTCACTCGGTCAGAGGCGGGGACTCGCGCATGACACTTACTCGGTCAGAGGCGGGGACTCGGGCGTGACACTCATTCGGCCAGAGGCAAGGTTCAGGCGTGACACTCATTTGGTCAGAGGCAAATTTTCGGGCGTGACACTCATTTGGTCAGAGGCGAGTTTTGGGCATGACACTCATTTGGTCAGAGGCGAATTTTCGGGCGTGACACTCATTTGGTCAGAGGCAAATTTTCGGACATGACACTCATTTGGTCAGAGGCGAGTTTTGGGCGTGAAACTCATTTGGTCAGAGGCAAATTTCGGGCGTGACACTCATTTGGTCAGAGGCGAATTTTCAGGCTTGACACTCATTTGGTCAGAGGCGAAGTCAATCATGGGCTTACGTCAAGGACTGCCTTTCTAATTCTAAGTTTTCTCTTTTCTCAAGATGGTCGCTCGGGGGACCTAATTTTCATTTCACAACGGCCGCTCAGGGGACCTAACTTTTATCTCAAGACGGTCGCTCGGGGGACCTAAATTTTATTTTAAGACGGTCGCTCGGGGGACCTAATTTTATCTCACAATGGTCGCTCGGGGACCTAATTTTCATTTCATAATGGTCGCTCGGGGGACCTAATTTTCATTTCAAAATGGTCGCTCGGGGGACCTAATTTCCATTTCACAACGGTCGCTCGGGGTACCTAATTTCATCTCACAATGGTCGCTCGGGGGACCTAATTTTCATTTCACAACGGTCGATCGGGGGACCTAATTTCCATTTCATAATGGTCGCTCGGGGGACCTAATTTTTATTTCAAAACGGTCCTAATTTTCGCCTTTGTTGGGCTTACGTCAGGGACGGCCAATTTTCTTGGACATTCAATTTGACTCTCAATGAGTCAAAGTCGGGGCTTGACTCTCTTTTGGTCAATCAAATAATTTTTAACTGGGCTTACGTCAGGGACGGCCAATTTTCTTGAACATTCAATTTGACTCTCAATGAGTCAAAGTCGGGGCTTGACTCTCTTTTGGTCAATCAAATAATTTTTAACTGGGATTACGTCAGGGACGGCCAATTTTCTTGGACATTAAATTTGACTCTCAATGAGTCAAAGTCAGGGCTTGACTCTCTTTTGGTCAATCAAATAATTTTTAACTGGGCTTACGTCAGGGACGGCCAATTTTCTTGAACATTCAATTTGACTCTCAATGAGTCAAAGTCGGGGCATGACTCTTTTTTGGTCAATCAAATAATTTTTAACTGGGCTTACGTCAGGGACGGCCAATTTTCTTGGACATTCAATTTTACTCTCAATGAGTCAAAGTCGGGACTTGACTCTCTTTTGGTCAATCAAATAATTTTTAACTGGGCTTACGTCAGGGACAACCAATTTTCTTGGACATTCAATTTGACTCTCAATGAGTCAAAGTCGGGGCTTGACTCTCTTCTGGTCAGCAGAAGGGATTTTCTCGACACTCATTTGGTCGAAGTCGGGATTTGACTCTCTTTTGGTCAATCGAATAATTTTTAATTGGGCTTACGTCAGGGACGGCCAATTTTCTTGGACATTCAATTTGACTCTCAATGAGTCAAAGTCGGGGCTTGACTCTCCTTTGGTCAGCCGAAGGGATTTTCTCGACACTCACTTGGTCGAAGTCGGGATTGACTCTCTTTTGGTCAATAATTTTTAACTGGGCTTACGTCAGGGACGGCCAATTTTCTTGGACAATCGATTTGACTCTCAATGAGTCAAAGTCGGGGCTTGACTCTCCTTTAGTCAGCCGAAGGGATTTTCTCGACACTCACTTGGTCGAAGTCGGGATTTGACTCTCTTTTGGTCAATAATTTTTAACTGGGCTTACGTCAGGGACGGCCAATTTTCTTGAACAATCGATTTGACTCTCAATGAGTCAAAGTCGGGGCTTGACTCTCCTTTGGTCAGCCGAAGGGATTTTCTCGACACTCACTTGGTCGAAGTCGGGATTTGACTCTCTTTTGGTCAATAATTTTTAACTGGGCTTACGTCAGGGACGGCCAATTTTCTTTTCATATTTTTAACCTGTTAACCTGGACTTACGAAGTACGGCCGGGCCAATTTCAACAAAGCTGGTCTTACGTCCATCTATGGACTGCCCGATTTTCATTTTCATTGGGAACCTAATCTTTCTAGGTTCAATTCAAGTTGCATGAGCCAAAAGGGCATTTTAGACATTTTCCAAAGGGAGGGGGGCCTAAGTTCTATTTCGGAAACCTAGGGGGAACCATGTTCAAGGCGTCAGGGGCCAGAATGTAAATTGTGGGCTGAGATTTCCTCTCGCCCAAACCAGCCGTACGGCTTAAGGAAGTGTCTCCTTCTTTTTCAAATTAGCAGCCATACAGATGGTCTGCTTCATTTTTCAAAATCCAAGCCGAAAATCCTAGAGAGAGAGAGGCGATTTCGAGAGGGAAAATCATCAAGATTCTCCGGATTTCGTTCTCCAAATCGTTCAAAATTCACTTATGGATGCTCGGGCGTAAAGGGGCTAGACTTGATCAACTTGGCTCTATCGGAGAGGGTCGACTCAAGGAATGGTCCTGGCTCAGAGGCTCAAATAATGGGCATGGCTCAGAGGCTAGACTTTATCAACTTGGCTCTATCGGAGAGGGTCGACTCAAGGAATGGGCATGGCTCAGAGGCTCAAATAATGAGCATGGCTCAGAGGCTAGACTTGATCAACTTGGCTCTATCGGAGAGGGTCGACTCATTGGTCGGACTTACGAAGGAATGCCGGGACCACAAAACCCAATGGTCTTACGTCATGCCGGATGGCCAAGGACGAATTTTACGGAACCTAATGGTCTTACATCGCGCCGGACGACCAAAGGGCAAGTTTAACGAAGCCTAATAGTCTTATTTCACGCTGGACGGCCAAAGGGAAAATCTAACGAAACCTAATGGTCTTACGTCACGCTGGACGGCCAAAGGACAACTCATAACCTAATGGTCTTACGTCACACCGGACGGCCAAGGACAAGGGTCTCAACCTATGATGACTATTCTGAGTCAAGGTTTGACTTGGGTCAACTCCATCTTCGGGGAGTTTGACAGAAAAAACTGGTCTTACGTCCGATTAAGGACTGCCAGGACACATTGATAGGTTTTCTCTAACCTGGCCACTCTCGGGGACAAAGGTTTTTGTTGGGTATGCTTATCACTTAACCCTCCTACTTATGTTAGAATTGATTGATACCATCACCTGTGCTTATTTTAAGGACTTTAGGACCCTATGTAAGAAGTTTTGTAACTTCAATTTTTAGCTAAGTCCTCTTTATAGACTAGGCTTAGTATCTAGGGCTGAAGCTATAATTTCATGGTAAATAGACTAGCCAAGATATTCAGCATGACTTCGGCATAATCTCCTCTGCGCTCACTAAGATCCCATCTGTGCATGGGTTGAATGAAGCTTTGTTTTCCTTAGCCAAAACCATCACAAAAATCATTCAGATTGAGTCTGCCAAAGTCATAAAGTCTATTGACAATTTTGCGCCTACTGCCTCCAGCTCCTCCTCCATTGATGCGCTCAAATCTCATATGACTGACTGCTTAGTTCAGTTCAGTGATACTTTCAATGGAAGAATGAACCAGGCTATGCTAGATATGCAAGCCAGTCAGAACATGGTTCAGGTAGAGCTAACCAAGACTTTGGTTGATGCGCAGAAAGAAATTCAGGACTCCATAGCTGTGTCCCTTCAATCGTTTGGAAATCAGATGGGGGCGTTTAAAAATTGCTTTAACAGGATTTCTGAAGACATCCAGAGAGATAATGCGTTGATGCGCGATGGTATGAAGACTCATGTGAATCTAGTTGTGGAATACAACGCCAAGTTTCAGCAACTGAAGATTGAGTTGATGAACAAGTTTACCAGCTTGCAGAATGAGATGCGCGAAGCACTGCAGCGAATTCAAATAGACTAGACTTTGTAATCTTTTTGTTTTGCTGCGCAATTGTAAGTTTTTGATGCGCAAGGTCTTTTGCTTTTGATTTTTCTTCCATTGTAAAACTTGTACCCTGTAACTCTTACCTTTCAAGTTTTAATGAGAAGAATGCATCATTGCGTTTTCACAAAACCTTGTTCAATTCAAACTTTTCGTTTGTGGAACATTGCATATCTTATAAACTTCATGCGCATATCCTTAACAGCTCATATTTCATTGCATGATGTTTAAACATTCAGTTTAAACGCATACTAAACTTAAACTCATATTATTTGTATGCTCTGAATGATATTTCTGTCTTTCCTATATTGTAAGTTAATTTCTTTTGGATAGACTAGAAATCTATAGCATTGGCTAGTGTGTACATTGACTTGAGACATGATTTACCATTTTTTATTCTTATGGACATGTTATTATCAAGTATAATGAATTGCCTTTGTTATAGTAGGTAATGGCATCAATCATTTAGGGGGAGATTGTTGGGTATGCTTATCACTTAACCCTCCTACTTATGTTAGAATTGATTGATACCATCACCTGTGCTTATTTTAAGGACTTTAGGACCCTATGTAAGAAGTTTTGTAACTTCAATTTTTAGCTAAGTCCTCTTTATAGACTAGGCTTAGTATCTAGGGCTGAAGCTATAATTTCAAGGTAAATAGAGCAAAGGCAAAGCATGGTGCGCACACCTTCCATGCGCAGCGCATCCTTTCATGCGCAGCACATCATCTTCTGCGCACTCCATGCGCATGAATCTCATGCGCACTCAGACTTGCCTTAATTCTCACTTTCTGACCTTACCTTATGAAGCTTGGAAAGCGTCATAACAAGCTACGCTTTTAAATAAGCCAAATTTGCTGATGTGGACAAACGACAAAACAAGAACACTCGGCACACACGAAGATGGAGACGCTCCCCTTGTTTGAAATTCAAATCTGAAGACAGCTGTCACTCTTGAAGATTTTTGAAAGCTGTCAACTTGATGTCTCCAACGGCTATAAAGGACAGCTGCGTGCCAATCACAAAGCGACAACACATAGTCCTTGCTCTGCTCCCCAACGGCTAGTTTTTGGAGCTCAGCTATAAATAGAATGCTCATCCTCATTTTCCAAGCTGCTGGTGTGTTGCTTGAGAATTGCTTAAGATTTTCTTCCAAAGAGAAACTTTGAAGATTTGAAGATTGCCTACAAGATTTCCTGATTTCTAAGATCAACCTTCATACCTTCATACTTCACCAAGCCCAGATCCTATAAAGCCTTTGTAACACCAGAATCTTGTGCTCTCCATCTCTTAGATTCAAAGAACCCAGATTTCTGATACACACACACACCTCTTGAAGTTTCGATCTTATCGATCTTACTTCTAGAGATACACCGGTTATTGTCTAGGATTTTGTTCTTTCATAGATTATATATCTTTGAGTTAGTTTTGTTCTACCTCGCTGTAACTTGTAAACTCTCTCATATAATAAGATCTCCATTAGAAATCCAAGACTAACCATCTTGGTAGAGGACGTAGATCTTTTCCCGATCAATCGTCTCCAAATAGCTTATCTATTGTTTGTGCTTTTCATTCTACATTTAAGCTTTACTCATATATTGTTTTTTTTTATCCTTGTAGATTGTCTTGCATCGTTCGAATTATGTTTGTGTGCTTTTTGCCTTAGTTCCATCTTGCGCCTATCTTTAAGCTAAAACTTAGTGCGTGCGTATTTACACTTCTGCGCATACTCCCTGCGCATAAGTGATTGCTTTAAGACTTCCGCTGTACATTTCACACTCTTGCTGCGCGCTATACTTAGCCAAATTAAGATTCGTGCGCATTTGCCATTGCTTTGCAAAAGGGTTTGAAAAGAATTTTAAAAACGCTATTCACCCCCCCCCTCTAGCATTTTTTATACCCTTGTTGCCCTTCTGGGACCAACAAGTGGTATCAGAGCTAACACCTTTATAAAACATTTCTGTTTTTCAAGCTTAACAGCTTGGGTGCCGATTCGATATGGCAAACTCAAAACCTATGGCAACTGCAAACTACACTCACGTTCCAGTCTTTGATGAAGATCATTTTGACGTGTGGAAATTCAGCATCCTGACTCATCTTACCTCTCTCGATGAAAGGCTTCATGACACCGTGGTTTATGGACCTTACATTCCGGTTAAAGCGAATCCAAATCCACGCACCAACGCTGATCAACCTACAGTTCTAAAACCAAGGGAAGAATGGACCGAGGAAGAAATTAGAAGAGTTGTAAATGACGGCAAGGCAAGAAACATTCTTCTAAGCACTCTAAGTACGGCTATAAAACAACAAGTCATGCATTGTGCTACAGCTAATGAGTTATGGGATGCTATTGAAGAACATATAGAAGGAGACACCGTGTGCAAGGAAAACAAGAAATATGAAGTACAAAAGAGATTCAACAATTTCTCTCAACTCCCCGGTGAAACCTTAAGACAAACTTATGAACGCTTTTGTGAAATTATCAATCTATGTATTTCACTTGGCATGAAGTTTTCGAACAAAGATTTAAATGTCAATTTTCTTCAAGCTTTTGGATCAAGATACCTACATAAATCTAGCGCTCTAGAAGACGCTGGAACTTTGGATGTGTGGACACTTAGAAATCTTTACGCAAATCTCAAAGTCTATGAACTCAAGCTTCAGCGTATAATTGAAACTGAAGGAAAATCCAAGTCCATTGCAATGGTGGCGCAAAGAGAAGAAGCACCTGCGCAAGCTCAAGCTCAAGTTGAGAAAAGCGCAGATCCCAAAATTTCTACTTTTGAGCTATTGGACATTGATGATGAAGACTTCGCTTTATTTGTGAAGAAATTTCAAAAGTTTAGAAAATTCTCAAGACCCAGCTCAAACAACAAATTTCAAGGATCTACCAGCAGAGCTCCTCCAAAGTTCACGAGGAGTAGTGATTCTAAAAGAAAAGAAGATCTTGTTTGTTTTAATTGCAGGAAACCAGGACACTTTGCTTCAAGCTGCCCAATTCCAAAATTTGAATACATGCAGAAGAAGAGCAGCCATACTCCCAAGTTCACTTCCAAATTCACCGTCACAAGGGAATGATTGCTGAGGAAGAAGCACCAGCAAATGAGCACAACACTTGGATTGAAACAGACTCCAATGAGAGCGATGAAGATTCCGATGATGGACTCGTTTGTTTGGTGGCTAATGATGATGAAATTGATACTTATGATTCCGATGATGACTTCTCCAAAGATGTTCCTGACATGAATACCTAGAACAAACCTATCAAGAAATCGGTGGGTTTTCAAGAAGTGAAAAAGAAGAAAGGACCAACCATCAGCGAGCTCGTTGAACAAGGATTCCTCACTCCGGCTCAAAGCGATGGTGGATTGTTGTTTGGAAGATGTGATCTGAGTGCTAGAAACAAACTCAAAAAAAGTGAATATGTCAGACCTCAAGTTACACCAACTCCAATAATCACTCGTGATGAAGATTTTTCCAAGCAAGAAAAGCTATTTTTGGAAGCTGAAAAGGTAATTAGTAAATTCGGCAAAATGAAGGAAGCTCTAGCACTATCATGTGATGAAATTTCCCAGCTTAAGACCGAGAAATCTCTACTTAAATCTGAACTCACCCTCCTTAAGGAGCAGATAAAGAGCATGACTCCTCTTACTGTTAAAAACACTTTTCTAACGGAACAGAACTCACTTCTTAAAGTTCAAAACGATGAATTGGTTGCTCAAATTACTGATCTTAAAAGATTACAAATAAGTGGTCCAATTCTCGTGTCACTATGGAGAATATATTTGAGTCCCAAAAAGTCAGTGGTGATAAAAGTGGCTTGGGATTCTCATCAACTAGTGACAACTTTAAATGTGATGTCTGTGCTGAAAGAGATAGTGAATTTACAAACCAGTAAACTTTTGAAATTCCCAAGGAAAAACAATCTAATTCAATGGGTAAAGGACAGGAAAAAGTCAAGAGACAAACATTCCATTATGTCTACCCAACGAAGCAATTTGGGAAAGAAAATGGGAAAGATATAGCTACAGATGAATCATCCTCTAGCAAAATCCCTCTTGAAACCAAGAGCGCTCCTTCTGCAAGTGATCATTATGCGCCTAGGAGCCATGCGCCTCACCGCCATGCGCATCCTAGCCCTATGCGCACTCCTAGAAAAAGCGCTCCAAAATTTCAAAAGAAATATTTTGTTAAGGAAGGTTCATCTGACCCAAGGAAGAATGCTATCCCTAAGAAAAGTAAAGAGTTTGTGAAAACTCATGTGATTGGTGGCTTTCAACATTGTTCCATTTGTGATTGTTTTGAACATAAGGCCGTGGAATGCCTTTAGCGATTCACTCCCAATGCCAAAGGACGTAAAAATCCTAAGGTCAAGCAAGAGTGGGTTGTCAAAAGTTGCTAACTCTTGGACCCAAAAGGAATAAAGGGGACCAGTTCTTAAATGTTTATATTTCAGGCTCCTTGCTTCATGGCTGGATCTTCAAAACCTAAAACGTATGAATGGATTCTCGATAGTGGATGTTCAAGACACATGACTGGAGATGAATCCTTACTTGAAGATGTTCATGAAGAAAGAGGTCCCTCAGTTACATTTGGTGATAATAACAAAGGTCAAGTTGTAGCATATGGAAAGCTCAAGAAAGACAAAGTGTGCATTGAAAGAGTCTCTCTCGTCGAAGGACTCAAGCACAACTTATTATCCATATCTCAATTCTGCGACAAAGGATTAGAATCCCATTTCTCTTCAACGCAATGTCTTATCAAGAATGGCAAAACTGGAGCTATCTTACTCACGGGTTATCGTAAGACAAATATTTACATTATTGATTTTCATAGTATGAACTCTAGTACTAATCTTTGTTTTGTAGCTAAAAGTGTAAGCGAGAACAGTTAGCTATGGCACAAGCACATGAGTCACTTGAACTTCAAATGTCTATCAAAACTCAGCAGGGACAATCTTGTCAAAGGACTCCCCAAAGTTGCTGATCATCATGACAACAAATGCGCAGCTTGTCAACTAGGCAAACAAACAAAGCAGTCTTTCTCCAGCAAGACAAATCCCTCAACTTCAAAATGTTTGCAACTGCTGCACATTGATCTATTTGGACCAGTTACCACTGCAAGCATCAAAAGAAATCAGTATACTTTAGTTGTGGTGGACGATTTCTCAAGATATATATGGGTGGAAATGATGATCTCAAAAGATGATTGTTATGACATTCTCACCACTCTATTCAGACTGCTCCAAACCCAAAAAGAAGATGACATCGTTAGTGTTCGATCCGACAATGGAACAGAATTCAAAAACAACGGTGTTGCTCGATATTGCGACTATCATGGGATAGATCACAACTTCTCAACCGCTAGAGTTCCACAACAAAATGGTGTAGTGGAAAGAAAGAATAGGACGTTGAATGAAGTAGGAAAGATGATGATAGCCGAAGCGAAATTACCTAAGTACTTTTGGGAAGAAGCTATCAACACTGCATGTTTCACTCAAAATCGCTCCCTCATCAACAAACGTCACAATAAGACTCCATATGAACTATGGCGTGGAAGAACTCCCAACATTGCTTTCTTCAAAATCTTTGGTTGCAAATGTTATATCCTCTACAATGGAAACGAACATAGAGGTAAATTCAACGCCAAAGCCGACGAAGGTATTTTTGTTGGGTATGCTAAACATTCTAAAGCCTTTCGTGTTTTCAATAGATCTACATTAGTGATAGTTGAATCTGTACATGTTACTATTGATGAACATTCTCTCCTTGAGCCACATTTGGCTCCAAATGTTTCTGATGATTCTGTTGAGTCCATTGAGACAGGTGCACACATACCAGCTGCGCATACACAAGACCAGAATGTATCAACACAAGGAAATCCATCTACATCAGTTGCGCAAAGCATTATCAATAGCGCTCCAAGTAGAGCTTCAGCTGTACCTAACCATGCGTCTGGAGATTCTTCTAATGCGCATCAGTCTACTGCTGCATCTGGTGTTAATCCCACTTTCAATTCTGAACCAGTTCTTCCTCCAAATTTTGATGATTTTAATACTGGTGAAGATGTGCCAATTGAAGACCTTCAAGTTACTACAACTCAACCTAACTTACCTCCTGAAGTTTGTGAAGTTAGAGATCACCCAATCACTAATATCATTGGTGATCTTCATGTTGGGGTTCGTACAAGGAGAGCTACAAACTTTGATGCTTACACTGCATTTATCTCTCAAATTGAACCAAAGAAGGCTGATGAAGTGCTCCAAGATCCTAATTGGGTTGTTGCAAAGCAAGAAGAACTCAATCAATTTGAACGATGTAAGGTTTGGACTCTTGTCCCAAGACCAAATAATCAAGGAGTAATTGGTACAAAATGGGTGTTTAGAAACAAGATGGATGAGAATGGAACCATCACGAGAAACAAAGCAAGATTGGTTGCACAAGGCTATAGGCAAGAAGAAGGAATTGATTACGATGAAACATTCGTGCCCGTAGCAAGACTTGAAGCTATCAGATTATTTCTAGCTTACGCCGCTCACAAGGACTTCAAGTTATATCAAATGGATGTGAAGAGTGCGTTTCTGAATGGTGAACTCCAAGAACAAGTCTACGTTGCTCAACCACCTGGGTTTGAAGATTCACAATTTCCAAATCATGTCTACAAACTCCAGAAAGCTTTGTATGGACTCAAGCAAGCACCAAGAGCATGGTATGATACACTATCCAAGTTTCTCATTGAAAAAGGCTTCACTCGCAGTAAAATCGATACCACTCTTTTCATTACCAAACATAATGGTCATAAATTACTTGTTCAAATTTATGTTGATGATATTATATTTGGTTCTACTAATGAATTGTTGTGCAAGCGCTTTGAGAAACTAATGAAGAGCAAGTTTGAAATGAGCATGATGGGAGAACTCACATTCTTCCTCGGGCTTCAAATCAAGCAAATGAATGAAGGCATTTTTATCAACCAAGCCAAATACACAAAGGACTTAATCAAGAAATTTGGACTTGAGAATGCTAAAGCATACGACACTCCAATGGCCACCGGCAACAAACTTGACAAAGACTTAAAAGGTAAAAAGGTTGATCAAACACTTTATTGAGGAATGATTGGCTCACTCCTTTATTTTACTGCTAGTAGGCCTGATATTATGTTTAGTGTTTGTGTCTGCGCACGTTATCAATCTGGCCCTAGAGAAGCGCACTTAATTGCTGTGAAACGTATAATACGATATCTCTCTGGCACTGTTAATCTTGGACTTTGGTACACCAAAGATTTGAACTTTAAACTTGTAGGTTATTCAGATGCGGACTACGCAGCATGCACAATTGACAGGAAAAGCACAAGCGGCACTTGTCATTTCCTTGGATATCGACTTGTGTCTTGGGCCAGTAAAAAGCAAGCTGCAGTTTCTGTCTCTACAACTAAAGCAGAATATATCACTGCTGGAAGTTGTTGCTGTCAAATTCTGTGGATGAAGCAGCAATTAGTGGACTATGACATCAAAGAAGAAAATTATCCCATTTATTGCGACAACACTTCAACAATTGCTGTTTCTGAAAATCCTGTCATGCATTCGAAGACCAAACACATCGACATTAAATATCACTTCCTCAAAGACCACGTGGAAAAGGGGAATATACATCTAGAACACGTGGGAACCGACTATCAAATCGCCGACATTCTTACAAAAGCACTTGATGCTAAGAGGTTCATCTTTTTGAGAGGTGAAATGGGTATGCTTGAACTTAGCTAAATTTTGTCAATATGATCTGTCAATACTAATGATTTTATTTGTGATAAAATTCTAAGTTAGATATACATCATGCGCCTGCGCATAAGAAGCGCCCTTAGCTATGCGCATAAGGTAAATCAGTTGTTTCTTTATAGAAACTCTGCGCAATACATTGCTGCGCATAAGTATCATGCGCATGACCCGTGGACCTAAGGTAAGTTATCTTTTCAATAGTTTCACTTAGGTCCTTGACTTGCTAAGTCAGTATAATTCGCAAGGGTACTCGTGTAATTATTTTTTTTCCCTCGTCATTATTTTTGAATTTTTGGGAAATTACCTTTCTGCCCTATGCGCACGTCCCACCTCATTTAATGAAAAGGTATTGAGTGACGCGCATTTAATGCTCGTTGTGTGATGATTATGACGGAATAGGAAAAGATTCTTTTTAACCATAAATGACTGACACACGCGCGCGGCTAGGCCTTTTCACGCGCGTTCCTCATTGGTCCACGTCATTCAGGCATGCGCCTCACCTGCGCGTGCGCCTTACTCGCCTGACTTTCACCAACTTGTTGTCAGCGCGCCTTGACGTCATCATCCCTTTTTGATGATTCTAAACCTCCTCCGCCGTCTCTCTCTCCTCACTTCTCCTCTGCTCAACTTCCCTCAACCGCCTTCTCTTCTTTCTCAAATTCTGACATCTCTCTCTCTCTCTGCACTCATCAATCTCTCTCTACTTTTTCAAAAAATCTTCTTTATATATCATTGCTCCCAAGAAATCTTCTACTACATCTTCCAAGAAGCAAGAGGATCCAGAAATGGTATGGATTTCAAACTCAAACTTTCTGTTTTCCGCCATTGAAGCTCGAAGGTCTGAGATTTTCCCCTTTCTGATTTCTCTATTATTCGTTGCTCGTTTTTCAAATTAATTGATGCTACGTGTTTGATTTACTCTTAGATTTTCATTTCTGTAATTTGTTTTACGATCAATGATCATTTGATGTGTTTTCTGTGGAAATTTCGAATATTTTGTCTTTTTGAATTCTCTTCGTTTTTTTTTTCAGATCTTGGTTGTACGTTTATGTTATTGTTGTTATGGTTTACTTGTTTTTGTGTGATTTTTCATTTCGAACATTTTGATGTGCTATTTATGCATTTTGGAGCACTTTGACATTTTTATGTTCTTCGTGTATTTAATACATGTTCTTCGTGTTCTTGATGAATAGTCATATGACAAGCCTTGATATGATTCTTGGTTGTGTTTCTGCTTTTCGCGCCAATTTTAGGCGTTTGGTTTAAATTATTTGTTTTGAACACTTTTACCCTTTACATTTCCTATCTTTTTCTAAGTATGGAGTCTAGTTCATGCGCTGCGCATATTGCTCATGCGCATGCGCTTCTCTCCATGCGCATGTCCAGACCTAATTCTCCACTTTTGTTTTGCGCAGAATCTCAATTACTTTATTCCTGGATGGGAACTTGATGTGGAAGACCTAAAACTGGATGCGCTAGGACGCTATATGATTGAAATCATGGATAAATATGGGATTTTGCCTCTCTTCTCCAGAGGCCAGGACTTCATTCTTCCATCTTACATCGATGAGTTCTTCAGCAATGCAGTAGAAATTGATCGAATGTACGAAGACATCTCAGTTCCTTGTCTCAAAAGTTCTATCCGTGGAGTTTCTATAACTATCAACTACGCGCATATCAGACAGACGATGGGTTTACTAGCGTGCAATAAGAAGAAGCTACCTCAGGATGTGCAGGACAGTGTTGCGCAGAAGCTTCTAAGGATTCCTACTCTGGTTGGTCAGTACAACAACCATGATAGGAAAGATTTTGGGGAATTGATGTTCCAGCTCTGCACTCTCATTGGTGACACTATCAACTGCAAAAATGGTAACAAGTCAACATTCATCAGCAAACAATGGATGTGCTGTGCTGCCATTTATAAAAAGAAGAGGTTAAGCTGGTCTGAAATTATCTTTGATGAATTAGTGCGTTGGGTGCGCGTCTACAAAAAGAAGGCAGCTGATCCAAAGAAACCAGCCAAGTACAAAACGCATTTCAGAATTCTAACTGCAATCTTCATGTGATTCCCATCAGTGCGCAAACTGGTTGAGGAGGACCCCTCTCTCAAAGTTGATGTGACTTCCACGCGCACGTATTCACGCGTATTTCTTCAGAATTTCCGCCGTAAAGTAAACAACTTTGATTACTGCATGTACTGGGCTGGTGACCCCATTGAAGTGTTTGAAGATATTCATCCTAAAAATCAAGGATCGCCTCCTGTATCTAGTGGTGAGATTTATGAGGCATCTTCAACTGAATCTGATTCTGAAAACGAATCCTTCTTTGAGCCGATCCCAAGCAAAGTAGGTGATAAAGAAAAAGGCAAGGGTATTGCTGCTGATGCGCCTCTACGCAAGAAAAAGAAGGCAAGAAAATCTACAGCTGCCCCAGGAATTAAAATCAAAAGAGCCTACTGCGCAAACTCCAAAGCGCAAGGCTACTGCTGAGCCTGAGCCTCCAATGAGATCGAAGAAATCAAAGGCAACTAAGCCTAAAGAAAAGAAGAAAGAAAAGATGAATAAGAAAGCCAACAGTTCAAGAACCCCACTGGATGAGTCTGATGAAGACATCCAAGTAGAAGCTGATGTTGAAGCTGCGCCTCCTCCTACTGCTCCAGAATCAAAGCGCACATCTACTCCTCCTACTGCGCCCATGGAAGAAGATATTTTTGAGGGTGCATTCAATGATCCTTTTTTTGAGCCCTTCTAAATCATCTGGAACCTCAAAGGCTGCACTGCCTCAGGGGGAGATTCCCAAGGATGCGCACAAGGAAACTTCTAGCGAGGATGAAATTCCTCTATCTGCTACGAAACGCGCTCCCAAGGCTAAGTTTATCCCAAAGCGTAGGGTTAAATCATTGGCATCAAAGAAACGAGCTACAAAGTGTCCAAAGGACTTATCTGAAGATGAATCTGATTCACAGCACCCTGATTTGAATGCACGTGAAGCTGCCAGGAAAGCTCAGTTGGAATCTATTGCGCAAAGGAATACTGCGCAGCAAGACTCACCTATTTTTATTGATAATGAAGGCTTT
Organism: Campanula takesimana; assembly: GCA_026119855.1. Classification (NCBI taxonomy): domain Eukaryota; kingdom Viridiplantae; phylum Streptophyta; class Magnoliopsida; order Asterales; family Campanulaceae; genus Campanula; species Campanula takesimana. The sequence goes on along the minus strand of JAOWBW010000285.1, from coordinate 1,230,714 downwards.
GCTCATGATGCACCTGATCCAACTGTGGACCCTGATGCGCCTATCATTGATGATGCTGTGGATTCCAGTTCAGAAGATTATGCTGCTCATCAATCTCCAATTCGTGAGCATACATCTCCTGTTCATACGCAAGCACCCACAACTGTTGACACTCCAATTGTCACCCCTGATGCTATCAATGCGCACACCATTGGGGCTTCTCAAACTTCTCCAATAGTTATCCCCTTGGTAACTCCAGCAACTGCTCCCTCTGATCCCTCCCATTCAGCATCAGACATACGTCAAATCTTGGCCATGCTCCAGACTATCCAGGCTAATCAATTTGCTACGCAAGCCCAGCACTTTCAGGTGGTCACTGCGCAAACCAAGATTCAAGAGCAACTGGATGCGCAGTCTGCAAGGCTCGATAAGGAAGCCAGTTTCCTTCAGGCTATTGATTGTGCCATTAAGGGGGAGAGTTCTGCAACAAAGGCAACCAGTTCTGAAGCTATGCCTCCTCCCTCAGGTTCTGCTGCTGCGCATGCATCTGGTTTTGGTGCTACGCCCTCTCAAGATTTTGATCTACTGCGCCAAGATATTCAGCATGACTTCGGCATAATCTCCTCTGCAGTTACTAAGATCCCCTCTGTGCATGGGTTGAATGAAGCTTTGTTTTCCTTAGCCAAAACCATCACAGAAATCATTCAGATTGAGTCTGCCAAAGTCATAAAGTCTATTAACAATTTTGCGCCTACTGCCTCCAGCTCCTCCTCCATTGATGCGCTCAAATCTCATATGACTGACTGCTTAGTTCAGTTCAGTGATACTTTCAATGGAAGAATGAACCAGGCTATGCTAGATATGCAAGCCATTCAGAACATGGTTCAGGTAGAGCTAACCAAGACTTTGGTTGATGCGCAGAAAGAAATTCAGGACTCCATAGCTGCGTCCCTTCAATCGTTTGGAAATCAGATGGGGGCGTTTGAAAATTGCTTTAACAGGATTTCTGAAGACATCCAGAGAGATAATGTGCTGATGCGCGATGGTATGAAAACTCATGTTAATCTAGTTGTGGAATACAACGCCAAGTTTCAGCAACTGAAGATTGAGTTGATGAACAAGTTTACTAGCTTGCAGAATGAGATGTGCAAAGCACTGCAGCGAATTCAAATAGACTAGACTTTGTAATCTTTTTGTTTTGCTGCGCAATTGTATGTTTTTGATGCGCAAGGTCTTTTGCTTTTGATTTTTCTTCCATTGTAAAACTTGTACTCTGTAACTCTTACCTTTCAAGTTTTAATGAGAAGAATGCATCATTGCGTTTTCACAAAACCTTGTTCAATTCAAACTTTTCGTTTGTGGAACATTGCATATCTTATAAACTTCATGCGCATATCCTTAACAGCTCATATTTCATTGCATGATGTTTAAACATTCAGTTTAAACGCATACTAAACTTAAACTCATATTATTTGTATACTCTGAATGATATTTCTATCTTTCCTATATTGTAAGTTAATTTCTTTTGGATAGACTAGAAATCTATAGCATTGGCTAGTATGTACATTGACTTGAGACATGATTTACCATTTTTTATTCTTATGGACATGTTATTATCAAGTACAATGAATTGCCTTTGTTATAGTAGGTAATGGCATCAATCATTTAGGGGGAGATTATTGGGTATGCTTATCGCTTAACCCTCCTACTTATGTTAGAATTGATTGATACCATCACCTGTGCTTATTTTAAGGACTTTAGGACCTTATGTAAGAAGTTTTGTAACTTCAATTTTTAGCTAAGTCCTCTTTATAGACTAGGCTTAGTATCTAGGGCTGAAGCTATAATTTCATGGTAAATAGAGCAAAGGCAAAGCATGGTGCGCACACCTTCCATGCGCAGTGCATCCCTTCATACGCAGCGCATCATCTTCTGCGCACTCCATGCGCATGAATCTCATGCGCACTCAGACTTGCCTTAATTCTCACTTTCTGACCTTACCTTATGAAGCTTGGAAAGCGTCATAACAAGCTACGCTTTTAAATGAGCCAAATTTGCTGATGTGGACAAACGACAAAACAAGAACACTCGGTACACACGAAGATGGAGATGCTCCCCTTGTTTGAAATTCAAATCTGAAGACAGCTGTCACTCTTGAAGATTTTTGAAAGCTGTCAACTTGATGTCTCCAACGGCTATAAAGGACAGCTGCGCGCCAATCACAAAGCGACAGCACATAGTCCTTGCTCTGCTCCCCAACGGCTAGTTTTTGGAGCTCAGCTATAAATAGCATGCTCATCCTCATTTTCCAAGATGCTGGTGTGTTGCTTGAGAATTGCTTAAGATTTGCTTCCAAAGAGAAACTTTGAAGATTTGAAGATTGCCTACAAGATTTCCTGATTTCTAAGATCAACCTTCATACTTCACCAAGCCCAGATCCTATAAAGCCTTTGTAACACCAGAATCTTGTGCTCTCCATCTCATAGATTCAAAGAGCCCATATTTCTGATACACACACACACCTCTTGAAGTTTCGATCTCATCGATCTTACTTCTAGAGATACACCGGTTATTGTCTAGGATTTTGTTCTTTCATAGATTATAGATCTTTGAGTTAGTTTTGTTCTACCCCGCTGTAACTTGTAAACTCTCTCATATAATAAGATCTCCATTAGAAATCCAAGACTAACCATCTTGGTAGAGGACGTAGATCTTTTCCCGATCGAACCTCTCCAAATAGCTTATCTATTGTTTGTGCTTTTCATTCTACATTTAAGCTGTACTCATATATTTTTTTGTTTGATCCTTGTAGATTGTCTTGCATCGTTCGAATTGTGTTTGTGTGCTTTTTGCCTTAGTTCCATCTTGCGCCTATCTTTAAGCTAAAACTTAGTGCGTGCGTATTTACACTTCTGCGCATACTCCCTGCGCATAAGTGATTGCTTTAAGACTTCCGCTGTGCATTTCACACTCTTGTTGCGCGCTATACTTAGCCAAATTAAGAGTCGTGCGCATTTTCCATTGCTTTGCAAAAGGGTTTGAAAAAAAAAATTAAAACGCTATTCACCCCCCCCTCTAGCATTTTTCATACCCTTGTTGCCCTTCTGGGACCAACAGTTTTCTTAACCTAATCATGACTATACTGGTATTACGCCCTACCAAGGGCTGCCGAGTCAATCGAGTCAAATGGTCTTATGTCACGCCGGACTGCCGTCACAATGATAGGTTTTCCTAATCTGGCCACTCTCGGGAACAAAGGTTTTCTTAACCTAACATGCCTATACTGGTCTTACATCCCACCAAGGAATGCCAAGTCAATCAAGTCAAATGGTCTTACGTCACGCCGGACTGCCGTCACAATGATAGGTTTTCCTAACCTGGCCACTCTTGGGGACAAAGGTTTTCTTAACCTAACATGCCTATACTGGTCTTACATCCTACCAAGGAATGCCAACTCAATGATTGTTTCACAAAACACTCCCACAAATGCCCAAATCAATTTGAAAGGGAAAAACATATCTCTTCACAAACACTTCCTCAAATGCCCGATGCAATTTGAAAGGGAAAAAATATATCAAAACACAAAACACTCCCTCAAATGCCCGATGCAATTTGAAAGGGTAAAAACACATATTTTCACAAAACGCACTCTTAAGTGCCCGACGCTACTTGAAAGGGGAAAAACACATATTTTCACAAAACACACCTTCAAGTGCCCGACGCGACTTGAAAGGGGAAAAACACATATTTTCATAAAACACACCCTTAAGTGCCCGACGTGACTTGAAAGTGCTCATTCCTCAAGGCAAATCTTTTAACGAAGCATGCCAGTCAAATTTTTATTTTAACTTAACTGCGAGGTTTGTTACGCATAAAGTCCGTTGGAGCTTTGTCCATTTCTTAGGAGCGAGCGGGAGTGGAGAACCCTTTTGTCGCCGATGTTGGGGTAGCCCCATGTCCTTATAATCATCAATGTTGGGGTAGCCCCATGTCCTTGTTGGCGTCGGTGGCGGCATAGCCCCATGTTTTTGGCCGGCGTCGGTGGCGGCGTAGCCCCAATGTCATTGTATGTGTCGGGGTGGCCCCATGTCCTTGTGGTCATCGTTGATGTGCAGGTAGCCCCAATGTCGTCCTCCGACTTTTGATGTTGGCGTAGACCCAATACCATATTTTGACCTTTGAAGTGAGGTTAGGAACCCATCCCCTTTTTCATGACGCACTATTTCTTTTGCCTAGGCCTCCCTTGCGGGTTTTCAACCTAGCGGGCTACTTTTTTTTGCGTCTTTCATGGCACACCCTGTTTTTTGCCTAGGCCGCCCTTACGGGTTTTCAACCTAGCGGGCTACTTTTTTGGTGCCTCTTTTTTTTTTTTTATGAGTGAAACAGCTGACTCGATAGAACGGGGACTTTAAAGTATTTTTCTTGGAGGAAACATGCAAGGGCATTTTATTTGGGAGAGAGTCCCTTTATGCGGGTGAGCTCTTTGAGCAATATATCATGAAATGGGAGGAAGCCTTTGCTTGACAGAATACAAGTGTTTAGCTCTTTCCTAAGATGGAGAAAAGAAGACTTGTTGAAACATTTGAAATTTGCCTTAGTTAATATCATCAAAGGATTGCTTGAATGGACCATGTTTGTCATTAAGTCAGGATTATAGCAAGCAATTAGCCTTAGCATGTATAAATGTTGTGATCAATTAAGATTAAGATTCGATCAAGGGCAAGATCAAAAGGTGTTTATGGGGAATTGGTCATTGATGGGACCGTGGGGGAGAGGCTTGGCTACTTTGGGAAAGCCATGATTTGACCGTTCTTTCTCATGCTGTGACTGGACCTGAAGGTTTCCTACGCTCCTCTCAGTTTGAGGAGCTCGGGTCGCCGTAGTTCGGCTTTAGGCCGTCTTTTGCTGATATTGGCTTTCTTTCGATGTTGTCTCGGAGGACGTTGTTGCTCGCTTTTCTTTGCGGTGAACTCCTTGAGATGGACCTCTTGGGGTGAACCCTCTTTGGTGTGAACGGGCCTTTCTTTCCGCCATTTCCTTTCCTTCTTTCCATACATTCATTTCCTTTCCCTCTTCTCCCTTTTTTTTGGGAGGAGGTAACATTAGCCCCAACTCGCTTTCTCGTGCATTGGCTCCCTTGTAGCCCCTTGGTGGCGTGCTTGTTACTTTGGGGTGACTTTGAAGATTTCGGGAAGCCCTACGCTTGGTCACACACGTGTGAGCACTGTCAAATCTCGGTGGTCGAGCAACAACGTCCTCACCTTTTCACTGTCTCGGGATACCTTCGATGTGCATCAAGAATTGGTTTTGGGAAGGTGTATCGGGTTGTGTATCGGGGAAGTGTATGAGGGAAGACTTGCCATTAATGGTTTCTTCATGCCAATTGATCACAACATTTATTCACATCAAGATTAATTGTTTGCGTTTAGCATTTCTCATTCGTGTTAGGTCCATTCGCCCTTAATGAGTCGTCATCGACTTGTATGCTTAGAAGTCAATTCATCGTTTTGGGGACGTAGAAATCAATTGATCATAACAAGCAAGGCAATTTCAAGAGTAAATGTATATTGCAAATAATGTCTCAAGTCTAGGGAGAAGAGAATGAAAATGACTCTTTTATATAGATATCTTTGTACATACATGTCCAAGTGCGGACCTTTGCAAAAATAAAAAGACATAGTCCGGGACGGACTTTTGTGAGAAACTAGATCCTACGAGACTGGAAGACTCATCATTTTTTTTTTTTAGGGATGGGCTCCTATGACACGCGATGTTCCATTTTCTTCTTCGATTGTTGGATGGTTTGTCGGGGGCATATTCCATGTCTTCCGCGGGGAACTTCGGGTTCCGTGTCATCGGGAAAGATGTCGTGAGATCTCTACTTGGCTTAGCATTGCAACCACCGGGCCCATGTTCGGCCATCTCCTTTTGGTGACTTCCTTTCAAGGACGTAACCTCGCGCATGGCATTCGGCGAAGGTACAGATCTCCATTTGATGTAGCTGCCTTTGGGCCTCCGAGGCATGGGCCTCTTCTCGTGGACGGTGCCCCAATCCTGCTCACGTGGATGGAAGTCTCAGATGCCATTTTAGATGTGGGCTCCTTGGTTGATGTTTTCGGTGGACAAGACCGCAAAGGACTTTAGCATTTTAAACCTCGAGGTGAAATTATAACCATGATTTGAGAGGAACGCCTCATTAGCGGATTTACCTTTTGGAAAAGAGTTGACCTCTTATTTTAAGAAAACTTGATTTCCAATTTTTTGAATGAGGATTGACACACGCATTTTTCTATTTGAGTAAAAGACTCACACATTTCATTTGAGTAAAAGACTCACACATTCAAATGGGTTTAACGAAGAAACGAACATGACTTAAGTTGGCCTAATTCAAATGGGCTTTTGGGAAGAGGTGAGTGATTGACTCACTTTCCAAACGGAATTCCTAGGGTGATGGAGAGCGGCCCTAAGAGACCTAACTTAAAGGTTACGGGGACAAGGAGCCTCCTTGGCTTGTCGAAATATAGTCAGGATAACATGGGACAAAACCTTACTGGTTTGGGACCAGATGGTAGTCACACTAGATCGAGCCATCACGACGATCGGAGCAAATGAGATGGTCATCACATGGAGGTTCAAACTGAGGAGGCCAATGATTGACCAAGGTATATTACCATGTGGTGCCATGATAGCTAAACTCGAAGGGGTCATGGTCACGCGACGATACTGACGGGAATAAAATGGCATGAGGGGCGCAGAAATGGTCATCATGTGATGGCCCAAGGAAAGGGGAGGGAGTTACCCTAAGCGCCTTTTGTTTCTTTTCTTTACCAGATGCTTTGGTGGATAACGGGGATCCATGCAAAGACTTGAATAACTTCCTAGGGAACTATGCCTAGGGGTTTAACGGGGACCTAGGGGACAACACCTAGGGGTTTAACAGAAGTTTCATCGGGGATCGCAAACGGGATCACAACGGGGATCACAATGGGGATCACAACGGGGATCACAACGGAGATCACAACGGGGATCACAACGGGGATCACAACGGGGATCACAATGGGATCACTACAGGGATCACAACGGGGATCGCAACGGGGATCACAACGGGATCACAACGGGATCATAACGGAGATCGCGATGGGGATCACAACGGGGATCATAACGAGATCACTATAGGGATCATAACGGGATCACAACGGGATCAAAACGGGGACCTTGGAAGGATAGCGGGGATCCATCCAAAGGCTTAATGAAACGCCTTTATGGTAGTCTTGGAGGATAATGGGGATCCGTCCAAAGGCTTAACGGAATGACGCTCATTAACGCAAGAATGCAATGCGTCAAGGCCAAGAAGCAAAAGCGGAGCAAAGTCATGCAATGTGCAATTATTTATTCATCCATGTTTGCATAAAAAGCATTTTTATGCCTAAATGGTTGGAAAAGATTTCTCTTCTTTTTCGCAACTACTCTAATTCCTAGATCAGTGGAGGCCATCACTACGCCTATAGACCCCTCGTTTTTCACCTGTCTTGCACACTACCAAGGATGGACTGTCTCGGGTGAGGGTCCCATAGGGCAAGAGGCTTCCACGACCGAAAGAAATGACCCTAGGGTCTAGCGCATCGCAAGGTTCCCAATATGTGAGCCATTCCAATCATGATTAAGCCCCAGTCAAGATCAAGATTCGTCTTAGGGACTTAAGGGACTTTCAATATAACCTCATCTTTGATGAGGGCTCCTGAATCTTATCCTTAGGCTTAAAGATGATTAGAATGATCCATACATTAGGTCTTGACAACACGGTATCACCCTATTAACGCATAAGTCAAGGACCGGGTCAAAGTTGACCATGGTCACACTTGCTTTCACAAGGAGTCATGACTTGGGCATTAACTTGGCCATAATTAATCTCAGACACGTATTAGGGACGTGGTAACGTGAGCTAGACCAAAAACCAACCAAAGTCTCGGTATTTGTGCGTCACGGACAAGTGTGGTTGACTTGGCTCGGAAGGGGAGGTGGAATGGACCCGTGCGCGCTAGAAGGGCACAAGAGCACCAATCAAGCTGCATCGTGGCATCCATCCCAGGTTTGAAGGGTATTTGGAATGTGCAAGGTCAAGTGCGCGTAGTGTGAAGCCTTCTATGTTCCCTTTTGAGTCAAAATAGAAATTTTCCAATCCGTTTTAACATTATGAGCAATGTATAATCAACAACAATGAGCAAGCATGAACGAGCTATTTACAAAAGCAATCAAGCAAGAATCTTATGAACAAAGCCAAAACTCGCATGTACAACAAATTGTGCACAACCAAAGAATCCTTTGAAATCAACATCTTTCAAGAAGAACAATTCTTTTGAAAATCATTTGCAAAACAAGTTGTGTACAAAAAAGAATTCAAAAACCTTTTACAAAATGGGTTATGCACAAGGAGGTTTTGAAAATCCAAATTTATGTCCAAAAGTTTGTACATAACCAAGCTTCAAAAAACAAGTTTTGGCTAGAAAAGAGGAAGGTAATGTGCACGAACCAAACAGTAAATGGAACCTGGAAAAGCAGAAGCCAAAGGGACACAGAATGTTCCTGCCCTGCACAAAATTGTTAAATTTTGGAACATTCTGTTCCCTGCCCAACATAGCCGTACGGCAATAGAATGCTGGCAATTATTTTTTGCAGTTTTTTCATCTTCTGATCATCAAGCCCCAGTTTATTGCACAGCCAGAAAAGTTTCCACTCCAGAAAGTTCAAACAGAAACTGAGCACACACAAAATAAGCACAAAAGTTAACGAAAACGGGGGATGGGAGTTTGACCCACACATAAATATCCCCAAAGCTTCTAAAAGGAAGTTTGAGAACATTTAACTCCCCAGCGGAGTCGCCACTGTAAGGATCCCGCCCCCGCGCGTGGAAAACGCGACGATTTTTGGGGGTGAAACGCCAAACACGGTTATCTCACAAAATATAACGGAGTCGCCACTTTTGTTAATTATTTAACCCAAAAAAAGAAAAGTTAGAGATTCTATTAGTTCGGAGGTCAGGTTACGCTTTGGGAAGAGTTTTACGTCACCCAAGTTGCCTCGGATGAGTCTGAGTCTCCCTAATGTTGGTTAACAAAAGTGCATGTGTGTGTGTGTATTTAACGGTAAAGAGTCTGTTTTAACTTTTATTCAAAAATTTAACTGAAAAGGGGTCTTTTATTAAGAAAACAGGGATCAGAGGACAAAATGGACATTTTACCCTCTGAGCCCAGAGTAGCCGTACGGCTAGAGCATGCTCTTCCAGGAATTTTTACAGTTTGTACAAAAACAGTCCAGTTCCAGGTAGAAACAGAGCATTCTGCTGAAACTGGACTAAACTGTTCTGATTTCCAGTTTATGATTAACAACAAAAACTTAGAAAAGATCATTCCTATACACTTTGATCATCAAAAGAACCCCAAAAACAAAGACTTGGGTGTGATCAAAGGCAATCATTGGAGAAATTTATGAAAAAGTTGATGAACATGGCTTTTGAGCCAAAATGATCATTTGATGATTAAAGATGGAAACTTTATCATCAAGATGGTATTTTGACACATTATTAACCTTTTAGGGACCAAATTATTTTACAAAGATTCAATCTTTATGACCTAAAATGGGATTTCAAGGCTAAATCAAAGGGGGAAGTGATAAACACTAAGGTTTTATCATCCCACATTATTATCATGGCCAAATCAAAACAAAATTAACATAAAGATTTGAGCTTTCACCACAAGAGTGGATCCTTAAGCCAAAGGCAACCTTGGGGCAACATTAATTGACATGAAGACTTGATCTTTGTGAGCCCAAAGGGGGTTTGAAGCTAGATCAATTTTTGGATGATAAAGATTGAAACTTTGTCATCCAAATGATCATCCTTGCTTCCAATGAACAACCTAATCAACCAAAACATGTTCCTTTTCCATTAAAATAGATTAGCAAACAAGAAATATCAACAAACCATGATCATATTTAGGTTAGAACCACTTTCACACAAAGTGTGAAGGGCACCTTGAATCATTCATGGTTTGGACCATATGTATACATAATAGTGATATATATAGCTTGGAATGCTAAGGCTTGTAATACATATATATTGCTTGATATGGACAAGACTTGCAAGAAATATAAATTGCTTGAGATGGACAAGACTTGCAAGAAATATAAGAGATGAACAAATAAACATGAACAAATAAGGAGATGAGATCAAGAGAATGATGGGGGAGAAGGTGGCTTTACCTATGTTTGGTTAGGCCAATCTTCCTCTCTCTTTTAACTCTAAACACTCTTTTGGAGGAATTTTAGCAGAGTAACATTAGCAATAATCGTTTCTCCCCCCCCCCCTGGAATGATTAGCAAGTGGTTCAATTTATAGGGGCTGATAGTGCCCAAAGTAGTCGTACGGCTCATGCTGGCGACCTTCTTGATTTTTCAATCTTTTAATTCTAGAACAGTCCCTGTGTCCATATTTTGTCCTAGTGAGGTCTTAGCCTATCAGTTTATCCCTGAATGGTGCCTAGAATTCCTCTAAGTTGGTCAAATTCAGATTGGGGTACTTACACTTGGGTAACGTGAAACTCTTCCCAAGGCGTAACCTGACCTCCGAACTAATAGAATCTCTAACATTTTCTTTTGTTGGGTTAAATAATTAACAAAAGTGGTGACTCCGTTATGTTTTATGAGATAACCGTGTTTGGCTTTTTCGCCCCAAAACTCATCTAGATCCTTTGTGTGGGGGCGGGATCCTTACAGTGGCGACTCCGCTGGGGAGTAAAGTGTCCATAAACTTCTTTTTAGAAACTTTTGGGGATGCTTTTGTGTGGGTCAAACTCCCGTCCCCCGTTTTCGTTAACTTTTGTGCTTATTTTGTGTGTCCTCAGTTTCTGTTTGAACTTTCTGGAGTGGAAACTGTTCTGGATGTGCAATAAACTGGGGCTTGATGATCAGAAGATGAAAAACTGCAAAAAATAATTGCCAGCATTCTATAGCCGTACGGCTATGTTGGTCAGGGAACAGAATGTTCCAAAATTTAACAATTTTGTGCAGGGCAGGAACATTCTGTGTCCCTTTGGCTTCTGCTTGTCCAGGTTCCAAATTTACAGTTTTTTTTAGCACATTACCTTCTTCTTTTCTAGCCAAAACTTGGTTTTTGAAGCTTGGTCATGCACAAACATTTAGACATAAATTTGGGTTTTCAAAACCTCCTTGTACATAACCCATTTTGTAAAAGATTTTTTTGAATTCTTTGTTGTGCACAACTTGTTTTGCAAATGGTTTTCAAAAGGATCGTTTCTTGTAAAGTTTTGATTTCAAAGGATTCTTTGGTTGTGCACAATTTGTTGTACATACAAGTTTTGGCTTTGTTTGTTCATATGATTCTTGCTTGATTGCTTGTGTAAATAGCTCATTCATGCTTGCTCATTTTTGTTGATTATATATTGCTCATGATGTTAAAACGAATTGAAAATTTCTATTTTAACTCAAAAGGGAACATAGAATGGCTTCACACTACGCGCACTTGACCTTGCACGTTCCAAATACCCTTTAAACCCGGGATGGATGCCACGATGCAGCTTGATTGGTGCTCTTGTGCCCTTCTAGCGCGCACGGGTCCATTCCACCTCCCCTTCCGAGCCGAGTCAACCACACTCGTCCGTGACACACAAATACTGAGACCTTGTTGGTTTTTGGTCTAGCTCATGTTACCACGTCCCTAATACATGTCTGAGATTAATTGTGGCCAAGTTAATGCCCGAGTCATGACTCCTTGTGAAAGCAAGTGTGGCCAAGGTCAACTTTGACCCGGTCCTTGACTTATGTGTTAATGTTGACTATAATTAACCTAAGTCATGTATTAAGGATAGGGTGACACCGTGTTGTCAAGCCCTAATGTATGGATTATTATAATCATCCTTAAGCCTAAGGATAAGATTCAAGATCCCTCATCGAAGATGAGGTTATATCGGAAGTCCCTTAAGTCCCTAAGACGAATCTTGATCTTGACCGGGGCTTAATCATGATTGGAATGGCTCACGCATTGGGAACCTTGCGATGCGCTAGACCCTAGGGTCGTTTCTTTCGGTCGGTGGAAGCCGCTTGCCCTATAGGACCCTCGCCCGAGACAGTCCATCCTTGGAAGTGTGCAAGACAGGTGAAAAACGAGGGGTCTATAGGCGTAGTGATGGCCTCCACTGATCCAGGAATTAGAGTAGTTACGAAAAAGAAGAGAAATCTTTTCCAACCATTTAGGAATAAAAATGCTTTTTAAGTAAACTTTGATGAATAAATAAGTGCACATTGTATGACTTTGCTCCGTTTTTGCTTCTTGGCCTTGACGCATTGCATTCTTGTGTTAATGAGCTTCATTTCGTTAAGTCTTTGGACGAATCCCCGTTATCCTCCAAGACCTCCATAAAGGCGTTTCGTCAAGTCTTTGGATGGATCCCCGTTATCTTTCCAAGACTCTCGTTAGAGTCCCTAGACATAGTTCCCTAAGAGATTAGTTAAATCTTTGGATGGATCCCCACTATCCTTCCAAGGTCCCCGTTGTGATCCCCGTTATGATCCCGTTGTGATCCCTTTGTGATCCCCGATGTGATCCCTGTTGTGATCCCATTTGTGATCCCCACTGAAACCTCTATTGAACTCCTAGGTATTGTCCCCTAGGCCCCCGTTGTGATCCACGTTGTGATCCCGTTGTGATCCCCGTTGTGATCCCCGTTGAGATTCCTGTTGGAACCCTAGGTGTTGTCCCCTAGGTCCCCGTTGAAATTCCCACCAAACCCCTAGGTGTTGTCCCCTAGGTCCCCGTTAAACCCCTAGGCATAGTTCCCTAGGAGGTTAGTTAAATCTTTGAATGGATCCCCACTATCCTTCCAAGGTCCCCATTGTGATCCCCGTTGTGATCCCGTTGTGATCCCTATTGTGATCCCCATTGTGATCCCGTTGTGATCCCATTGTGATACCCGTTGTGATCCCCGTTGTGATCCCATTGTGATCCTGTTGTGATCCCCGTTGTGATCCCCGTTGAGATTCCCGTTGGAACCCTAGGTGTTGTCCCCTAGGTCCCCGTTGAAATTCCCTCCAAACCCCTAGGTGTTGTCCCCTAGGTCCATGTTAAACCCCTAGGCATAGTTCTCTAGGAAGTTAGTCAAGTCTTTGGATGGATCCCCGTTATCCACCAAAGCGTCTGTTAAAGAAAAGAAACAAAAGGCGCTTAGGGTAACTCCCTCCCCTTTCCTTGGGCCGTCACATGATGACCATTTCTGCGCCCCGCATGCCATTTCATTCCCGTCAGTGTCTTCGCGTGACCATGACCCCTTCGAGTTTAGCTGTCATGGAACCACATGGTAATATACTTTGGTCAATCATTGGCCTCCTCAGTTTGCACCTCCATGTGATGACCATCTCAGTTGCTCCGATCGTCGTGATGGCTCGAGCTAGTGTGAGTACCATCTGGTCCCAAACCAGTAAGGTTTTGTCCCATGTTATCCTTACCATATTCCGACAAGCCAAGGAGGCTCCTTGTCCCTGTAACCTTTAAGTTAGGTCCCTTAGGGCCGGTTTCCATCACCCTAGGAAGTCCGTTTGGAAAGTGAGTCAATCACTCACCTCTTCCCAAAAGCCCATTTGAATTAGGCCAACTTAAGTCATGTTCGTCTCTTCGTTAAACCCATTTGAATGTGTGAGTCTTTTACTCAAATGATATGTGTGTGTGTCAATCCTTATAAAAAAAAAAAAGAAAAAAAAAAGGGAAATGTGTGAGTCTTTTACTCAAATAGAAAAATGCGTGTGTCAATCCTCATTCAAAAAATTGGAAATCAAGTTTTCTTAAAATAAGAGGTCAACTCTTTTCCAAAAGGCTAATCCGCTAATGAGGTGTTCCTCTCAAGTCATGGTTATAATTTCACCTCGAGGTTTAAAATGCTAAAGTCCTTTGCGGTCTTGTCCACCGGAAACATCAACCAAGGAGCCCACATCTGAAATGGCGTCTGAGACTTCCATCCACGTAAGCAGGGTTGGGGCACCGTCCATGAGAAGAGGCCCATGCCTCGGAGGCCCAAAGGCGGCTTCATCAAATGGAGATCCGTACCTTCGTCGAATGCCATGCGCGAGGTTATGCCCCTTGAAAGGAAGTCACCAAAAGGAGATGGACGAATATGGGCCCGGTGGTTGCAATTCCAAGCCAAATGGAGATCTCGCGACATCTTTCCCGATGACACGGAACCCGAAGTTCCCCGCGGAAGATATGGAATATGCGGTCGACAAACCCTCCAACAATCGAAGAAGAAAATGGAACATCGCGTGTTATAGGAGCCCATCCCAAAAAAAAATTTAAAAAAATGATGAGTCTTCCAGCCTCGTAGGATCTAGATTCTCACTGTGTCTTTTTATTTTTGCAAAGGTCCGCACTTGGACATGTATGTACAAAATTATCTCAATAAAAGAGTCATTTTCATTCTCTTCTCTCTAGACTTGAGACATTATTTGCAATATACATTTACTCTTGAAATTGCCTTGCTATTTATTATCAATTGATTGCTACATCCCCAAAATGATGAATTGACTTCTAAGCATACTAGTCGATGACGACTCATTAAGGACGAATGGACCTAAACACAAATGAAAAACGCTAAATGCAAATAATTAATCTTGATGTGAACAAATGTTGTGATCAATTGACATGAAGAAACCATTAATGGAAAGTCTTCCCTCATACACATTCCCGATACACATTTCCGATACACAACCCGATACACCTTCCCGAGACAAATTCCTGATGCACATCAAAGGAATCCCAAGGCAATGAAAAGGCAAGGATGTTTTTGCTCAAATACAACCGTGATCGCGCATGCGCAACAAAGGACTCCCCAGATCTTCAAAGACAAAGCCGGAAGTGAGGACATTCCACCAAGGGGATACAAAGGAGCCAAAGCCCAAAACAGCAAGTTGGGGCTAATGTTTCCCCTCTCCCTAAAAAAAAATTAAAAAAATGAATTCATGTGAAGAGGAAGTTCGCCACAAAAGCGCACCGCAAAGTCCGCCCCCAAGGGTTCGCAAGAAAGGAAGTCCATGTCAAAAGACAACCAAGAAGGAACTCACTTCAAAAGGCCCGTTCATCCAAAAGAGGTTCCAGCCCAAGGAGTCCACTACAAAGCAAAGTGATCTACATCAACAAAGCAACAATATCCTTCAAAAGGACACAAACCCCGGCAAAGACGGCCCCACGTCCGAACTACGGCGACCTGAGCTCCTCAAACTGAGGGGAATGTAGGCAACCTTCGGGTCCGGTCATAGCATGAAATGAATCCATCAAACCTCGGTCCTCCCAAAATGACCCGGTTCTCTTCCCTTGGTCCCATCAATGACCAATTTCCCAGATAATGACTCATCTCTCCTAAACACATTTTGATCTTTCCATTGATCGAATCTTAATCTCAATTGATCAAAGCATTTATACATGTCAAGGCTGATTGCTTGTTATAACCCTGACTTAATAATGAACATGGTCCGTTCAAGAAATCATTTTGATGATATTGACTAAGGCGGATTTAAAATGTCTCGATAAGTCTTCTTCTCTACATCTTAGGAAAGAGCTAAACACTTGTATTCTGTCAAGCAAGGGCTTCCTCCCATTTCGTGATACATTGTTCACCAATATAAAGGGACTCTCTCCCGCCTAAATAAAAGCCCTTGCATGTTTCCTCCAAAAGGACATATTAAGTCCCCGTCCCGTCGAGTCGGTTGGATCACTCATAAAAGAAAGAGAAAAATAGAAAGAAAGGCACCAAAAAAGTAGCCCGCTAGGTTGAAAACCCGCAAGGGCGGCCTAGGCAAAAAATAGGGTGTGCCATGAAAGACGCAAAAAAGTAGCCCGCTAGGTTGAAAACCCGTAAGGGCGGCCTAGGCAAAAGAAAGGGCGCGTCATGAAAAAGGGATGGGTTCCTAACCGTCAAATGATGACATTAGGGCTACGCCGGCCAAAAACATGGGGTTAAGCCGCCACCGACGCCAACAAGGACATGGGGCTACCCCAACCTCGACGACAAAAGGGTTCTCCACTCCCGATCGCTCCTAAGAAATGGATAAAGCTCCAAAGGAATTTATGCATAACAAACCTCATGGTTAAGTTAAAATCAAAATTTGACTGACATGCTTCATTAAAAGATTCACCTTGAGGAATGAGCACTTTGGAAATTTGCCCTTTTGGCATCATGATTTTGATAAAAGATGTGTTTTTCCCCTTTCAAGTCGCGTCAGGCACTTGAGGGTGTGTTTTGTGAAAAAAAATTGTTTTTTCCTTTCAAATCGCGATGGGAATTTAAGGGTGTATTTTGAATGTTGTGTCGTCCCCCTTTCAAGTCGCGTCGGGCACTTGAGGGTGTGTTTTGTGAAAAAATTGTGTTTTTTCCCTTTCAGATCGCGATGGGCATTTGAGGGTGTATTTTGAATATTGCGTTGTCCCCCTTTCAAATCGCGTCGGGCATTTGAGAGTGTATCTTGAATTTTGTGTTGTTCCCTTTCAAATTGCATGGGCATTTGAGGGTGTGTAAAAAGAATGATTTTCCAAAACCTTGGACTTTTGCGTCCAACAATGTACCTTAAGGGTCGCCCCTAGGCTTTTCCCGGTATCAAGAAAATGTGTCAACCGTTCCATAGAGTAGTGTTGACCAAATACAAGCCTCGGCACGAAGTGGTCACTTTTAGGCTAGTCCTTGTCCCAGTTTATCCGTCAACCTCCCGTGAGTTAAAGTTGACCGAAGCGTTTAGGATGACCACGTAAGAGTCAAACCATTTGGTTGCACGGGCAGTCCGGCGTGACGTAAGCCCATTTGATTTGAAAGGAGTTGTCGGCAGTCCTTGGTAGGACGTAAGACTAGTATAGTCATGTTAGGTTAAGAAAACTTTTGTCCCCGAGAGTGGTCAGGTTAGAGAAAACCTATCATTGTGACGGCAGTCCTTGGTAGGACGTAAAACCAGTATAGTCATGTTAGGTTAGGAAAACATTTGTCCCCGAGAGTGGTCAAGTTAGAGAAAACCTATCATTGTGTCGGCAGTCCCTAGATGGACGTAAGACCAGCCTTGTTGAAATTAACCCAGCCGCACTTCGTAAGCCCAGGTTAAGAATGTGATTTGACCCAACCGTACATCGTAAGCCCAGG
The DNA here is from genome assembly GCA_026119855.1 of Campanula takesimana. Classification (NCBI taxonomy): domain Eukaryota; kingdom Viridiplantae; phylum Streptophyta; class Magnoliopsida; order Asterales; family Campanulaceae; genus Campanula; species Campanula takesimana. The sequence goes on along the minus strand of JAOWBW010000285.1, from coordinate 1,213,555 downwards.
TTGAAAATGTGATTTAGCCCGGCCGTACTTCGTAAGCCCAGGTTAAGAATGTGATTTAACCGGCTGTACTTCGTAATCCCAGGTTGAAAATGTGATTTAGCCCGGGCGTACTTCGTAAGCCCAGGTTAAGAATGTGATTTAGCCCGGCCGTACTTTGTAATCCCAGGTTAAGAGTGTAATTTGACCTGGCCGTACTTCGTAATCCCAGGTTAAGAGTGTGATTTGACCCGGCCGTACTTCGTAAGCCCAGGTTGAAAATGTGATTTAACCCGGCCGTACTTCGTAAGCCCAGGTTAAGAATGTAACTTGACCCGGCCGTACTTCGTAAGCCCAAGTTAAGAATGTGATTTGACCCGGCCATACTTCGTAAGCCCAGGTTAAGAGTTTGAAATTTAACCCGGCCGCGCTTTGTAAGTCCAGGTTAAGAGTTTGAATTTAGAAAGTTAACGTGGCCATTCTTCGTAAGTCCAGTTAAAAGTATGAAAAATTATCCTTTAGCAGTCCGGAATGACATAAGTCCATTAGGTTAGACCTATCCTTTGGCCGTTCGGCGTGACGTAAGACCATTAGGTTTTGTGAGATTGTGTCCTTTGGCCGTCCGGCGTGACGTAAGACTATTAGGTTGTGTGAGATTGTGTCCTTTGGCCGTCCGGCGTGACGTAAGACCATTAGGTTTTGTGAGATTGTGTCCTTTGGCCGTCCGGAGTGACGTAAGACCATTAGGTTTTATGAGATTGTGTCCTTTGGCCGTTCGACGTGACGTAAGACCATTAGGATCTGCAAGATTCGTCCTTTGGCAGTCCGGAATGACATAAGTCCATTAGGCTCCGTGAGATTCGTCCTTGGCCGTCCGGCGTGACGTAAGACCATTGGATTTTGTTGACCCGGCCGTACTTCGTAAGTCCAAGGTAGAAAGTGAAATTGTGAAAGTCCCGGCCGTACCTCGTAAGTCCAGGACGGAAGTTAAGATGTTATTATCGGTAGTCCTTGGTAGGACGTAAGACCGGTAGTCATGATTAGGTTAAGAAAACCTTTGTCCCCCGAGAATGGCCAGGTTAGAAAAAACCAATCATTGTGACGACAGTCTGTGATGACGTAAGACCAGTTTGTAGTCGACCCTCCTTCATGAGATAAGTTGACCAATTGACCAGTTTTTGTAGTCGACCCTCCGTCATGAGATAAGTTGACCACTTGACCAGTTTTTGTAGTCGACCCTCTGTCATGAGATAAGTTGACCAGTTTGTGTAGTCGACCCTCCGCCATGAGATAAGTTGACCAGTTTGTGTAGTCGACCCTCCGCCATGAGATAAGTTGACCATGTGCCCCGGCAGTCCTTAGTCGGACGTAAGACCAGTTACCCTCGAGTCGACCCTCTCCAAATAGAGCCTAGTCGATCAAGCCCAGCCTCTGAGCCATGCCTATTACTTGAGCCTCTGAGCCATGCCTATTCCTTGAGTCGACCCTCTCCGATAGAGCCAAGTCTATCGATTCTAGCCTCTGAGCCATGCCCATCATTTGAGCCTCTGAACCATGCCTATTCCTCGAGTCGACCCTCTCCGATAGAGCCAAGTCGATCGAGTCTAGCCTCTGAGCCATGCCCATCATTTGAGCCTCTGAGCCATGCCAGCCCTCTTTAGTCAACCCCCTCCGAATAGAGCCAAGTTGACCAAGCCCGGCCTTTGAGTCATGCATGTTCAGGAAAGGATGAATGGATATCCACCTAAGGCCCATAGGTTTGATCAGCCTTAAAATCTCTCACCCGAACTACGTTAGGCTTGATTCCCTCGAATAGGGATACGTAGGAATCCTATACCTCTAGTTCCAGCCATAGAACAAATCGTCCAAGCCGTCCTCCCATCGGATTGGGATGCTTATAGGTTTGAGTAGCCTTAGAATCTCTCACCCAAATCGTCCAAGCCGTCCTCCCATCGGATTGGGATGATTATAGGTTTGAGTAGCCTAAATCGGCTATGCCGTTCTCCCATCAAAATGGGATGCTTATAGGTTTGAGTAGCCTTGAAATCTCTCACCCAAATCGGCCAAGCCGTCCTCCCATCAGATTGGAATGCTTGTTTTGTCGACAACCCCGCTTTCTTCAAAAGCGATGTTGCCGAGGGGATCTGTAAGTACCCCAATCTGAAATTGACCAACTTTAGAGGAATTCTTGGTACCATTTAGGGATAAACCAATGGGCTAGGACCTCACTAGGATAAACCTGATATTCTAGGACTGAACTGGAATTAAACTTAGAAAAATCCAGAAGCTCGCCAAGTCGAGTCGTACGGATGGTTTGGGCACATGAGGTCCCTAGCCGTATGGCTATGTTGGGCACCCTCAGCCTCTATAAATTGAACCCCATGCTGATCATTTTAGGGGGGGAGAAAACGTTTTGAGAGCTGTTACTCTGCCAGTTTGAGAGCAGAAAGTGAGTGATACACATATTTGAGTGAAAAGAGAGGAAGATAGGCATAACCATCATAGGTGAAGCTTCCTTCTCCCCATCTTCTTCTTCATCTCAAACTCTTTTATCTTTGTTCATATTACTTGTTTATCTTGTATTATTTCTTCTTGTTCTTTCAAGTCTTGTCCATTTCAAGCGCATTACATTTCTTGCAAGTCTTGTCCATATTCAAGCACTATATCTATATATTATACAAGTCTTGGCCTTCCAAGCTATATATATTATGATTATATATGTATATGATCCAAATCATGAGGTGATTTAAGGTCCCCTTCACACCTAGTGTATGATTTATGGGATAAAACCTAGGATGATCATGATTTGTTAAATTTCATGTTGATGTTGTTCTTGTTTGGCCATAAGAGTCATGATTGGGGGATAAAGTTTCAATCTTTATCATCTCAAACATGATCTAGCCATAAATCACCAAGTATGAGACATAAAGATTTGATCTTTATGTTATATTTTTGTCCCTAAGGGTTTAGTATTGTATAATAAGTCCATTTTGGTGGTAAAGTTTCAATCTTTATCCACCAAAATGGTCATTTTGGTCTAAATGCCATGTTCATCAACTTTTCATGAATCTCTCCAATGACTGCATTTGATCACACCTAAATCTTTGTTTTTGAGGTTCCTTTGATGATTAAAGTGCATAGGAATGAACTTTCCAAAGTTTTGTTGTTAATCATAAACTGGAAATCAACATTCCAGTCCAGTTTCAGCAAAGATACTCTGTTTTAACTGAAACTGGACTGTTTTTCTGATAAACTGCAAAAATGTCCTGGAGAGCCCTGCCCATCCATATGGCTACTTTGGCCAGGGAGGGCATTTTCCAGTTTCTTCCATTTCTGACCAGAAAGTTTGCAAAATAAACCTTTTCTGTTAAATAATTAACTGGTTTTGCCAAAACAGTCAATTTCTCCCATTTTGAAAACACACACACACATGCACTTTCGTTAACTAACATTAGGGAGACTCGGTCCTATCCGTGGCGACTTAGGTAACGTGAAACTCTTCCCAAGGCGTAACCTGACCTCCGAACTAATAGAATCTCTAACCTTTTCTTTTGTTGGTTTAAATAATTAACAAAAGTGGCGACTCCGTTATGTTTTGTGAGATAACCGTGTTCGGCTTTTTTGCCCCAAAACTCATCGCGATCCTCCGTGCGGGGGTGGGATCCTTACAGCACTGGTGCAGGCGCATGCGCTTCTTCTCTATGCGCCACCATAGTAATGGATTTTGATTTTCCTTCAGTTTCACTGATGCGCTGAAGTTTGAGCTCATAAACCTTGAGATTTGCATAAAGTTTCCTTAAAGTTCATACATCTAAAGTTCCAGCGTCTTCAAGGGCGCTAGATTTGTGTAGGTATCTTGATCCAAAATCAGCAAGGAAATTAGTGTTTAATTCCTTATTTGAGAACTTCTTTCCAAGTGAAATACAGAGATTGATGATTTCACAATAGCATTCATAAGTCTGTCTCAATGTTTCACCGGGGAGTTAAGACAAATTGTTGAATCTCTTTTGCACTTCGTATCTCTTGTTCTCCTTGCAAACGGTATCTCCTTCTATATTCTCTTTAATAGCATCCCATAGCTTATTAGCAGTAGCACGATGCATGACTTGTTGTTTCATAGCCGTGCTTAGAGTGCTGAGGAGAATGTTTCTTGCTTTCCCATCATTGGGATGTAAGGTCCATAAACCACGGTGTCATTAAGACTTTCATCGATTGAGGTAAGATGAGTCAAGATGTTGAATTTCCACACGTCAAAATGATCTTCATCAAAGACTGGAACATGTGTGTAGTTAGCAGTTGCCGAAGGTTTTGAGTTTGCCATATCGAATCGGCACCCAAGCTGTTAAGCTTGAAAAACAAAAAAAAATGTTTTATAAAGGTGTTTGCTCTGATACCACTTGTTGGTCCCAAAGGGCAACAAGGGTATGGAAAATAGCTAGAGGGGGGTGAATAGCTGTTTTAAAATTCTTTTCATACCCTTGATAAACTCAATTGCAAATGCGCACTTTATCAAATAAGCGTTATGAAATGCGCCTAAGTGATTGAGTGAAATGCACAGTGGAATATAGTCAAGTAAATAGGCGCAAAGCTTGATAAAGGGGGCGCACACACACTCTAAGTATTTTGGCTCAAAGTGAGTGAAATAAGGAACTAAGGCAAATGATATAACAAACACAACACAATTCAATCCAATCAATCTACAATGAATAAACAAGCAAATAGTGAGATAAGATAATAACTTGAAAGTAAATGACAAGAAATTAATACGCGCTATTTAGAGAGGTTCGATCGGGAAATGATCTATGTCCTCTACCAAGATGGTTAGTCTTGGATTTATAATGAAGATCTTATAATATGAGAGAGTGTTACAAATTACAACGTTTGAGCTTATACACTAACTCAAGATCTAATATTCTATGAAAGATAAAATCCTAGACAAAACCGGTGTATCTCTTAAAGAAAGATCTAAGTGATCAAACTTAAAGAGGTGTGTGTGTGTGTTCTTAGTTTTAAGGCTCTTTAGATCTATGAGATTAAGAGCACAATAAAACTAAAGTGTTTTTGCTTGAGGATCTGGGCTAAGTATGAAGGTATGAAGATGTTCTTGAGGAATCTGGGAATTTCAAAGGCAATCTTCAAATCTTCAATAAATGCTTGAGAGGGAAATTCTGAAATGCTTAGCAACTTCACATGGTTGAAGTTATGGGGTATTTATAGTAGAGCTCCAAAAACTAGCCGTTGGAAATCCCTTGTGGATAAGATCAAAGGACAGATGTGCTGTCGCTCATTGAGTGGAGCACGTGTCCTTTTATAGCCGTTAGACACATACACAAATATGACCGTTGTGGACAGGTGTCCTCAAATCTAGGTGCACACGTGTTATTTATCCACTGTTGGATCATTGGCATAGTTTGAATCTCTTCAAGTCTTCAAGTCTTCATGTCTTCAATAAATCACCAAGTGTTGAATTACAATCAATGAGGCGCGTTTGAGCCAAGGGGTGCGCGTGAGCCAAGGGGCGCATAACTTGTGCCCGCGCCTGATGGGGTGCATGGCACAATGGGTTTATAGCGCATAGGCGCATGGCGCGGCGCGTGGCTTGAATCAATACTGATTTTTCTTGAATCTTGATATCTAGCCCTATTCCTAAGCGTAGTCTATTCAAATGGACTACCTAAAAAATGAAGTATAAATACTTCTTACATATGGGTCTTAAGTCCATGAAATAAAACTTAGGTGATGGATCAATCAAATCTAATTAATCTTATTACATTGAAACTGAGATATAAGTGGGCATACCCAACAATATAAATAACATTGACCAGGTTACCTTGATTAACATGTTATATATGGATAAGAATATTTTCCATAATTATTTGAGATTTAATCCCCGTTTATTCAAGTGATCCCTCCACTTCGCGATTGACTATACCAATCCCTATTATCACAAGATTTACCATATTTTGACTCTATCCGGCCTTATCAATCTCGTGGTATAAGTAAGAGGACATTCTCCTATTTATTGGTAGGTTCTCTAGTGATTATTGTGATTTCATTCTAGATAATTGTTATCTGTTTGAATGGATACTGATACGCACACCAAAGGGTCTTAGCCGGAGGCTCTTCCTGCTAGTTCATGTTTGTTCGTTGATTTAAGAGAATATTTGATCCAGCCAAATATCCAACATATCGACGTACTGATCTACCACAGTTGTTGCACGGCCATTTTTCTTTACTACTTGCAAGTCATTTTTACTTTTGAACCGGGGTAGAAGAGTTTGCCACCCACCATGTAAATGGACAATAAGGCATATGACAAGAGACTTCCTAATATTAAACAAAGGACAAACTGTTGGGTTTTGAGGGTCCTTGCGCAGCGGAAAACGGCAATATAAATCAACAAAACCCACGAGCCCATGGATCCATTCATGATGATCAAATTAATAGGGAGATGAATTTAGAATACTAACCGATGTTGTGCGTTTAAAATTTTTGGATCTTCAAATCTTCAAGTCTTCAAGCTTTACGATTTGATCATCTCCATGTTCACGATTATAGGAATACGAAATTGAGATGCTAAAGGGAGCACCCTCTATGTTTATCCACACGCGAACGAATATCTAGAACGATTCTAGATCTGGATTGCTAGACCCATTATTAGAAAACACGCTTTTCTAATCTTCAAAGGCTATATGAATTTATTGGTTTTATTGAGTTTTTGATTCTCAATCTAAACTCAATAATATGTTTCTCAAACACATGGAGGCTACCAATAATGATACAATGTCAATTAGGTTTGTACCTAGTAAAGAGGGGTGTATTTAAACTCAAAAGTCCTAAACCCTTTAGGAGATTCGGTCAAAATCCCGTCAAAAACCGAATCAGGAAAAACCAGGCATTCTGGAGAGGTGGTCCGCCTGGGGCACCATTATTGTCCGACCGAACCTAGGCATGGTCCGACCGGGTCATGTTTAGGGTCCGGTCGGACCCTCCTTTTTCCAGCCTGTTTTGTTTTTCTTAATTTTGATTTTTACACTCTCTTACGTAATTCCAATTTAGCCCTTTTGTAAATTCGTTATTTTGTGTGTGACCCCATAGTATTATATTAAGTTGGCAATGAGTCAAACCAAGGTCAAACCCATAAGTCATGAGCGGACTCTAGCAAGCCATCATGACTAGGGATGGCCAAACCGAACCGAAACTGGACCGGAACCGGACCGGAAAAGCACGGAACCGGAGCAAACCGGCGAATAAACCGGAACCGGAGTAACTGGAACCGCCATTCGTACGGGCTGGTTCAGGGTCACATATATGCCAAACCGGAATCGGAACCGGAACCAAACCGAAAATCCCTTGTTTTTCAATAATTTTAAAGCGGGGACCGGAACCGAAACCGGGGTAAGTACGGGCCGGTTTAGGGTCACATATATGCCGAACCGGAACCAGGCTCGGAACCGGTTTTGACCATCCCCAATCATGACTACCCAATTAATATAACTTAACGAAGTTCGTTTACCCTCATAGAACATATCACAATCCTTTTGTCACGCGATATCATATTGAACATAAGTCATGGTCCTCATCAACTTATATTGTTCAATGTTTTCTCGATCCCAAGTAGATTGATATGAGCAAATGATATTGAATGCATCAATTCATTTGAGCGTGGCCACGCATTTCATCAATCTCACTCTTCGAGTGGCCTAAGCAGATATCTCTCTTGAGGGAGGGAAAAATTCCATTTTGACTTATCATTCTTCCCTACAAGAATACGATTATGCCAATCATAGCCTTTATGATTACCTAGATAAGGGTAGCGATTGACTATGTCAAACATAATGTTCATCATGTGGAAGACCATGATAATCTCAGGTCTAAGGATATCAAATGATATAATTATATGAGATTTAATTATGACATTTGACCATAACATAAATCTCATAGGCGGGTCATGTCCAGTACTTGTTCACCAACAAGTACCCATAAGTTTAATTTGTATCACATACACATGATCATCATATGATCATTGATTAAACTTATACTAGTCCTTCATAAGTACTAGGGATGGGGATTATTATAATAAACATGTAAAACATATAATAATCCAAGGTTGTTATCTCCATAACAAATGAGAACATGATGTAACACAAGGCCTTTCTCAAGGGCCTAGGGAATAATCTCCAACAATCTCCCACTTACACTAGGCCCAATCAAAACGTATCCAATACCATTGAGCTTAGATTATGACCACATAACAGCATGTGGAGGATCTTATGTAGGAAGATTATCCTTGTTACCATCATAAGGTATTTTGCATATTTTGACATCTCCCATGTCAACGATTTCTCGTAGAGATGGAAACGTCTGAGTGTGTGTTTGGATCATAGATGAGTCCTTGGCACCTTAGCTTGTTCAATAACCATTATTTCACAATAAAGGTGCATATGATTAGTAGTAATAGAAACTATTTCTAGCTTTACTAATAACATCTATATTCAAACAACTCCCTTAGTTACAACTCTTGTAACTATTTACTCATTATTCGTAGAATAATTTAGGGTGTATTTGTTTGGAACTATTCCAACTAATAGCACTTACTTTAAACATATGTCCATACTGCGATCTGTAATTATCCTCGTCGATATGGAAGCATGCATCTATGTAACCATTTACTATATCATCTCCCATGTCAACAACCATCAAGAATGCATCATTAGTTCTTCTCAAGTACATAAGGATATTCTTGACCACTATCTAGTGACTTTCACTAGGATATGATTAGTATGTTCTCATCATACTCCAAGTATACTAGTTATCCCGTCTAAGTACATGTATTTTTGCTCATTAGTCTTCCACTAAAACTAAGTCTTCACAAGAACACTGTCATTAGACAACCTTGCAAGTTCTTCTCTAAGAGTCTTGCATACTGAACAATTCAGTACTTTGTCATTATAAGTACTTTGACACAAACCAATCAACTTTCTAGATTTATATCAATAGATATTAATTCCAAGGATGTAAGCGGCTTTTTCTGTTGGGTTTTGATGCATCATGCGCAGCAGAATAAACAGATAAAATCAAACACCCAAGAGCCCGGATCCGTGCATGTTGATTAAATTAAATACAATATGAAAGAAACATACCCTTGAAGATCGAATCCATGAACATGGACTTTAAGGTGTTAAAGCAAACACCCTCTATCGGTATCCACACGTCGAACGGATATCAAGAACACCTTCTTTATCTGGATTGCTATACCCAAGGCTTTATGGAGAAACGATTTCTTCATAAGAATTATTTTGCTTCATTGATTATTGAGTTATGATGATTCTAAATCTCAAAACTAATAATCCCCTCTATATGTGTGTAATTGTTTCTCAAACAACATGTTATGATTTCTAAAGTCAACCATTAGGTTTCTCAAACCCGACTGCACACATATATAATAGGGTATAAACCTAATTCCTTTTGGGATCAGAATTCCTTGTCAAACAAGAGATCTGAACAAACTGTTTTCCGTCTGGACAAACCATCCGTATGTATTGGTTGGGTGGCTCCCAAACCATCCGTACGGATCTTTCCAGCAGGATCCAGTTTTTCCCGTTTTCTGTGCCTTATTCAATCCGTTCTATTGTGTGTGACCCAATAGGATTATACTAAGTTGGCAACAAGTCCGGACGAGTCAGAACCCATAAGTCATAAGCGGACTCTAGCAAGCCATTATGACTACCCAATTAGTATAACTTTGAAAGCCCAAAGTAACCTTATAGAATATATCACAATCCCTTTGTCACACGATATCATATTGGACATAAGTCATGGTCCACGTCAACTTATGTTGTCCAATGCTTTCTAGATCTCGAGTACATTGATATGAGCAAATAACATTGAACGCTTCAATTCATTTGGGTACGGCCGTACACTATTATCAATCTCACTCATCGAGTGGCCAAGCAGATATCTCTCTTGAGAGAGGGACAAATCCCATCTTGACTTATCATTCTTCCATACAGGAATCCGATTATGCCAATCGTAGCCTTTATAACCACCCGGTTAGGGGTAGCGTTTGAGTACGTCAAACATAATGTTCATTATGTGGAAGACTATGATAATCTCAGGTCTAAGGATAAATGATATAACTATTATGAGATTTAATTATGACATTTGACCATGACATAAATCTCATAACGGGTCTATCCAGTACTTGTTCTCCAACATGTACCCACAAGTTTAATCCGCATCCTATGCGCTATAATCATCATATGATTATCCATTAAATTCATGCTAGCCCTTCATAAGTTCTAGGGACAATGATCATTATAATAAACATGCAAAAGATATAATAATCAGGTTTGTTATCTCTATAACAATGAAGCTATGATATAACGCATAGGCCTTTCTCAAGGGCCTAGGGCATAATATCCAACATATTCCTAAGTCTTTCATTAAAACCTCTTTCAAAATGAATTATATGTCAACCTGTGAATACGTGTGTTTGAATTTGAGAATATTCATAGCAACATTAAAATTATGAGAGTCGCCACGCCGTTTTAATTAAAGCCAAAACATTGAGAAAAAACATGTTTAATGGGTTCGGGGGTCAAATTACAACAAGAGAAGAATATTGGACGTTATCACTCCTATTGCCCGAATGATCAGTCTTTCTATCATGATGAATGTGTTAGTAGTGTGTTAGTTTTTGAGACCGGATCCGAAGATTGCCTACGTTCCTCTCAATGTGAGAAGCTCAGGTCAGCGTAGTTCGAGAAGAATTTAGAATAGGCAGAAGAATCGGGATCATGCATAATGAGGGGGAATTACCTAAAGTTTAGGGTTTAGAAGTAGTTCCTAGATCATCCTCGGGTTGATGAACCCTAGATCATCATCGGCTATGAAATAACATGTAATTATGAAGATCGCCACCCTAAATATGGCATAAATAAGGTTTTAATCTAGAATATGATGAATATGCGAAGAACATATTATGAACATATGAATGTCATGAAGAAAACATGAATAAAGATGTTAGGAACATGAATATTATGAAGAAAACATGAATAAACATATTAAGAATATGAATATTATGAAGAACACATGAATAAACATATTAAGAATATGAATATTAAAGATCTACATTAGAAATAATGCAAGAACATGAAGAAAAGTTAGAAAACTTACCTTTGTTGGCAAGAAACAACCTTGGATCTTCTTGGGATTCTTGAGAGTGTTTTTGGAGGCTTGAATGACTTGATTTGGGAGCAAAATCGTCACTTGAAAGCTCTAAAATTCGGATCCCCGAATTATGAGGCAAGGGAGGTCTTTAAATAGGAAACTGATGGAGAGATCTGACGGTCCAGATCATCCGGGGCGGATGTGGCCGCGTGGCCAAGATGGAGGGCGGCGGCGATGTTGGCCGCGTGGCCAAAATTGGAGCTTGGGCGAATGTGGCCGCGTGGCCATCATTCCTGGCTGACTTAATTATTAAGCTAGGGTTTTGCATGTTTTATGGAAACCCTATTTTGGCCATCTTTAAGATATTCTAGAATAATGAGGTATATTTTGGGAATCCGGGACAAGTCTTTGAAAGGTTTGTAATTCCTATAAAGTCCTTGTGTATTTGGGAAATCCCTAATAAACTCATTTTCAGATCGGGTACTAACAGTAGCCCCTCGGCGACGCTTCTTGCAAGGCAATGGAGGGTCGACGATAAAAATAGGAACCGTTCTGAAACATGATTTTCATAACAGAGGAAAGGTAAGGGAACGGCTGAACCTTGGCAGGCGACCTACGTATCCGCGGGGGAATCAAGCCAACGTATTTCAAATCTGATGGGGAAATTGAGGATGATTGTCCTCTGATGGGGAGCAACTCTTTCTGCTGGGGAAAATATACCTGCTGGGGATGAGAGATGACCATGTCGGTCGGGTGGCTAAACCTTTTCAGGTTTCCTACGTATCCTTGGAGGAATCAAGCCGGTCGTAGTTCGAAGGGATTAGGGAAAAATGAGCCATCGGACTTCTGCTAGGGATAATAAACCTACGGGCACTATCCTGTATGAAGAACGAACATTCGTTAGGAAATGAAGTCATTTGAAGCAAGAGGGATAATGGGACAATAAAGACTACGTTGTCTAAATAATCCCGAGGTGGAATAATAAATGCTGAGGTAAGCGCAAACAGAAACGCCCGGGTTTCTGCCGATCGCGCTAAAATAATGGATGCTGGATCTTTCGCAAACAGAAACGCCGAGGCTTCTGCCAGTCACGATCGATCTAGGATGCGTATGTCATAGAGGCGCCGAAGTCTCTACAACCATACGAATCCTAACCAAATATTAGGAAGTGCTAAAATAATAGATGTTAGATCTCTCGCAAACAGAAACGCCGAGGCTTCTGCCAATCGCGATCGATCTAGGATGCGTATGTCATAGAGGCGCCGAAGTCTCTACAACCATACGAATCCTAAGCAAATATTAGGAAATGCTAAAATAATAGATGCTGGATCTCTCGCAAACAGAAACGCCGAGGCTTCTGCCAATCTCGATCGATCTAGGATGCGTATGTCATAGAGGCGCCGAAGTCTCTACAACCATACGAATCCTAAGTAAATATTATGAAATGCTAAAATAATAGATGCTGGATCTCTCGCAAACAGAAACGCCGAGGCTTCTGCCAATCTCGATCGATCTAGGATGCGTATGTCATAGAGGCGCCAAAGTCTCTACAACCATACGAATCCTAAGCAAATATTAGGAAATGCTAAAATAATAGATGCTGGATCTCTCGCAAACAGAAACGCTGAGGCTTCTGCCAATCACGATCGATCTAGGATGCGTATGTCATAGAGGCGCCGAAGTCTCTACAACCATACGAATCCTAACCAAATATTAGGAAATGCTAAAATAATAGATGCTGGATCTCTCGCAAACAGAAACGCCGAAGCTTCTGCCAATCGCGATCGATCTAGGATGCGTATGTCATAGAGGCGCCGAAGTCTCTACAACCATACGAATCTTAAGCAAATATTAGGAAGTGCTAAAATAATAGATGCTGGATCTCTCACAAACAGAAACGCCGAGGCTTCTGCCAATCGCGATCGATCTAGGATGCGTATGTCATAGAGGCGCCGAAGTCTCTACAACCATACGAATCCTAAGCAAATAATAGATGCTGGATCTCTCGCAAACAGAAACGCTGAGGCTTCTGCCAATTGCAATCGATCTAGGATGCGTATGTCATAGAGGCGCCGAAGTCTCTACAACCATACGAATCCTAAGCAAATAATAGATGCTGGATCTCTCGCAAACAGAAACGCCGAGGCTTCTGCCAATCGCGATCAATCTAGGATGCGTATGTCATAGAGGCACCGAAGTCTCTACAACCATACGAATCCTTAGCAAATATTAGGAAATGCTAAAATAATAGATGTTGGATCTCTCACAAACAGAAACGCCGAGGCTTCTGCCAATCGTGATCGATCTAGGATGCGTATGTCATAGAGGCGCCGAAGTCTCTACAACCATACGAATCCTAAGCAAATATTAGGAAATGCTAAAATAATAGATGCTGGATCTCTCGCAAACAGAAACGCCGAGGCTTCTGCCAATCTCGATCGATCTAGGATGCGTATGTCATAAAGGCGTCGAAGTCTCTACAACCATACGAATCCTAAGCAAATATTAGGAAATGCTAAAATAATAGATGCTGGAAATCTCGCAAACAGAAACGCCGAGGCTTCTGCCAATCTCGATCGATATAGGATGCGTATGTCATAGAGGCTCCGAAGTCTCTACAACCATACGAATCCTAAGCAAATATTAGGAAATGCTAAAATAATAGATGCTGGATCTCTCGCAAACAGAAACGCCGAGGCTTCTGCCAATCTCGATCGATCTAGGATGCGTATGTCATAGAGGCGCCGAAGTCTCTACAACCATACGAATCCTAAGCAAATATTAGGAAATGCTAAAATAATAGATGCTGGATCTCTCGCAAACAGAAATGCCGAGGCTTCTGCCAATCACGATCGATCTAGGATGCGTATGTCATAGAGGCGCCGAAGTCTATACAACCATACGAATCCTAAGCAAATATTAGGAAATGCTAAAATAATAGATGCTGGATCTCTCGCAAACAGAAACGCCGAGGCTTCTGCCAATCGTGATCGATCTAGGATGCGTATGTCATAGAGGCGCCGAAGTCTCTACAACCATACGAATCCTAAGAAAATATTAGGAAATGCTAAAATAATAGATGCTGGATCTCTCGCAAACAGAAATGCCGAGGCTTCTGCCAATCGCGATCGATCTAGGATGCGTATGTTATAGAGGCGGCGAAGTCTCTAAAACCATAGGAATCCTAAGCAAATATTCGGTGAAGAATGGAAATTTTAAGAGGCTTCCCGTACCCAAAGATAACGAACATCAGTCAAAATAGCGCTAAGGGCACCTAAAATGAATCAAAGGGGAATGTACTAGGGGTAAAACTAAAATTTTGCACGTGGAGGCAAAGATGATGGATTGTTATGAAGTCGCAAACGGGATGAACTCTCGGGGAGTCACAAAGGTGATAGACTCTCGGGGAGTCACAAGGGTGACGGACTCTCGGGGAGTCACAATGGTGATAGACTCTCGGGGAGTCACAAGGGCAAAGGACCTTTAGGGAAACGCGAAGGAGATGGACTCTCGGGGAGTTGCTAATATGGGGAACATGATCTGAGTTTCGCTTATCCTAATTTAGGAGGGAATGAGGCTACGAGCCATTGAGACCAAGGTGTTAGGTAAGGGACATTTTTCTTGGTTGCCTAGAGGTAGGACCTAAGGCTTTTTAAGGAAAGGGAATAAGGAAGATGGTGATCTCCTAATCTTGAGATAGGGATGCCAAAGATGTCACGGCTTCTTGGGCTTTAGATTATGTCTTGGAGATAATGTGGGTTTCCTAGGCTTACGGGCTAGGGATTGGAGTTCATTTAAGCATGAGGAGATTATTCTATCCTAGGCTTAGTGCTAGGGCTTGGAAAGGTTGAGGTTTGGGAACTTCTTAGATGTTAGGGTTTCGAACAAGGGTTTGGAAACTGGTGTTTAAGGACCATGACTCTCCTAGGTTTGGGACTAGGGTTTAGGAATTTCCTAGGTCTAGGAGGCTAGTGCCTGGAGTTGTGGTAGGCTCAGAGGTTGCAAAGGCATTGGCTTTTAGACATAAGGCTGGGAGCTGGAAAGGTTGTGACTTCCTAGGATTGAGACCATGGACCGTAGGGAAGAGGGATTGCTTTTGTGGAAGGTCCACTAATCTTGATGTTAGGGTTCACCATTTTCCAGGATTGGTGACTATGGCTTGGAAATGTTCGTGGTAACCTAGGCTTTAGGCTAGATTTTAAGGCTAAGGACTGTAAACTTCCTATATTTTGAGACTAAGGTGAAGGAATTTCCTAGGTCTAGGACTAGGGTTTGAAGGGAATGTTGAATCCTAGGCTCGATGATAGAGTTTAGTGAGGATATAGCCTCCTAGGCCCTGCAGCTAGGGTTTAGAAAGAGTGCGACTACCTAGGCTTGAGGTTAGGGTTTGGAGCGAATGCGAATACCTAGGCTCGAGGCTAGGGTTTAGAGCGAATGCGACTACCTAGGATTGAGGCTAGGGTTTAGAAAGAGTGCGACTACCTAGGCTTGAGGCTAGGGTTTGGAGCGAATGCGAGTACCTAGGCTCGAGGCTAGGGTTTAGAGCGAATGCGACTACCTAGGCTCGAGGCTAGGGCTTAGAGCGAATGCGGCTTCCTAGGCCTGAGGCTAGGGTTGATTAAGTTTTGGACAGGGCATTGTATCCTAGGTTTTGGGTTAGGGTTCAATAAGACGGGGGATTAAGATTGTAAATTTCCTAGGTTTCGAGACTAGGGTTTCGGGAATTTGGAAATGATGTTGCTTGCGGGGATTTGGAAATTCCCTAGAACTTTGGCTAAGGTTAAAGAGGATGTTGCGGTTTCCTAGGCTTAAGGATATGTGACTACCTAGGCTTGAGGCTAGGGTTTGGGGAGAACGCGACTTCCTAGGTTTGAGGCTAGGGTTTGGAAAGAATATCGACTACCTAGGCTTGAGGCTAGAGTTTGGAGGGAATGTGACTACCTAGGCTCGAGGGTAGGGTTTAGGAAGGATGTGGCTACCTAGGATTGAGGCTAGGGTTTAAGAAGGATGTAACTTCCTAGGATTTAGGCTATGGTTTGGAAGGATGTAATTACCTAGGCTTGGGGCTAGGGTTTGGAGAGAATGCGACTACCTAGGCTTGAGGCTAGGGTTTGGAGGGAATGTGACTACCTAGGCTTGAGGCCAGGGTTTGGGAAGATGTGATTACCTAGGCTTGAGGCTAGGGTTCGGAGCGCATGTGACTTCCTAGGCTAGAGGCTAGGGTTTGTAGAGGATGTGGCAACCTAGGCTTGAGGCTAGGGTTGAGAGAATGTGTTTAAGTCTAGGATTCGGATAGAAGGTGACTACCTAGGCTTGTGGCTAGGGTTCGGAGCGCATGTGACTTCCTAGGCTAGAGGCTAGGGTTTGTAGAGGACGTGGCCACCTAGGCTTGAGGCTAGGGTTGACAGAATGTGATTACCTAGGTTTAAGGCTAGGCTTCGGATAGAAGGTGACTACCTAGGCTTAAGGCTAGTGTTTAGAGAGAAGGCGATTACCTAGGTTTGGGACTAAGGTTTAGAGGGAATGCGATTACCTACGTTTAAGGCTAGGCTTTGAATAGAAGGTGACTACCTAGACTTGAGGCTATGGTTTGGAGAGAATGTGACTACTTAGGCTTAAGGCTGGGGTTTGGAGACCGAAAGCATTTGAAGGTTTGTCTTGGTTTAGACCGAGCAAGTTTGAGGTCTAAGAGTGTTACGGTTTGGGGCAGGTGAGCTTGATACTTCATGGCTGGATAGGCTCGATAGGTTAGACCTAGGCTAGAGTGCTAGGGTTTAGCTAGGGTAAGACTCAGACATGTGTTAAGGAGACCGGGGCCTAATGGAATGGTAGGCGTGATATCTAGGAGATCGAAGGCTAGGCAAGGTAGCGTTGGGACATAAGGCTTTCAAGCGGGTAAGTCTTTTGTCCTAGAGAAACCGCATTATAGGTTAGGACCAAGCAAGCTTGAGGTCGGCCAAGGAGCAACGGATTGGGATTGGATGATCCTAGTACCTAATACGCATGTCGGGCTTGGATCCTAGAGTGTTTGAAAGTTTAGGCTAGGTGCGAACCATAGGTGCGGGAAATGGTTTTGGATATATGACCATGTTGGTGCTTTAGGTAAAGCGATTGAGTGTCCAAGACTTTGCTTGAGTACAATAGGTACCTAAGTTGGATTGGGTATGCTTAGGTCTTAAGTTTGTCTCAGAGGTCATTGCGCGTAACCAAGCTCGTTCGGCGATTGCGAAGGTGGGTTTGGTATGGGACCAAAGGTGTTAAGCGCACGATTTTTGACTGGACGGGTTTTGATATCTTTATGGCATATCACGGTACGTGGGAGGTCCTATGCGTTCGAACACGTTTGAGGTTTGGACTCGTGGGGAAGAAAGGTTTGAGATCCATGGAGTTCAAGGGTGGACCTTGTAGGTGGCGAGGTTTGGACTCAGCTCGGATTAAGTAGGTTAGAGACCTAAGGGGTTGAAGGTCAGACTAGGAAGTCTTTTGAAGCTAAGGAGTGACACTAGGTTTAAGAGTGGCAGGGCCATGGTTTGGGTATGACGGGAGTTGGGAGACGTAGATGTGTCGCTTTTAGTCAGCCCAAGTAGGCTTGGGAATTAAAGAGTCCAAAGGGTGGAGGTCTAAGGTTATAGACCTAGAGAGTGGACAGTTTTATGATCTAAAGGGTTTAGGAGTTGAGACCTAATGTGTGGATCGGATATGCTAGAGACTTAAAAGATAGGCGATTGGTAGACTCGAGTGGTCTTGGGATCTAAAGGATCGCTCAACAGGTTAGACTGAGTAGACCTAAGAGGTTGGACCTAAGAGGATAAGAGAGCTATTGCTTAGACAAGGTAAGGATGAGTATGTGTTGGTAGGTTTGAGATCTAGGAGATCGGGTAGGCTCGGGACCGGTAGGTTCGGGACCTAATGGGTCACCCTAAGGATTTGGCTTTGGTTAACTGGTTTAAGGTCTGAAGTTTTGGGTAGAACCGGTTTGAGGCCGAAGGGGTCATGCTACGAACTTGCCGAAGGTCGAGCTAAGAGGTTATGATGTAACCTAGGTAAGACTCACCGGGTAGGTTTGGGACCTAGGTAAGACTGATCGGGTAGGCTCGGGACCTAGAGAGTTTATGGTGTAACTTAGGCAAGACTGACCGGGTAGGCTTGGGATCTAAGGTTTTGAACCAGGTAGGTTGGGACCTAAGGGTATCCTATTGTGTAGGAAATAGGGTGAAGGACCGAGTCGGTTCAAGAATCACAAAGATGGGTCTCAGAGTGGACCGAGGAGGTTTATACAAATTTTTTGGAGACCGAGAGTGCAGGTTTATAAACAAAGTGTCATGGAAGAGAAAACTTTTGAAAGTGTTATGACTTTATAAAGATGCTTTATAATTAATTACGATTCTAACCAATTCAAAGAGTTTGTCACGTGCCGAGTTTGACGATGAGGGGTGTCCATCTTCCAAGTACATCCTTGTTGAAGCCTCGGTATTCTCTGAGAAAACCCTACAGTCGACCCATTCTGTTGGGGAAGCCCCAGTTCGATAAGGGCGTAGAGTGGGGTATCCTACCTCCTTTGAGACGCACCCTTTTTTCTGCCTAGACCGCCCTTGCGGGTTTTTTTTTTTTTTTGAAATCATTCAATCGACTCAAAAAAGGAAAAAAGAATTGTTTGAAAACATGCGGGGGCATTTTGGGGAGAGTAAGAGAGAGAGAGATAGTACTCACATTTTGACTCTTTGGGCAACTGAGTGTATATATGTACAAAAGAGAGGAAGCCCCTGCTTGACAGAAAGTAAGTGTTTAGCTCTTTCTTAGATTGTAGAACGGAAGACTTGTCGAGACATTTAAAAATTGTTTTATTCAAGATTCTCATTTGATTGCTCGAGAATGGACCTTGTTAATTAGTTATGCATCTTATGATTATGTTTTAGACAAGTAGTCTCGAAATAATAAATGTTTTTTATCAATTGTGAGTGAAGAAGTCAGGAGTAGAAATATGGGGCAAGAGAGAAGAGAAGGAAAATTGGCTACGAGGTGGGTTGTGTATATTTTGGACCGGACCCTAAGGTTGCCTACGCTCTCCTCAAGGTGAGAAGCTCAGGTCCGCGTAGTTCGGGGATATCCTGGCTGATGATGGAGTTGGGTTTGAGTATGAGGTTCATTTTTCGTGATAGGTTGCTCCGTTGTAGCTTGTTGCTTTGGATTGCTTCATTGCAGCTTATTGCGGTGGATTGCTCCATTGTAGTTGTCATGGCTGCTGCTACCGCGTTAATCTTCTTTGTAGGGAAAGAAAGAAAAATAGAACATTTGAAGTGAAAATACAATGGGACTTTTACTTTTCTATGGTGATAGCCCCTTCTATATTTCTTTATTTATTTTTTTTTTTTTTTTTTGTGCACACCCTTTTTTTGCCTAGGTCGCCCTTTCGGGTTTTCAACCTAGCGACCTTCTTTTTGGTGCAATGCTCTAACTTTTGCCTAGGTTACCCTTTTGGGTTTCAACCTAGCGAGCCTTTTTTATATATTTGTACATGAAACATTGGGCAAGACGAGCCCCTAGTTTGCTTTCGCCTCTCTCGATTGCGAGGTAGCCTCTTTATAGTTCAAGCGGCCTTTTGCTGGCGGTGGGCATCCTAGCCCCTTGATTTATACCGGTAGAGATCCATCGGATTATCACGTGGCACCTATTAATGGAATGAACAACTTCGTGCATTTCTTTTATATTTGCGATGGAATACGGACAGCCCCGGTGTATCGGCATGTAGTACTCATGAAGGGAACAAACCAACCCTTTAAATTGTGCCAGCATGGATGTCTATTTGATGATGAGCAACCGCAGTCCATTTCTTTTGTCACGACCTTATAAAAAGGGGTCCAATGGTGGGATGAGAGGCGTATGAGGATAGTATATGGGAGAAGGTGTATATAGAGAGTGTACATGAAGTGTGTACAAGGGGTGAGTGTATAGAGAGAGTGTATGGGGGTAGAATGTAGAGAGAAGAGAAAGTGATTCGTTCATCCCAATTGATCGAAGTATTTGTTATTTTGAGATTAATCATTTACTTAGTTATGTGAATGGTTTGTGGGTCCATTTACCTTTTAATGAGTCGTCATTAATGAGTAAGATTAATATTAATTCATCATATAAAGATATAGCAATCAAGCGAAAATGGTGAATAAGACAATTTTCATGAAATTGATATATGCAAGCTTATGTCTCAAGTCTAAAGAGAAAAGAAAAGAAATAAAGACCCTTTTATTGGAACTAAAATATTTAAACTGACTAGTCCGGGGTGGACTTTTACTTAAAGAAACAAAAATCGTCCAAGGTGGACTTTTGACTAAGGACACTCTAGAACCTACAAAGACTGAATGACCCTTTTCTTTTCTTTTATTTAAAGGAGGTAGCCCCAATTTCCTCTTTTGCCCATGCCCATGTATTCCGTTGGCGGGTGATGGCTCCGCTGTCAATGAGGCTTTGAATCTTTCTCCTCAATTGGAGGCAATCTTCGGTGTCATGCCCAATGTACTGGTGGTATTGGCAGTGTTTGGAGGGATCCAAGCCTTGCTTCACCCTACTTGGTTCATAGTTGAATAAAGGAGACAACTTGCCGGCTTGAACTAGACTTTTGAAGAGTTTGGCTAACGGCATACCCAAGTCATTGTACTCGCGTTCGTCCTTCCGAACTGTCTTTGAGGGTGGTTTAGGTACCGGTACCTGTCGTTGATGAGTAGTCTTAGGAGGCATCCCAACGGGGGAAGTCTGTGGCGGCCCGTACATTTGAGGAGCGTACGGGTGTTGACATTGAGCAAGAGGGAGAACTCGGCTGAGGTAATCATAAACGCCACGAATTTCAGACAAATGGCGCCTCTCGATATTTCTTAGGGTCGTATGCATCTCCTTCTGAAAGTGTGTTGCTTGCTCGTTGAGAATGGCCTTAAAGTGGATTGCTTGTTCATCGAGGATGGCTTCGAAGTGGGATGCTTGATTACTGAGAGCAATACCGGTGTAGAGGATTGTCTCGGGATCTTGGGTAGCAGCTTCAGTTTCAACTTCGATGTTCCTTGCAGCCTACATGATGCAGAACTCTAGTCATGAAAGAATTAAGCCTCTTAGTTGAATTAAATTAGATTCGTATTTAATGATAAGGAATCGTTATAAAATCATTTTTTGGAAAAGAGTCGGTCTCCACATTTTTGAAATGCATTTTGGTAAAAAATTGAAAGTTTGACCGGGCCGAAGTTGCCTACGTTCCCCTTATCATGGGGTAGAGGTCCCACACAATAAGAGGCTCAGGTCGCCACTGTGAATACGTGTGATTGAATTTGAGATATTCATTGCAACATTTAAAATATGAGAGTCGCCACGCCGTTTTAATTATAGCCAAAACTTTGAGAAAAAGCATGTTAATGGGTTCGGGGGTCAAATTACAACGAGAGAAGAATATTCACGTTATCACTCCTATTGCCCGAATTGATCGGTCTTTCTATCATGATGCGGTGTATGTAGTGTGTTAGTGATTGAGACCGGATCCGAAGATTGCCTACGTTCCTCTCAATGTGAGAAGCTCAGGTCAGCGTAGTTCGAGTCAAGTTGGACTTTTAAAAAGAGGTGAGAGATGACCATAGGGGTCAAAAAGAGGGAGATGACTCGGTCTGTAGTCAAGCATGGGTGAGGAAGACCTATAGGAATCGGGTAAGGTTTGACTTAAGGTTTGACCTAAATTTGACCTAAGGTTTGACCTAATGTTTGAGACAAGAAATGGTTCAAGCTAGGATGCGACGATAATGGTGGGTTGACCTAGATGGGTAAAGGATAGGTCGACCTAAATGAGAAGGGTTGGATTGACCTATATAGTGAATGAATCAAGATAGCGGGTTGTAGCGGTTCGCCTATGGGATGATCTAAGCGGGATAGACATGGTTTAACCCAAGCGGGTCTAAGGTTGACCTATTCGGGTTGGTGGACTAAGGAAGGTTGGAGATTGACCTAGATGGATCCAAGATAGGTAAGTCGACCTAAGCGGGTCACGGGTTGACCTTGACGGGTCAAAGGTGAAGGGGTAGTTTTAACCTAAGACGGACAAGTTGGACCTAAACGGGTTGACCTAGGTTGGTCTGGACGACGGTGGGTCAAATAATGACCTAGGTGGGTCAAGATGACGGTTCGACCTAAGGGGGTTAGGACCAAAGGTAATTGGGTTCACCTATGGAATCAAAGATTGACCTAAGAGGTCGAAAACGGATAAGGTTGACCTAGGAGTCTAAGTTTGACCTAAGAGGTCGAAGGTGATTGGGTTGACCTAGGAGGTCAAAGGTTGACCTAAGAGGTCAGCGGGTGATAATGTTGACCGAGGGGGTCAAAGGTTGACCTAAGAGGTCAAAGGTGATAAGGTTGACCTAGGAGGATGAGGTTGACCTATGGGGTCAAAGGTTGACCTAAGAGGTCAAAGATGATTAAGTTGACCTAGGGGGTCAAAGGTTGACCGAAGAGGTCGGAGGTGGATAAAGTTGACCTAGGCGGTCAAGGGTAGACCTAAGAGGTCAAAGACAATAAAGTTGACCTGGGGGGGCAAAGGTGGTAAGGTTGACCTAGGAGGTCAAGGGTAGACCTAGGAGGTCGAAGGTAGATAAGGTTGACCTAGGGGGTCAAAGGTTGACCTAGGAGGTCAAAGGCGAATAAGGTTGACCTAGGAGGTCAAAGGTTGACCTAGGGGGTCAAAGTTGCCCTAAGAGGTCAAAGGGTGGTAAGGCTGACTTAGGCGGTCAAAGGTTGACCTAGGAGGTCAAAGGTAGATAAAGTTGTCCTAAGAGGCCAAAGGATGGTGGGATTTTGACCAAAGCGGGTCGAGATGAAGGGTAGACCCAAATGGATCGCAATGATGGGTAGGTAACCTAAATAGGCCAAGATGAGGAATTTTGATAGATGGCCCAGGGGGTGAGCGATGGACCTTAGAGGTCGCCTAGATGCAATGAACATTTTATTTAATGAAAAGTTTTGCATTTATTTACATCCTAAATGGTTGGTCCAAGAAGTGTCCTAATCTCTATGTGTGGGTTGACACGGGTAGGATAAAGGTTCCCACCGCTCGTGGAACGTACACGGTGAGTGGAGTAGACGAGTGACTCGAAAAATGTGAGGCAGTAGCACACAAATTCCTGCACATCGAATACTCCGGGTAGTAGGGACCTGTGCAGTGCTGACACGGACTAGTGGTAGTGTGTGGCAAGAAACTAATTCTTTTTAAGGATAAAAGAGAGAAGTTTTGAATGTTTGAATGATGCTATGCAATGTAGGAGAATGAAAATAACGTACAACGGAGCATAGCAGAGTTTTGTTTGACCCTAATACTAAGGCGAAAATAACAAAGGTACAAGGATACAAGGTATATACAAAGTACAAGTATCAACAAAGTACAAGTATTAACATTGCGGGGTGCACGGGTGCATGTGTAAACATGGCAAGTATGTGAGGTGCATGTATAAACATGGCAAGTGTGTGCATGTGTAAACATGGCAAGTGTAGGGTGCATGTGTAAACATGGCAGGTGTGTGAGGTGCATGTGTAAACATGGCAAGTGTGTGTGAGGTGAATGTGTAAACATGGCAGGTGTGTGTAGGGTGCATGTGTATACATGGCAGGTGTGTGTAGGGTGAATGTGTAAACATGGAAAGTGTGTGAGGTGCGTGTGTAAACATGGCAAGTGTGTGCATGTGTAAACATGGCAAGCATCATGATGTGATGAAAGTTAGACCCACTAAGTTTGAAAAAGTTTCAAAGCATTTCCCCAGCAGAGTCGCCACTGTGAATACGTGTGTTTGAATTTGAGAATATTCATAGCAACAATAAAATTATGAGAGTCGCCACGCCGTTTTAAAGAAAGCCAAAACATTGAGAAAAATCATGTTTAATGGGTTAGGGGGTCAAATTACAACAAGAGAAGAATATTGGACGTTATCACTCCTATTGCCCGAATGATCGGTCTTTCTATCATGATGAATGTGTTAGTAGTGTGTTAGTGTTTGAGACCGGATCCGAAGATTGCCTACGTTCCTCTCAATGTGAGAAGCTCAGGTCAGCGTAGTTCGAGAAGAATTTAGAATAGGCAGAAGAATCGGGATCATGCATAATGAGGGGGAATTACCTAAAGTTTAGGGTTTAGAAGTAGTTCCTAGATTATCCTCGGGTTGATGAACCCTAGATCATCATCGGCTATGAAATAACATGTAATTATGAAGATCGCCACCCTAAATATGGCATAAATAAGGTTTTAATCTAGAATATGATGAATATGCGAAGAACATATTATGAACATATGAATGTCATGAAGAAAACATGAATAAAGATGTTAGGAACATGAATATTATGAAGAAAACATGAATAAACATATTAAGAATATGAATATTATGAAGAACACATGAATAAACATATTAAGAATATGAATATTAAAGATCTACATTAGAAATAATGCAAGAACATGAAGAAAAGTTAGAAAACTTACCTTTGTTGGCAAGAAATAACCTTGGATCTTCTTGGGATTCTTGAGAGTGTTTTTGGAGGCTTGAATGACTTGATTTGGGAGCAAAATCGTCACTTGAAAGCTCTAAAATTCGGATCCCCGAATTATGAGGCAAGGGAGGTCTTTATATAGGAAATTGATGGAGAGATCTGACGGTCCAGATCATCCGGGGCGGATGTGGCCGCGTGGCCAAGATGGAGGGCGGCGGCGATGTTGGCCGCGTGGCCAAGGTTGGAGCTTGGGCGAATGTGGCCGCGTGGCCATCATTCCTGGCTGACTTAATTATTAAGCTAGGGTTTTGCATGTTTTATGGAAACCCTATTTTGGCCATCTTTAAGATATTCTAGAACAATGAGGTATATTTTGGGAATCCAGGACAAGTCTTTGCAAGGTTTGTAATTCCTATAAAGTCCTTGTGTATTTGGGAAATCCCTAATAAACTCATTTTCAGATCGGGTACTAACACAACCACATATAAAATACTAGGAATTAGACTATGCTCACACTAATTTTCTAGCAAACACAAGTCTCATCTTTGATGAATTTCAAACGATGTGAACACTTCATCAAAATGATTGTTTCAACTCCAAGAAGCTTGATTCAATCCATCCTATAGATTTCCGCAACTTACATACTTTATTAGGATTTCTAGACTATCAAAACCTTTAGGTTGTATCCAATACATCTTTAAGTGAGTTCCCGTTACGGAACGCTGTTTTGACATCCTTTTTGTCAAATTTCATATTCCAAATATGAAGATATGACAATGAGAATTCTAATATCTTAAACGTGACTACGAGTGAGAAAGTTTTATCATAGTCGAAATATGAGTCAACCTAATCACATTTAGTCTTGCTTAATCAGTATGTTGCTTGCTACCCATGTCAGTTTTCTCCAAGAAAACTTAATTCCATCTTTTGGTTTTTACACCTTAGGTTAGAATGATCAAGTTCCTAACTTATTTATTATACATGGATTGCCTTTTAGATTTTATGACTACAAGTCATTAATCTATATATGGAGAGGACATTGCATTTTGATAGGTGGTAAATATGTCATTCTCAATGAACTTTACCTTAATACTTTCTATTACGAGAAATCCAATATTTCTTGTTATAGATTGTATCCTATCATATATTCAGGCAACTTGTGTAACTTAAACGAATTTTCACGACTCCTTGCGAAAGTTTGTTCAACTTCCATCTAAGGTTCTATGTTATTTTCTAGGTCTCGAACCATTCGAGATATATTTTACTCCCACTGGTTCTTTTAGAGATAAACAATTTATCTAGAAAATTACCATCATAAGCAACAAACAGTTTATTTCTTATAAGTAAAATAATATCCTTAAGTTTCCTTAGGATATCCCATAAATATACATCTATTAGATTTAAGTGTGAGCTTGTCCTAGACAACTCCTTTCCAAAAGGTCTCACTTTCTTAAACCTTCATGAAAGACAAACCAAGTTTTCTTTCATTCTATATCACATATGGTACATTTGAACCTATTTTTATGGAACTCAAATTAATGTAATTATAGCAGTTTCCAATATATAACCCCAAAATAAATAGTGAAAGATCAATTTGACTTTATCATCTAATGAACTATATCTGTAGACACCCCATTTTGAACTCAAATTTATGATTGAACTACTCTTGTGTCTCGCCTTTGTGTTTGGATGAAAACTCGTTAGTTTCATCATGTTTCGTTAAGTTTCTAACTGACTCCGTTAGTCAGGGGATAAAATGAACAAATGAAAATGACAGAAGGACAAAACAGTACTTTCGTATTGGATGCCTCGTACGAGACATCTCCTCTGTCTGCGAGTCAGAATCACTTTCCTTCTCCGTCCCGATCTCTTTCTTGGCCATCACTCTCCTAATCCGGGAAACATCTAATTAGGAGGCTTCCTAGATGTTTCCTACTGATTTCCTACCTCTTTTAACCTCTCTAAATAAGGTCTTTATCACTTACCAAACTTAGGACTCCTAGACTTGGTCTCTAAGTAATCAAATACCTATAAAAAGAGAGTCTTTCACCACAAAAGGGGTTAACAATTCTCTAATCAGTCTCTCTCTTAATAATCCCATTTTTCCTCTTCCCTCATACCAAAACACCACCAAAAACTCATCTTTTCAAGCCAAAATCATCATAAAACTCTTGGATCATCAAGGCCTTAGTCAAGACCATCAATTGGAATCCCAAGAACGCTTTAGGTAAATTTCTACTATCACGCCCCGGAAATCTTACAAATCCATAAATATAAAAAAATTTATAATATACATCTCCAAAATGTAATATACCAAACCGGGCGCGTGAATTCACTATAAACCAATACCATCAAACAACACCTCAACGAGATTATAACTCGGAGACTAGAAACAAATGCGGAAGCGAGAACAACTATTAACAAAAATACCCAAAGTACAACCGTATATACAACACACTGAACGACTACGAACCCACAATAAAATACATAAAGGCTCCGAAGAGCAACTATCCCAAATACGATCAACCTGCTCAGAAGATTCCCGCTACAACGGACCTCACAACGCTACCACTTGCTTTCCAGGGGGGGGGTTAAGG
The DNA here is from genome assembly GCA_026119855.1 of Campanula takesimana. Lineage (NCBI taxonomy): Eukaryota > Viridiplantae > Streptophyta > Magnoliopsida > Asterales > Campanulaceae > Campanula > Campanula takesimana. The sequence continues at coordinate 1,186,316 of JAOWBW010000285.1, read as the reverse complement.
AAAAACAATTTGAAACAAGAAACGGGGTGAGATAAAATCTCAGTAAGTTACTAAATGCATCTACATGGCATAATATCATGCAAATCAACGATAACTGAACAAGTAAATCACGTAACAACAAATGAGAAAGCTCCCTATCGCCAACTGTCCCATACCAGTTGGAAATAACGACTAACTCATCATGCAGCACATAAGACTGAAATAAACACGTAACAAAGGATACTTAGCCAAGGTTTCACCAAACTGATAGAACAATCGCTGCGCAGCTTCAACCGATCAACTAATCAACAATAGCAGTATAACAACTGAAGAGAACCCCGGTCAGAACCGACCAATCAATCAATCAACCCATCAAGCCATCTTCATAGTAGCATAAAAGCTGAAGAGAAAACACCCGGTACCGGAACAATAACCATAAGAGTGTCACAAAGTACAAGAGCCATGCCACAAAGTCATGCTCGGTAGCTAGATACATTCCCAAAGGAAGCTAACTTATCTCTTCCAAGGCCAATCTGGAAAAGGGGTAAAGGAAGGGAAAAACAATGGTCAACATTATAATGGACTTGGCTTTGCCATTATAATCTTTCCCATCGCCTAATGCAACAAATATGTCAGCTGGGCTTCCAAATAAATACTAAGTAATAAATACTAGCTTAATTAAACAACTTAGGGTTCCAAAGTAGGGAACCATACCAAATAATCACCATAAAGATGCAACGGTTACTCATGAAGAGTTTAACAACAACGATAACAAGAGTTTCTCATGAAGAGCACAACAACGATAAACGGAATTTCTCATAAAGAGCACAACAACGATAAACGGAATTGCTCATAAGGAGCTCAACAACAATGATTATTAGAATACGATAATTCCATAAAGAGGAACCATACTAGATACATTCCAAAGATGATACCCACAAGTTACTCATAAGGAACACAACCCAAACGGTCGCTCACAAATAGTACAACGACTATAACCCAAAATTATCCTAAACGTTTACTCATAAAGATATACTAGGACTATGAACTCAACCATCTCATCATACCTGGAATTCCAAACTAGGAAATTAGAATGAATACACTTTAAGGTTAATCAAACCGTAAGTACCCAATTGCCATTTCACGCTTTACCTCCGTTCATAACGAACCAATTCTAAACACCCCAAACGAATCCAAAAGGTTACACTTATTAGAACATGATCACGACCGGACTAAACCCTACACTTTGGTGTTCAATAACAACCCTCTAGGTACTATAGGACATCGCCTAAAACCTAGACCAAGTCTTACTCGAAAATCAATTCGATTGGAACAATCACGAACACATCATAAGATGCCCAAACATTCCCAAACAATACTTGATCAAATTACATAACACAATTGTTCACAAATGAACCAATTTTAATTACTAAAGTGTTCCACGGTGCCCAACTAAGTCAACTAGAATAGTACTACGGAACCTAGACCAAGACTACACCTTGATCTTAAACCTCAACAATAAGACAACCATTCTGATCTGGAACCATGCGGCCAACGATAGTTTACACGTCTAAAACGGAGTCCGGACGAAGAAGTTATGGTCTCCGAAAGATTGAACGTAAACGGACAATTTTTATAAAGTGTTCAGCCGGAAATTAAGAAAAATCCCTGTTTTAGGTCCGAATTTCACTCCTTTCGTTCCAAAACTTAGGAGTACCTATATATACTTCTATCCTAACATTTAAAGACAAGAAAACTCAATTCATGTGCCTCTAAAACCCAAATAACCCCAAAATTATGAAAGAACATAAAACTAAATTTCACATCACAAACTTAATCACAAGGGACCCAATTCTATCACTAGAGTGCACTACAATGTTCACTAAGGTTGACTAGAAGGACACCCAAGACTTAGACCAAAACGCATTCTTCAATCACACAAAATAACAAATGAAAGCCTTCAGAGGTTCTGTGTGGCCGCCCACTCGAGTCTGTGCGGTCGCACAAAAAGCCATCAAACAAGAACAAAACCTTTCAGATAGATGTGCGGTCGCCCACCATATTTTGGGCGGTCGCCCAACCCTCTGGTCTGCCGGAAATCGGGATGGATGAACTGGGTTCTTCCATTTTCAACCCAAACCAAAACTAAACCAAAATCCAACACTCCTAACTAGCATACTAAGGTACTAGAGAAACTTATGGGTCTAAAAGAACTCATATAACAACCAAAATCAAGATTAAATCCCAACATTCAACAAAATTACCATTTTTAATCAAAACCCAAAATAAATTCCAAATAAATTCTAAACTCAACCAAACTTCAAATATAACAACTCAAGCATTATATAAGCATAATATGAACATTTTAGCATAAAAATGGGGGAAAATCATCTTACTCGGATTTTCTCAAAGTTGCCGGAACTCGAATATTTTTGGCTTCCTACGATCCTATCGACGATCCAAACAAGATTCATGTTTTGAGAAATGATAAATAATGAGAGGAAGATGATGGAAATGTAGAGAGAAGGTAGAGAGAAACTTACCCATTTCTATGGAAGGAGAGAGAGAGAAAAGGGGTGTGCTGGAGAGAGGGAGAAGTGAGGGAGAAATGAGGGAGGAGAGAGGTGATGGAGGGAGTAAGTAGGATAAATTAGAACTTAGGTCCCCTCTACTACCCAACTAGGAACAATTAAATCCATTTCCCCACTATCAACTAAGACCCAATAAATTCCACACTAGCACAAATGATCAATTAAAATGCAGGAAATAAAATATTATGAAACATAAAATGCACACATAAATTATTAATTAAATAATAATTTAAATAAATAAATAAGCAAATAAATAAAAAATAATTATTTATTACTAATAAAATAGAGCCTAGTTTTCGGGTCGTGACATTCACTCCCCCTTAAAGAAAATTCTACCCGAATTTTAACGAGACTTACCCGAAAGACCAATTAGCTACGGATACGATAGTTCTGCCATTTCTCAAATTCCTCAATTGTCCAATCTAACCCACTACAAGGTAACCTTAAATGATGCTTACGATAACACTACCTCTTGAACCGAATCCTGCCATCATTATCTTCATTAATAATCAAAATCCGCACTCAAAATCGAAGAATCCAAATTATTTCCACACATAATTCTCGAGATATCTCAAGCTCGCCTTATTCATAATCTTAACTATACCGCAAAGGTACTTCCATTTGTAAATCGCATACTTAGTATTATTCCCCTGAAATTCAAAACATTACCATCTCGAGCTTAATTAGCTTTTAAAATATGAAAGGCTAAAGAAATTTTCCATCCCCATAATATTCACCAAAGGCTATATATCTCTAAGGATTCTCATTATAGTGCTCTCGCTCTAGGTAGCACCTTAAACTAGTGGTGTAATATAAACCCAAAATTTTAATACAAAATGTCCACTTAAATCTACGCCAGAATATCATCATCATAACACTCCAATCCTTGAAAGCCTAAAATAATTACGAATACTCAATAGTCCGAAAATGATCTAAATTTTATCTTCAAGGGATTCCCTCTAACTCCTTTTTTTTTTTGTTAATAATCTGTGCTCATATACCCAAGGAAATCAACAACCTCAAATCTTCAATAGCTAACCCAAGTTAGTCTTTCACGCATACATTTATTAACCTAATGATACTTAGGCTCAATAGTACTACCATCAAAATAAGCCAATTAGCTAGTAACGTTCCGACTGACCAATACCAAATCATGATATTCCTTAATTATGCCCAAGTATTGATACTCAACTTTCTTCACATACCCTTGATCCAATTCGGGAAACGCCACCAAGAAGGGATTTAGAACCATAGAACCACTATCTAACCAAAATTTAAAAATGCCTTTAACATAGATTGAGAAATTATTACTCTCCCAAATTGTACTTAGTCCTTTCTAACTTGACACGCTTATCACCATTAATGATCATAACTCCTACTACAACTCATCATCCATAACAAATCGCACACCTCTCCATACTAATCCATTCCGATACATTCACGGAGAGGTACTAAAAGTGACAAAATTTTCTTAAGAGATTCTCATTGAATCCTCAACTCCTATTACCCAACCGATACAATATGGATATTGATCTAAATATTAGCATTACAACCTTGTACCACAACAACCCAATTTAACTCAAGTTCCTATCGATCAAGCGACATATTGCCCCCAATATAAATTATACCCAAGACTTCAACATTAGTATTGTCAACTGAATAAGCTAAATTCCCTGCACAACCTTATAATAAAGATTTTCTGATTTTCAATATAGAGCCTGAACATTATATATACTTAGTATGCTCCTAAACAAGTCAAACACACTAATATAGAATTATTCATTACTTACCGATGGCACACAAGAAATTCGTAACGCACGGAAAGCTAAACCATACCACTTAACTCATCAATATCTCGATAGGTGACATAATCAAATCATCCCATATATACTAGTAACAATCACGTAGTTCCGTATTCGAGAATACACCTCAACCTAAATCCATGAATGATAACAATCAGGCGAACATAGCACAAAACGTTGTCCACTTTACGAAATAGATATGCCCGAGCCATCAGATTTGCACTCTCGATTCCCAAACCAACTAACCCCAATGGAACCAACACTATTGACACCAATCCTATACTTGGTATACCACAAGAGAAGGAACACTCGACGTCAATATCACGACTTATAACTCAACCAACTTCTACCTTAACCTCATCCCTCATGAAAACTTAGCTTCTAAACCGCTCAAACTTGTAACACTCAAGTATTGAAGCCTATTCAATATCATAGTTCTTATTCTCTTTCAAGATCTAAAACCATTGCTCTGATACCAACTATCACGCCCCAGAAATCTTACAAATCCATAAATATAAAAAATTTTATAATATACATCTCCAAAATGTAATATACCAAACCGGGCGCGTGAATTCACTATAAACCAATACCATCAAACAACACCTCAACGAGATTATAACTCGGAGACTATAAACAAATGCGGAAGCGAGAACAACTATTAACAAAAATACCCAAAGTACAACCGTATATACAACACACTGAACGACTACGAACCCACAATAAAATACATAAAGGCTCCGAAGAGCAACTATCCCAAATACGATCAACCTGCTCAGAAGATTCCCGCTACAACGGACCTCACAACGCTACCACTTGCTTTCCTGGGGGGGGGGGGGGGTTAAGGAAAAACAATTTGAAACAAGAAACGGGGTGAGATAAAATCTCAGTAAGTTACTAAATGCATCTACATGGCATAATATCATGCAAATCAACGATAACTGAACAAGTAAATCACGTAACAACAAATGAGAAAGCTCCCTATCGCCAATTGTCACATACCAGTTGGAAATAACGACTAACTCATCATGCAGCACATAAGACTAAAATAAACACGTAACAAAGGATACTTAGCCAAGGTTTCACCAAACTGATAGAACAATCGCTGCGCAGCTTCAACCGATCAACTAATCAACAATAGCAGTATAACAACTGAAGAGAACCCCGGTCAGAACCGACCAATCAATCAATCAACCCATCAAGCCATCTTCATAGTAGCATAAAAGCTGAAGAGAAAACCCCCGGTACCGGAACAATAACCATAAGAGTGTCACAAAGGACAAGAGCCATGCCACAAGTCATGCTCGGTAGCTAGATACATTCCCAAAGGAAGTTAACTTATCTCTTCCAAGGCCAATCTGGAAAAGGGGTAAAGAAAGGGCAAAACAATGGTCAACATTATAATGGACTTGGCTTTGCCATTATAATCTTTCCCATCGCCCGATGCAACAAATATGCCAGCTGTGCTTCCAAATAAATGCTAAGTAATAAATACTAGCTTAATTAAACAACTTAGGGTTCCAAAGTAGGGAACCATACCAAATAATCACCATAAAGATACAACGGTTACTCATGAAGAGTTTAACAACAACGATAACAAGAGTTTCTCATGAAGAGCACAACAACGATAAACGGAATTTCTCATAAAGAGCACAACAACGATAAACGGAATTGCTCATAATGAGCTCAACAACAATGATTATTAGAATACGATAATTCCATAAAGAGGAACCATACAAGATACATTCCAAAGATGATACCCACAAGTTACTCATAAGGAACACAACTCAAACGGTCGCTCACAAATAGTACAACGACTATAACCCAAAATTATCCTAAACGTTTACTCATAAAGATATACTAGGACTATGAACTCAACCATCTCATCATACCTGCAATTCCAAAGTAGGAAATTAGAATGAATACACTTTAAGGTTAATCAAATCGTAAGTACCCAATTGCCATTTCACGCTTTACCTCCGTTCATAACGAACCAATTCTAAACACCCCAAACGAATCCAAAAGGTTACACTTATTAGAACATGATCACGACCGGACTAAACCCTACACTTTGGTGTTCAATAACAACCCTCTAGGTACTATAGGACATCGCCTAAAACCTAGACCAAGTCTTACTCGAAAATCAATTCGATTGGAACAATCACGAACACATAATAAGATGCCCAAACATTCCCAAACAATACTTGATCAAATTACATAACACCATTGTTCACAAATGAACCAATTTTAATTACTAAAGTGTTCCACGGTGCCCAACTAAGTCAACTAGAATAGTACTACGGAACCTAGACCAAGACTACACCTTGATCTTAAACCTTAACAATAAGACAACCATTATGATCTGGAACCATGCGGCCAATAGAACCATTGCGTAGTACTCGAAAAGAGCTTTCCAACGATAGTTTACACGTCTAAAACGGAGTCCGGACGAAGAAGTTATGGTCTCCGGAAGATTGAACGTAAACGGACAATTTTTATAAAGTGTTCGGCCGGACATTAAGAAAAATCTCTGTTTTAGCTCCGAATTTCACTCCTTTCGTTCTAAAACTTAGGAGTACCTATATATACTTCTATCCTAACATTTAAAGACAAGAAAACTCAATTCATGTGCCTCTAAAACCCAAATAACCCCAAAATTATGAAAGAACATAAAACTAAATTTCACATCACAAACTTAATCACAAGGGACCCAATTCTATCACTAGAGTGCACTACAATGTTCACTAAGGTTGACTAGAAGGACACCCAAGACTTAGACCAAAACACATTCTTCAATCACACAAAATAACAAATGAAAGCCTTCAGAGGTTCTGTGCGGCCGCCAACTCGAGTCTGTGCAGTCACACAAAAAGCCATCAAACAAGAACAAAACCTTTCAGATAGATGTGCGGTCGCCCACCCTATTTTGGGCGGTCGCCCAACCCTCTGGTCTGCCGGAAATCGAGAGGGATGAACTGGGTTCTTCCATTTTCAACCCAAACCAAAACTAAACCAAAATCCAACACTCCTAACTAGCATACTAAGGTACTAGAGCAACTTATGGGTCTAAAAGAACTCATATAACAACCAAAATCAAGATTAAATCCCAACATTCAACAAAATCACCATTTTTAATCAAAACCCAAAATAAATTCCAAATAAATTATAAACTCAACCAAACTTCAAATATAACAACTCAAGCATTATATAAGCATGATATGAACATTTTAGCATAAAAATGGGGGAAAAGCAACTTACTCGGATTTTCTCAAAGTTGCCGGAACTCGAATATTTTTGGCTTCCTACGATCCTATCGACGATCCAAACAAGATTCATGTTTTAAGAAATGAGAAATAATGAGAGGAAGATGATGGAAATGTAGAGAGAAGGTAGAGAGAAACTTACCCATTTCTATGGAAGGGGAGAGAGAGAAAAGGGGTGTGCTGGAGAGAGGGAGAAGTGAGGGAGAAATGAGGGAGGAGAGAGGTGATGGAGGGAGTAAGTAGGATAAATTAGAACTTAGGTCCCCTCTACTACCCAACTAGGAACAATTAAATCCATTTCCCCACTATCAACTAAGACCCAATAAATTCCACACTAGCACAAATGATCAATTAAAATGCAGGAAATAAAATATTATGAAACATAAAATGCACACATAAATTATTAATTAAATAATAATTTAAATAAATAAATAAGCAAATAAATAAATAATAATTATTTATTACTAATAAAATAGAGCCTAGTTTTCGGGTCGTGACATTCACTCCCCCCTTAAAAAAAATTCGACCCGAATTTTAACGAGACTTACCCGAAAGACCAATTAGATACGGATACGATAGTTCTGCCATTTCTCAAATTCCTCAATTGTCCAATCTAACCCACTACAAGGTAACCTTAAATGATGCTTACGATAACACTACCTCTTGAACCGAATCATGCCATCATTATTTTCATTACTAATCAAAATCCGCACTCAAAATCGAAGAATCCAAATTATTTCCACACATAATTCTCGAGATATCTCAAGCTCGCCTTATTCATAATCTTAACTATACCGCAAAGGTACTTCCATTTGTAAATCGCATACTTAGTATTATTCCCCTGAAATTCAAAACATTACCATCTCGAGCTTAATTAGCTTTTAAAATATGAAAGGCTAAAGAAATTTTCCATCCCCATAATATTCACCAAAGGCTATATCTCTAAGGATTCCCATTATAGTGCTCTCGCTCTAGGTAGCACCTTAAACTAGTGGTGTAATATAAACCCAAAATTTTAATACAAAATGTCCACTTAAATCTACGCCAGAATATCATCATCATAACACTCCAATCCTTGAAAGCCTAAAATAATTACGAATACTCAATAGTCCGAAAATGATCTAAATTTTATCTTCAAGGGATTCCCTCTAACTCCTTTTTTTTTTTTTGTTAATAATCTGTGCTCATATACCCAAGGAAATCAACAACCTCAAATCTTCAATAGCTAACCCAAGTTAGTCTTTCACGCATACATTTATTAACCTAATGATACTTAGGCTCAATAGTACTACCATCAAAATAAGCCAATTAGCTAGTAACGTTCCGACTGACCCAATACCAAATCATGATATTCCTTAATTATGCCCAAGTATTGATACTCAACTTTCTTCACATACCCTTGATCCAATTCGGGAAACGCCACCAAGAAGGGATTTAGAACCATAGAACCACTATCTAACCAAAATTTAAAAATGCCTTTAACATAGATTGAGAAATTATTACTCTCCCAAATTGTACTTAGTCCTTTCTAACTTGACACGCTTATCACCATTAATGATCATAACTCCTACTACAACTCATCATCCATAACAAATCGCACACCTCTCCATACTAATCCATTCCGATACATTCACGGAGAGGTACTAAAAGTGACAAAAATTTTCTTTAAGAGATTCTCATTGAATCCTCAACTCCTATTACCCAACCGATACAATATGGATATTGATCTAAATATTAGCATTACAACCTTGTACCACAACAACCCAATTTAACTCAAGTTCTCTATCGATCAAGCGACATATTGCCCCCAATATAAATTATACCCAAGACTTCAACATTAGTATTGTCAACTGAATAAGCTAAATTCCCTGCACAACCTTATAATAAAGATTTTCTGATTTTCAATATAGAGCCTGAACATTATATATACTTAGTATGCTCCTAAACAAGTCAAACACACTAATATAGAATTATTCATTACTTACCGATGGCACACAAGAAATTCGTAACGCACGGAAAGCTAAACCATACCACTTAACTCATCAATATCTCGATAGGTGACATAATCAAATCATCCCATATATACTAGTAACAATCACGTAGTTCCGTATTCGAGAATACACCTCAACCTAAATCCATGAATGATAACAATCAGGCGAACATAGCACAAAACGTTGTCCACTTTACGAAATAGATATGCCCGAGCCATCAGATTTGCACTCTCGATTCCCAAACCAACTAACCCCAATGGAACCAACACTATTGACACCAATCCTATACTTGGTATACCACAAGAGAAGGAACACTCGACGTCAATATCACGACTTATAACTCAACCAACTTCTACCTTAACCTCATCCCTCATGAAAACTTAGCTTCTAAACCGCTCAAACTTGTAACACTCAAGTATTGAAGCCTATTCAATATCATAGTTCTTATTCTCTTTCAAGATCTAAAACCATTGCTCTGATACCAACTATCACGCCCCGGAAATCTTACAAATCCATAAATATAAAAAAATTTATAATATACATCTCCAAAATGTAATATACCAAACCGGGCGCGTGAATTCACTATAAACCAATACCATCAAACAACACCTCAACGAGATTATAACTCGGAGACTAGAAACAAATGCGGAAGCGAGAACAACTATTAACAAAAATACCCAAAGTACAACCGTATATAAAACACACTGAACGACTACGAACCCACAATAAAATACATAAAGGCTCCGAAGAGCAACTATCCCAAATACGATCAACTTGCTCAGAATATTCCCGCTACAACGGACCTCACAACGCTACCACTTGCTTTCCTGGGGGGGGGGTTAAGGAAAAACAATTTGAAACAAGAAACGGGGTGAGATAAAATCTCAGTAAGTTACTAAATGCATCTACATGGCATAATATCATGCAAATCAACGATAACTGAACAAGTAAATCACGTAACAACAAATGAGAAAGCTCCCTATCGCAATTGTCCCATACCAGTTGGAAATAACGACTAACTCATCATGCAGCACATAAGACTGAAATAAACACGTAACAAAGGATACTTAGCCAAGGTTTCACCAAAATGATAGAACAATCGCTGCGCAGCTTCAACCGATCAACTAATCAACAATAGCAGTATAACAACTGAAGAGAACCCTGGTCAGAACCGACCAATCAATCAATCAACCCATCAAGCCATCTTCATAGTAGCATAAAAGCTGAAGAGAAAACCCCCGGTACCGGAACAATAACCATAAGAGTGTCACAAAGGACAAGAGCCATGCCACAAAGTCATGCTCGGTAGCTAGATACATTCCCAAAGGAAGCTAACTTATCTCTTCCAAGGCCAATCTGGAAAAGGGGTAAAGAAAGGGCAAAACAATGGTCAACATTATAATGGACTTGGCTTTGCCATTATAATCTTTCCCATCGCCCGATGCAACAAATATGCCAGCTGTGCTTCCAAATAAATGCTAAGTAATAAATACTAGCTTAATTAAACAACTTAGGGTTCCAAAGTAGGGAACCATACCAAATAATCACCATAAAGATGCAACGGTTACTCATGAAGAGTTTAACAACAACGATAACAAGAGTTTCTCATGAAGAGCACAACAACGATAAACGGAATTTCTCATAAAGAGCACAACAACGATAAACGGAATTGCTCATAATGAGCTCAACAACAATGATTATTAGAATACGATAATTCCATAAAGAGGAACCATACAAGATACATTCCAAAGATGATACCCACAAGTTACTCATAAGGAACACAACTCAAACGGTCGCTCACAAATAGTACAACGACTATAACCCAAAATTATCCTAAACGTTTACTCATAAAGATATACTAGGACTATGAACTCAACCATCTCATCATACCTGCAATTCCAAAGTAGGAAATTAGAATGAATACACTTTAAGGTTAATCAAATCGTAAGTACCCAATTGCCATTTCACGCTTTACCTCCGTTCATAACGAACCAATTCTAAACACCCCAAACGAATCCAAAAGGTTACACTTATTAGAACATGATCACGACCGGACTAAACCCTACACTTTGGTGTTCAATAACAACCCTCTAGGTACTATAGGACATCGCCTAAAACCTAGACCAAGTCTTACTCGAAAATCAATTCGATTGGAACAATCACGAACACATAATAAGATGCCCAAACATTCCCAAACAATACTTGATCAAATTACATAACACCATTGTTCACAAATGAACCAATTTTAATTACTAAAGTGTTCCACGGTGCCCAACTAAGTCAACTAGAATAGTACTACGGAACCTAGACCAAGACTACACCTTGATCTTAAACCTTAACAATAAGACAACCATTATGATCTGGAACCATGCGGCCAATAGAACCATTGCGTAGTACTCGAAAAGAGCTTTCCAACGATAGTTTACACGTCTAAAACGGAGTCCGGACGAAGAAGTTATGGTCTCCGGAAGATTGAACGTAAACGGACAATTTTTATAAAGTGTTCGGCCGGACATTAAGAAAAATCTCTGTTTTAGCTCCGAATTTCACTCCTTTCGTTCTAAAACTTAGGAGTACCTATATATACTTCTATCCTAACATTTAAAGACAAGAAAACTCAATTCATGTGCCTCTAAAACCCAAATAACCCCAAAATTATGAAAGAACATAAAACTAAATTTCACATCACAAACTTAATCACAAGGGACCCAATTCTATCACTAGAGTGCACTACAATGTTCACTAAGGTTGACTAGAAGGACACCCAAGACTTAGACCAAAACACATTCTTCAATCACACAAAATAACAAATGAAAGCCTTCAGAGGTTCTGTGCGGCCGCCAACTCGAGTCTGTGCAGTCACACAAAAAGCCATCAAACAAGAACAAAACCTTTCAGATAGATGTGCGGTCGCCCACCCTATTTTGGGCGGTCGCCCAACCCTCTGGTCTGCCGGAAATCGAGAGGGATGAACTGGGTTCTTCCATTTTCAACCCAAACCAAAACTAAACCAAAATCCAACACTCCTAACTAGCATACTAAGGTACTAGAGCAACTTATGGGTCTAAAAGAACTCATATAACAACCAAAATCAAGATTAAATCCCAACATTCAACAAAATCACCATTTTTAATCAAAACCCAAAATAAATTCCAAATAAATTATAAACTCAACCAAACTTCAAATATAACAACTCAAGCATTATATAAGCATGATATGAACATTTTAGCATAAAAATGGGGGAAAAGCAACTTACTCGGATTTTCTCAAAGTTGCCGGAACTCGAATATTTTTGGCTTCCTACGATCCTATCGACGATCCAAACAAGATTCATGTTTTAAGAAATGAGAAATAATGAGAGGAAGATGATGGAAATGTAGAGAGAAGGTAGAGAGAAACTTACCCATTTCTATGGAAGGGGAGAGAGAGAAAAGGGGTGTGCTGGAGAGAGGGAGAAGTGAGGGAGAAATGAGGGAGGAGAGAGGTGATGGAGGGAGTAAGTAGGATAAATTAGAACTTAGGTCCCCTCTACTACCCAACTAGGAACAATTAAATCCATTTCCCCACTATCAACTAAGACCCAATAAATTCCACACTAGCACAAATGATCAATTAAAATGCAGGAAATAAAATATTATGAAACATAAAATGCACACATAAATTATTAATTAAATAATAATTTAAATAAATAAATAAGCAAATAAATAAATAATTATTATTTATTACTAATAAAATAGAGCCTAGTTTTCGGGTCGTGACATTCACTCCCCCCTTAAAAAAAATTCGACCCGAATTTTAACGAGACTTACCCGAAAGACCAATTAGATACGGATACGATAGTTCTGCCATTTCTCAAATTCCTCAATTGTCCAATCTAACCCACTACAAGGTAACCTTAAATGATGCTTACGATAACACTACCTCTTGAACCGAATCATGCCATCATTATTTTCATTACTAATCAAAATCCGCACTCAAAATCGAAGAATCCAAATTATTTCCACACATAATTCTCGAGATATCTCAAGCTCGCCTTATTCATAATCTTAACTATACCGCAAAGGTACTTCCATTTGTAAATCGCATACTTAGTATTATTCCCCTGAAATTCAAAACATTACCATCTCGAGCTTAATTAGCTTTTAAAATATGAAAGGCTAAAGAAATTTTCCATCCCCATAATATTCACCAAAGGCTATATCTCTAAGGATTCCCATTATAGTGCTCTCGCTCTAGGTAGCACCTTAAACTAGTGGTGTAATATAAACCCAAAATTTTAATACAAAATGTCCACTTAAATCTACGCCAGAATATCATCATCATAACACTCCAATCCTTGAAAGCCTAAAATAATTACGAATACTCAATAGTCCGAAAATGATCTAAATTTTATCTTCAAGGGATTCCCTCTAACTCCTTTTTTTTTTTTTGTTAATAATCTGTGCTCATATACCCAAGGAAATCAACAACCTCAAATCTTCAATAGCTAACCCAAGTTAGTCTTTCACGCATACATTTATTAACCTAATGATACTTAGGCTCAATAGTACTACCATCAAAATAAGCCAATTAGCTAGTAACGTTCCGACTGACCCAATACCAAATCATGATATTCCTTAATTATGCCCAAGTATTGATACTCAACTTTCTTCACATACCCTTGATCCAATTCGGGAAACGCCACCAAGAAGGGATTTAGAACCATAGAACCACTATCTAACCAAAATTTAAAAATGCCTTTAACATAGATTGAGAAATTATTACTCTCCCAAATTGTACTTAGTCCTTTCTAACTTGACACGCTTATCACCATTAATGATCATAACTCCTACTACAACTCATCATCCATAACAAATCGCACACCTCTCCATACTAATCCATTCCGATACATTCACGGAGAGGTACTAAAAGTGACAAAAATTTTCTTTAAGAGATTCTCATTGAATCCTCAACTCCTATTACCCAACCGATACAATATGGATATTGATCTAAATATTAGCATTACAACCTTGTACCACAACAACCCAATTTAACTCAAGTTCTCTATCGATCAAGCGACATATTGCCCCCAATATAAATTATACCCAAGACTTCAACATTAGTATTGTCAACTGAATAAGCTAAATTCCCTGCACAACCTTATAATAAAGATTTTCTGATTTTCAATATAGAGCCTGAACATTATATATACTTAGTATGCTCCTAAACAAGTCAAACACACTAATATAGAATTATTCATTACTTACCGATGGCACACAAGAAATTCGTAACGCACGGAAAGCTAAACCATACCACTTAACTCATCAATATCTCGGATAGGTGACATAATCAAATCATCCCATATATACTAGTAACAATCACGTAGTTCCGTATTCGAGAATACACCTCAACCTAAATCCATGAATGATAACAATCAGGCGAACATAGCACAAAACGTTGTCCACTTTACGAAATAGATATGCCCGAGCCATCAGATTTGCACTCTCGATTCCCAAACCAACTAACCCCAATGGAACCAACACTATTGACACCAATCCTATACTTGGTATACCACAAGAGAAGGAACACTCGACGTCAATATCACGACTTATAACTCAACCAACTTCTACCTTAACCTCATCCCTCATGAAAACTTAGCTTCTAAACCGCTCAAACTTGTAACACTCAAGTATTGAAGCCTATTCAATATCATAGTTCTTATTCTCTTTCAAGATCTAAAACCATTGCTCTGATACCAACTATCACGCCCCAGAAATCTTACAAATCCATAAATATAAAAATTTTATAATATACATCTCCAAAATGTAATATACCAAACCGGGCGCGTGAATTCACTATAAACCAATACCATCAAACAACACCTCAACGAGATTATAACTCGGAGACTAGAAACAAATGCGGAAGCGAGAACAACTATTAACAAAAATACCCAAAGTACAACCGTATATACAACACACTGAACGACTACGAACCCACAATAAAATACATAAAGGCTCCGAAGAGCAACTATCCCAAATACGATCAACCTGCTCAGAAGATTCCCGCTACAACGGACCTCACAACGCTACCACTTGCTTTCCTGTGGGGGGGGGGTTAAGGAAAAACAATTTGAAACAAGAAACGGGGTGAGTTAAAATCTCAGTAAGTTACTAAATGCATCTACATGGCATAATATCATGCAAATCAACGATAACTGAACAAGTAAATCACGTAACAACAAATGAGAAAGCTCCCTATCGCTAATTGTCACATACCAGTTGGAAATAACGACTAACTCATCATGCAGCACATAAGACTGAAATAAACACGTAACAAAGGATACTTAGCCAAGGTTTCACCAAACTGATAGAACAATCGCTGCGCAGCTTCAACCGATCAACTAATCAACAATAGCAGTATAACAACTGAAGAGAACCCCGGTCAGAACCGACCAATCAATCAATCAACCCATCAAGCCATCTTCATAGTAGCATAAAAGCTGAAGAGAAAACCCCCGGTACCGGAACAATAACCATAAGAGTGTCACAAAGGACAAGAGCCATGCCACAAAGTCATGCTCGGTAGCTAGATACATTCCCAAAGGAAGCTAACTTATCTCTTCCAAGGCCAATCTGGAAAAGGGGTAAAGAAAGGGCAAAACAATGGTCAACATTATAATGGACTTGGCTTTGCCATTATAATCATTCCCATCGCCCGATGCAACAAATATGCCAGCTGGGCTTCCAAATAAATGCTAAGTAATAAATACTAGCTTAATTAAACAACTTAGGGTTCTAAAGTAGAGAACCATACCAAATAATCACCATAAAGATGCAACGGTTACTCATGAAGAGTTTAACAACAACGATAACAAGAGTTTCTCATGAAGAGCACAACAACGATAAACGGAATTTCTCATAAAGAGCACAACAACGATAAACGAAATTGCTCATAAGGAGCTCAACAATAATGATTATTAGAATACGATAATTCCATAAAGAGGAACCATACCAGATACATTCCAAAGATGATACCCACAAGTTACTCATAAGGAACACAACCCAAACGGTCGCTCACAAATAGTACAACGACTATAACCCAAAATTATCCTAAACGTTTACTCATAAAGATATACTAGGACTATGAACTCAACCATCTCATCATACCTGGAATTCCAAACTAGGAAATTAGAATGAATACACTTTAAGGTTAATCAAACCGTAAGTACCCAATTGCCATTTCACGCTTTACCTCCGTTCATAACGAACCAATTCTAAACACCCCAAACGAATCCAAAAGGTTACACTTATTAGAACATGATCACGACCGGACTAAACCCTACACTTTGGTGTTCAATAACAACCCTCTAGGTACTATAGGACATCGCCTAAAACCTAGACCAAGTCTTACTCGAAAATCAATTCGATTGGAACAATCACGAACACATCATAAGATGCCCAAACATTCCCAAACAATACTTGATCAAATTACATAACACAATTATTCACAAATGAACCAATTTTAATTACTAAAGTGTTCCACGGTGCCCAACTAAGTCAACTAGAATAGTACTACGGAACCTAGACCAAGACTACACCTTGATCTTAAACCTCAACAATAAGACAACCATTCTGATCTGGAACCATGCGGCCAATAGAACCATTGCGTAGTACTCAAAAAGAGCTTTCCAACGATAGTTTACACGTCTAAAACGGAGTCCGGACGAAGAAGTTATGGTCTCCGGAAGATTGAACGTAAACGGACAATTTTTATAAAGTGTTCGGCCGGACATTAAGAAAAATCCCTGTTTTAGCTCCGAATTTCACTCCTTTCGTTCCAAATCTTAGGAGTACCTATATATACTTCTATCCTAACATTTAAAGACAAGAAAACTCAATTCATGTGCCTCTAAAACCCAAATAACCCCAAAATTATGAAAGAACATAAAACTAAATTTCACATCACAAACTTAATCACAAGGGACTCAATTCTATCACTAGAGTGCACTACAATGTTCACTAAGGTTCCCTAGAAGGACACCCAAGACTTAGACCAAAACGCATTCTTCAATCACACAAAATAACAAATGAAAGCCTTCAGAGGTTATGTGCGGCCGCCCACTCGAGTCTGTGCGGTCACACAAAAAGCCATCAAACAAGAACAAAACCTTTCAGATAGATGTGCGGTCGCCCACCATATTTTGGGCGGTCGCCCAACCCTCTGGTCTGCCGGAAATCGGGAGGGATGAACTGGGTTCTTCCATTTTCAACCCAAACCAAAACTAAACCAAAATCCAACACTCCTAACTAGCATACTAAGGTACTAGAGCAACTTATGGGTCTAAAAGAACTCATATAACAACCAAAATCAAGATTAAATCCCAACATTCAACAAAATCACCATTTTTAATCAAAACCCAAAATAAATTCCAAATAAATTCTAAACTCAACCAAACTTCAAATATAACAACTCAAGCATTATATAAGCATGATATGAACATTTTAGGATAAAAATGGGGGAAAAGCAACTTACTCGGATTTTCTCAAAGTTGCCGGAACTCGAATATTTTTGGCTTCCTATGATCCTATCGACGATCCAAACAAGATTCATGTTTTAAGAAATGAGAAATAATGAGAGGAAGATGATGGAAATGTAGAGAGAAGGTAGAGAGAAACTTACCCATTTCTATGGAAGGAGAGAGAGAGAAAAGGGGTGTGCTGGAGAGAGGGAGAAGTGAGGGAGAAATGAGGGAGGAGAGAGGTGATGGAGGGAGTAAGTAGGATAAATTATAACTTAAGTCCCCTCTACTACCCAACTAGGAACAATTAAATCCATTTTCCCACTATCAACTAAGACCCAATAAATTCCACACTAGCACAAATGATCAATTAAAATGCAGGAAATAAAATATTATGAAACATAAAATGCACACATAAATTATTAATTAAATAATAATTTAAATAAATAAATAAGCAAATAAATAAATAATAATTATTTATTACTAATAAAATAGAGCCTAGTTTTCGGGTCGTGACATCTACGCTTTTAATCTTTACTTCTCATCTCATTCTTTGTTTTAGAGTTGTGTAATCCCATCAAAAGGATCAGCCTAGAGCCTCTCCAATCTATGGAGATAGTCTCGAAGCGCATGATCCGACATTCCAATAATTAAGAAATTAATTATTGGCTTTATTTGTCTTAACTGTTTATTTGCTATTTGATTAAAAATACCTAAGCAAGACCAATCCTAGATTGGGTCGATTGAGTGCTCCTTGAACTTCCCAATCCATAACTTAACCCCTGAACTCAAGAATCTCACGGTCCGTGTTCCGTTCAACAACATGGTGGCGACTCTCAAATCAAAAGGTAAAGCGGGAATCTTCTCGCGTGCAAACAGTGGAGACTCTGCTGGGGACAAATTAAGTGGGTTAGACTTGCGTGCGAATTAGGTGTTTTTAATCTTCTCAATTTTCTGCAAAAAAATAATTTTTTCTGAATTTTTCTGTGAATTTTCTGACTGTTCTGTTTTAAATCTGTTATGTTCTGAATCTGGTGTCTGGACTGGAATGTCTCGTACGAGACAAGACATCTCTTCAAAAGCCGCCAAAAAAAATTTGATTTGGAAAATTTAAGGTTTAATCATTAGGTCATGATTGACCAATGATTGCTTATGATTAAATCTCCTTTTAATCATTTGCAATCATTGGATAATCATGAGTAATGATTAGGCCATTAAAAAAATATGTTTTTTCAAAAAAATTACAGATTGGTCACTGAAACTTCAAAAATACATTCCATTCCTTGAGTTCTAGAATATTACAGAACAGTCCCTGCATTTCAAAATTGCAGATCAGTCCCTAAATTTTCAAAAAACTGCAGATCAGCCCCTGGACTTTAAAAAAAACTTTTATTTGCTTGTTTTACTCCATCCCCATATGCGCAATAAATAATTTATGTTATATACATGTATTGTTTTTGCGCTAATATCTCTTGTAGGGGCTATGAAAAAAAATTAAGGATGAGTATTTACTCATTCTTGAGTTTATTTTGCACCCTCTAATGGGTAATGCAAGCACTGTGAGTATTTCTATCCCACTTCATTATGTGGCCTTACTTGCTATGTGCTCCATATTCTCTTCTAAAAAATATTTTGCAAACTCTAACTACGTTGACATGAGTCTCTCTTTCTTTTTCTCAAGATTGAGAGAAACGTAGGCAACCACTTTGGTCCGGTCAATCTTTTACTTGCTTTCAAAAAAAAAATCTCTATTTTTTCCTTGACATCTAGAACTTAACTCTCACACACGTGCACGCATATAGATTAATTGCACTACATACCCTATAAACTCGGGTCCCAATCGGAGGACGGATGTCGGTCAGCACCCCCACTCTACGAGTGGCACTCACCGGTCTCTCCAAAGATGGTGTACCCACTCCGTGACACGCTCCTAGACTGTGTTTATGGGGAGCCTTAGCCGTAAGCCCTGCATCAACCTCATGCATACATAATAGTCAATAGGACACTCCTTGAGAACGGTCGGTTCGATTCTTAGGGTTGTTTTAATCTTTGCCCGAGATAACGCTTTTACGTTCATTGAGTCTAGTCTCTTTCGCAATCAAGATCCTGCGTTTGATAATGTCCCTTTTGGTTGTCCCTAAACAAGAATTCATAAGGTTTCATTGCATAAAAGGCATTGTTTAACAAAGTGCAAAACAATTACGGAATCACTTAGGTTTGGCTAAATTGAATGGTGGATTCGGATGAGAATATGGGACCTTTGCCCAAATTGTCCGTTTGGGAGAGTGAAATACAGGTGAAAAAAAAGGGGCTCATATTCTAGGGTGACAGAATCCACTATTCCAGGATATTAGATAGAAACCCCCCAAAACGGATTAAACTCCGTCCGACCAATTTAGGACCAAAATTCCAGATTTTGATGTGGTTGTCTCGTATGAGACTTCCCTTGTCTCGTATGATACATTGCTTGCTGAATGTGCCTTTATGTGCTTTGTGATAGATAATCGATGTACGCTCCCTCTTTGAGTCAAAACTCCGTGCCTAATAAAACTAAAACTTTAGAAACTCGCTCGTGGGGTAAATTTTAACCATAATCCTTTTCCTATTTAGGATCGTTTGGGACTGTTCTTCTAAAAGTCATCTTGTTGGGATATCTCGAGTTCACCTCTAAGATTGCCAAGCTCTCTTTCTACTCCCATGTCAAGCCCCCAACCTCCTCAATGGCAACTAGTCCAAAGATTTTTCGGACGAAATCATCTCAAGACCCTGTCTTTTCTTCGAGGACTTCACTCTTAAGTCAAGTTGTGCTTCCGATGAGAATGTGCAAGCTATGGGAATCATGTCCAAAGAAATCAAGGCTCTCAAGAACCACCTCGAGCTAGAACAAAGGGAGCATGCCGAGATAATGACCAATCTTATTGAAAAGCTCAATAAGCTAGAAGTAATGGAAGCCACGAAACAATATGCACAAGTCCATGACATGTGTCCGACTAATTATGGTGCTACCCCTAAGGATAGCAAACCCACCATCGAATGCGAAAAAGGAGTCGAGACTATCATCAAGAAGTGCATTATCGACGTGTGTGCCCAATTTGAGTCGAACCTAAGAGCCCAAATGGAAGTCAAACTACAAGATCACCTACAAGCACAAAGGATCTTCTACGAGAAAGAGATCAAATCGCTTCGTGAGATGGCCAAACCCAAAGAGAAAAAGGCTCAACATAACGGCGTTCACTTCAACAAAAATACTTCCACAAGAGATGCCTCATCCAACATCGCGTATAGCCATTCTTATAAAAGCAAAAGCTCCACCGTTCCTAACGGTAAGAAGAAGAAAGAAAGGTACTATGACCTATTGGTTGACACTACCCAAGAAGAGCTCTTTGGCCTCCTCATTAAGGAAGGAAAGATTAAACCAAGAAGTCCTTCTACAACACCAAGGGAACTCCCCCCTAATCATGACCATAGTCTCTATTGCAAATTCCACTACTTTAGTGGTCACGACACCAACTCTTGCAACCACCTTCAAGATGTGATCCTAGATCTCATTGACAAAAAGGAAATAGAGATACCGAATGTCATCACCAACTCTCTTTCTTAGAGACATGAAGAAAATGAAGCCTCAAGAAGAACCGAAGATCTACACAATCACTTTGGGGCTACAACTATCCTCTCCCTTTGTGCTTGTCAAAAAAAAGAAACAAAAATATAGATTAGGTCATTTCAATTTCCTAGTATTCGAAGAGTCATTCTGCCATTCTAGTCCACCTTCCTCTTCTCTTAGTTTGTGTCAACTATCGAGTCTGTTTTTGAATTCCATTTATTAATAAAAGTCGTTCTTATTTCTTATACACAATTCCAAGTTGTTCTATCTAAATTCTAACAATGGTGAGTTAGCTTAAACCGAAACATGATAAATCTACACAAAGCTAATGATGAAATCATTAAGGAATAATGGATCCACCAAACAACTGTCACTAATATAAAATATTGCAATTGATAATAGTCATGTCTAAACAAGTTCGAAGGCCTAGGAGCTACACATCATCATCTTCTCGCTCGAGTTGAAAGTCGAAGGACCACAATTGAAGTGAGTCAAAGGCGTTCATGTCAAAAATTTCCCAAGAAAAGTGGGGCTACTCAATATAAGCTTTGAGAGTCAAAAAAAAAAAAAAAAAAAAAAAAACAACTCTCAAGCTTCCACCCCACAACAAAGAAGGCATTTCAACAAGTTCCAACAAAGTCAAGGAGTATTTCTCAATCATACCTCCTCCAACGAAGAATCCAAATGAGGAAAAAGAAAATTCCTCAACACCACACCCTCCTACAAGAAACTAGAACAAATGAGGCTTTCAACATGAATACCGTCTCCATCATTCGAAGACATCATCCATCAAGAAATTAACATCATTCATAGGGCGTACTAATGATTGGCCTTCTTCTAAAAAATTGTTAAGACATTTGTAGATGATTCACTTGCAAAAATGAACTGGACAAACACTGAAGACAAAAAAATAAAAAAGTAAAAATAAAAATAAAATACTAGGGTCCATTAAAGGTAGAACTATCTTTCTAGTACTTTGAGCCAAGTAGCGTTCTTCGTTGAGTCTAGGGGATTCCTCTTCCTCACCCTCATATGCCTTCTTCAAATCCAAGCATCAAGGCTAGGGTCTTTTGATCCTTTACTTCCCTAGTCTATTCATTCTCGAAACATACGAACTCGTTGAAGTAAATCCACACTAGGGGCTATCCTCTTCGCCTCTAACTCTCATTACAAAGTGCGTTATCCCCACTAAGTCGATGATTGGAATACACTTCCCGAAATCCAAGTCGATAGCTAAAATGCCTAAAACATTCAAACCCAAAAAAAAAATCTTTTATGTCTCTTTCCCAATTAGAGACAAAACTACTCTCCTCTATGAGTCATCTTCGAGTACATACTCTGTAAAAAAAAATGAAAAAGATGCAAAAGAGATGCCCGCTAGATCGAAAATCCGAAAGGGCGGTCTAGGCAAAAATCAGGGTGCGTCACAAAAAAAGAGAAAGGACAAAAGGCGAGCTTCCTTCATCAATCTGTAGACACCCCATTTTGGACATTCATTCATAATCACACTACTTCTGTGTCTCTCCTTTGATTTGGGTCGAAATCGTTAAGTTGGACATATTTCGTTAAGTTTCTGACTGACTCTGTTAGTCAGGGGCCAAAATGAACATTAAAACTACTTCAAAGGGCAAAAAGTGAATTCTAGCACTGAGATATCTCGTACGAGATTGATGTCTCCTACAAGCCATCTCCCTTGACAGTCGGGTTTTGGGTCAGTTTCCTTGTTGATCTTAACCCCGTTTCTTGGCAAACACTCAAGCAATCCGGGGAAAACCTAATGAGCGATCCCAGAGTCCAAAAATCCCTCATTGGGAATCAAGTCTTGGATTCCCATCCAAACTTACCTTCTTGGCTTAAACCCTAGGTCAAGAACTCCTATAAATATAGAGGTTCTTGAACCGAAAAACCTCTAGAATGGTCATTCACCCAAAACCACTCCAAATCTGATAAAAGAGGTCCTCATAATCAGCCTCTCTTCCTCACCCACGAAATTCAAGCCTCCATAACACCATTCAAATCAAGTTCATTGGATCATTAAGGCCTTTAGTCAAGGCCATCCATAGGATTCTCGAAGAACGCTTAGGTAAAACTCCTTGTTTTCTACCTTCTCATCCTCTTCTTTATCTTTGAAGTAGTGTGATTCCATCAAAGGATCAGCCTAGAGCCTCTCAAATCTATGGAGATGGTCTCGAAGCATATGATCCGACATCCCAAATAAATAAGAAATTATTTATTTGTTTGCTTTTCTTATTTTGTACATGAATGCATAATATTAATAATGATGATGATGATTTCGTAAGCAAGACCGATCCTAGATCGGGTGGATTGGGTGCTCCTTGAACTTCCCAATTTATAACCTAACCCCCGAACTCAAGAATCTCACGGTTCATGTTTCGTTAAACATGGTGGCAACAATCGAGCAACAATCAAACTCCTTACGAACCCGAAGCGGAACGGGAGAGGGAAAAGGGTGCGCGCTCACACAATCAAACTTCATGCAATCATCAAATCGAACAAGCGAGGGGCATTCTTCTTCAAGTCAAAACAGCCTCACAAGCCTGTTCACGTTGTCGTCGACAATATACAAGATTCTTGGGGCTTGGTATAGGCCACACATGAGATAAATTTGGGGGAATAGATCATGTCTCTCACCTTTATCGGAGACTTTCGGACATGGAACTCTAGAGTTGTCAACAAAGTACTCTTGGCCTACTAAGAGCTTGCACATTGATCAATATCATCGGTTGTCAGACCAATAGTCATCTCCCTCGACACAACATGACTCATCTGGATGGATAGTCCCACATGAGACAGCCATAACAAAAACTCTATGGCA
Organism: Campanula takesimana; assembly: GCA_026119855.1. Lineage (NCBI taxonomy): Eukaryota > Viridiplantae > Streptophyta > Magnoliopsida > Asterales > Campanulaceae > Campanula > Campanula takesimana. The sequence goes on along the minus strand of JAOWBW010000285.1, from coordinate 1,161,756 downwards.
TTTCTACAAGAAAACCTGATTAGGACCGTCAGAATCATAATTAGATCGTTCTGAACTCACCCGATACCATGATTGGAATCACCGGCACCAATACTGATAATCTTGATGAGGCCAAAGCTGAAATCTTGGAAGCCATCAAGTAACTAGAGGAGAAGCAAGCTCACATAGATGCCTTATTTGTAGAGCTTAATGCATTGAAAGTCAAGAAAGCTAAGAAACAAAGAAGAAGGATCATGAATCCCCCGCCTCCTCCGAAGAAGAGGCATCCTCTAGAAAGAAAGACAAGAAGTCTAAGAAGAAGCACTATAAGTCTGACTCTTCTTCCTTTTATTCCTCCGATGATTAGAAACTTATCTCTAAAACTACCAAGTCTAAGAAAGAAGAGGGCCTTAGATAATACTTGCTTTGGAGTAAGCAATAGAAATTCTACATAGCAAAAATCACTGGAATGGTGAATGCCTTAAGCAATCATCAACTTGGGGCTTGACAACGAAGAAGTCCTGTGACTACAATCCAATACTTAAAGTATTCTTAATCTTAGCAGTTAACTTGGGATATCTCAACAAAATCCTATTAGACGACTGTCTCTTTCAATCTTTAGTTGGGCCCCACGAGTTTGTCTTTCAAAAACATCATCATCTTGATCAAATAAATAATCTTCACTCCTCGCAACATTGAACTACACTGGTCTGATTCCCACCTAGGGATATATAAGCAGCCGTTCGGCACGACCAACCTTTAAATCACTCTCCCCATCGAGTCATCGAGTCGAGTGCACATTGATCATCTTGAACCTTAAATGCTATACAACTACTTTTGTCGTGCCCCGTACCCGTGGTCCTACTTGGCCCCACGCTCGAAACACGCACGGAAGACGTCATAAAAAATTTTAGGGAAATTTTTCGAAATGTTCTTTCATAAAAGTTTCATATAACTAAAACACATTTACTTAAAACTTGACTTCATTTCCACACAACAAACTTTCACAATCAAAAGTACTTAGCCATAAGGCTTACACACTTTACTTACAAATTTACAACTCACCAACATGTTCCAAAAATAGGTGCTACAAAGATGAAGTCACGGGTACACTACCCAAAAAGTTATACATTTACATAATGTAGCCTTTACATACCAAACTTACTTTCCCAAAATGTCTTAGCCAAAATCTCCACCTCGGCGTCCTCCCTTGAAGTGACCTATCCCCTGGGCTCTCCTTTATCTAAAACAGCAAACAAATAAGGGTGAGAATGAATCTCAGTAAGCTACTAAAATGCAACTACGTTACATGCTAAAAAGATACTCGGAATTGAACAATGTCAATAAACATCCACATAGCACATAACATGAGAGGCTCCCTATCGCCGACCGTCCCATACCAGTTGGAAATAACGACCAACTCATCATACCACACATAAGGCGGAAATAAACACTCATACGTGGATACTGAGCCAAGGTTCTCGAATCAAACTTATAACCATCTGAGAGGTATCAACTGAGCAGCACCAAAGGGCTGAAACCGGTTCATGAACCAAACAACAACAACAACAACAACAACAACAAGAGGGGGAAAATGACACATAGTCATAACCCAAACGGTGACTAAACTCACACAAGGGAGAGCTAGCCCAGACCCAATCCGTGGCCCAAGGAAGGGGGTTAAAAATGGGAAACCAATGGTAGAAGCCTTACAATGAACTTGGCTCGTGTGCCATTATAATCCCTACCACTGTCCGACTCAACAACAAGTACCAGCTGGACTTCCAAACGAGCATAGTAATGAATACTTGCTTAAACAACAACAAGGGGCAATGATTCCAAAGTAGGGAATCAAGCCAAACACATCACAAAGATGAACCAATCCAACACACATCAAAAGATGTTCAACAATACCCCATGTAACACTTATTCACATTCCATAACACATTTGTTCACAAAGGAACCAATTTCAAACACTAGGGTGTTCCACAACAACCCTCTAGGTACTCTAGGATATCACCTAAGACCTAGACCAAGCTTGAACTTTAAATCACTTGAAATGGAAAAACTCCATTTTTCAGCAACCTTGGGCGGTCGCCCACACCAGCCTGTGCGTCCGCCCAAAACACTCTGTTCCAAGACAAAAATCTTCCAGATAAAAGTCCGGCCGCATGCCCTTTTTGGGCGGTCGCCCACTCTACTCGACAGATCAAAACTTGCTAATTTTACTCCTTTCGTTTCACCGTCCCAAAAGTACGAACCAACATCTATCTTACCAAACATAATTCAACCAAACTGAGTTATACAACACAAATATGACTTCTTTACACAACCAATATCAACTTTCCAAATACTCCCTTTGTCCCAAAATTACAAGTATCACAAATATTATTCAAATCACAAAATTAACAAGTACAAGTAGCAAGTATAACATAAATGACCATTTTAATATTTAAATGGGAATTAGTAACTTATCTATTTCCGGAAAAATTATCACTGAAATAAGTTTTGTTCGGATAGAAATGACCTATTCAACGCCCTGATCATTTTTATATAATTAGTTTTTAAAACGGATAAGTAAATAAAAAGAATTAAATCAAAATGGGTTGAACTTACCTTTTTCTCTTTAACCCTAAGGAACATACGAGAAAGTTACAGAATAAACATACATAGAGAAAGAAGAGAGAAGGAGAAACTTGTTTATAAAGATTTTTATCCAAAATTACATTTTGGTCACTCCAGTTTCATTTTTAACACTTAAGCCCCTTAACTTATATTTTCAACAAGGACCCTAAAGTTTCAACTTAATCATTTAACTCCTTTAATCATTATTATTACTAACTAACTAAATAACACAGATAATCAAGTAAGATATGCAAATCATAAAATATGATGCAACACATAAAATGCACACATAAGTCAAATAAAAATCCCCAAAAATATAAATTAAATAGGGATGGGTTTTGGGGTCGCTACAACTTTCGCTAACAATGCAGGCACACAAAATCTACAACACAAATTTCAACTGCAAAGAGATGACACATCAGAATAAATGATTACCTCTCATTGATTTGGAGTGTGATCAAATCATCCGGTTCAGATATACTTGGATCGTCAATAACCATCCTCTTGAAGATTGGAGTGTAATCCATCATCCGGTTCAAAATCACATGGATCGTCAATCGGAGTGTAATCCATCGTCCGGTTCAAAATCACATGGATCGTCAATCGAAGTGCAATCAATCGTCCGGTTCAAAATCACATGGATCGCCAGTTACCCTCCTCCCTAATCAAACGAGGCATCTATACCTCGTACGAGATATCTCCCAGAAATTCAGCAGAAAACCCTATTTTTTCAAAAAATTCCAGAAAAGCCCTGCTTCTAACAGAAATGTCATAAAAAGCCCTGCTTTGACTAAGATGTCAAATCAGAACCCGGTTCAAAATGGAACATTGAGTCGTCAACAAAAGAATATTTTCAGAATTGGAACAAATGAAGTTGTTTCTCAGTACAAATCTATTGTCACCACGCATCCAAGATCATGGGTGAGCAACTAAAGTCTACATCAACAAACTCTGAATCTGACAACTGCCATTGAGACGTAAGTTAATGGACAGGATTTATATCAACGTGAACCCGAAATTGTTATCAGGACGTAAGATAATAACGCATGATTCACACCATTTGGAATCCCTTAATTGTCATCAAGGTGTAAGCTAATGGCATAGGATTCACATTTTCAACGGAAAGGAAGTCTCGTTGGAAGGAGAAGAAAGGTTCGAGTAATTGGCATCTCCAAACTGGAACCTGCGTTGCAGTGTTCGATGAAGGGCATCTAAAGACACCTTGTAGTCATTGAGGCACAAAAATAAGCACCTCTATGGTTACTCTAGCATCAAAGACACCTTGTGGTCATTGAGGCACAAAAGTAAGCACCTCTGTGGTCATTCTGGCACCATAGCACCTTCATCTAAAAGCACCCGTATGGTCATCAAGGCACAAAAGTAAGCACCTTTATGGTCACTCTGGCATCAAAGCACCCATATGGTCATCAAGGCATAAAAGTAATCACCTTTATGGTCACTCTGGCATCAAAGCACCCGTATGGTCATCAAAGCATAAAAGTAAGCACCTTTATGGTCACTCTAGCATCAAAGCACCCGTATGGCCATCAAGGAATAAAAGTAAGCACCTTTATGGTCACTCTGGCATCAAAGACACCCTGTGGTCACTGAGGCACAAAAGTAAGCACCTCTATTGTTACTCCGGCACCAAAGCACCCAATGGTCACTGAGGGATAATATAAGCACCTCTATGGTCATTCCGGCATCAACAAAACTGAAGACGACCCGTCATCAACAACAAGGTATATTCAGAATTGGGTCAAGGACATTGATTCCTCAGTATGGATTGTAACTGGAGACGGTTCGTCATCAACAACAGGGTATATTCAAAATTGGGTCAAGGACATTGATTCCTCAGTATGGGTTACTCTCTAAACTCTAAACTTTGCTTACTGCAGTATTGTTTTCAAAATGATTTTCAAAAATCCTCAAACGATCGTTTTTCCATGTTCTTGGAGTCAAACTATGTTTGGTCTAATTTCCTTCCGAGGAATACGTAGGCAGCTTTTCAGCACGACCATACCCCAATGTTCTAAATGGTGTCTTTTCTATCGACGACGTTACTTCTTTCATAAGTATCGTCGCCGAGGGGCTCTGTAGACACCCCATTTTAAACTCAAAATTATGATTTCACTACTCTTGTGTCTCGCCTTTATGTTTGAATGAAAACTTATTAGTTTTGTCATGTTTCATTAAGTTTTTAACTGAATCCGTTAGTTAGGGGCTAAAATGAACAAATGAAACTGACAGAAGGACAAAATAGTACTTTCGTACTGGATGCCTGGTACGAGACATCAATGTCTCGTACGAGACATCTCCTCTGTTTGTGAGTCAGAATCACTTTCCTTTTCCGTCCCGATCTCTTTCTTGGCCATCACTCTCCTAATCCGGGAAACATCTAATTAGGAGGCCTTCCTAGATGTTTCCTACTAATTTCCTACCTCCTTTAACATCTCTAAGTAAGGACCTTATCACCTACCAAACTTAGGACTCCTAGACTTGGTCTCTAAGTAATCCAATACCTATAAAAATAGAGTCTTTCACCACAAAAAGGGGTTAACAGTTCTCTAATCAGTCTCTCTCTTAATAATCCCGTTATTCCTCTTCCCTCATACTAAAACACCACCAAAAACTCATCTTTTCAAGCCAAAATCATGACAAAACTCTTGGATCATCAAGGCCTTAGTCAAGGCCATCAATTGGAATCCCAAGAACGCTTTAGGTAAACTTCTACACTTTTAATCTCTACTTCTCATCTCATTCTTTGTTTTAGAGTAGTGTAATCCCATCAAAAGGATCATCCTAGAGCCTCTCCAATCCATGGAGATGGTCTCGAAGTGCATGATCCGACATTCCAATAATTAAAAAATTAATTATTGGCTTTATTTGTCTTAATTATTTATTTGCTATTTGATTAAAAACACCTACGCAAGACCAATCTTAGATTGGGTTGATTGGGTGCTCCTTGACCTTCTCAATCCATAACTTAACCCTCGAACTCAAGAATCTCACGGTCCGTTTTCCGTTCAACAACATGGTGGAGACTCTCAAATCAAAAGGTAAAGCGGGAATCTTCTCAGGTGCAAACAATATTTAATAAGGTTCTATACCTCTATGTAGACACATCATTCCAAAATGGTGTTCTTCATGGAGTTAATTGTGAAACAATTTCACAACCTTAAAAATGATTGTCAAATTCTTGGTTTAAATATTCATCATCTCGATCAAATCGGAATTTTTGGATAGTTTAACCAAGTAGTATCAAAATCATCTTTTAGCATTGCTACTTAATGCACCATATACATCAACATGTATTAGGTCAAATAAGTTACTAGCCCTTTTACTACTCCTAGTAAAAGATGTCTTGATCCAAGTAAATAAGATTTGCATATATCACATGATTCAAAATCATATGACTTTAAAACTCCGTCTTATGGAATTTTAGATATGCGTTTCTTATTTATTTGATAAAAAAAATAATGCCTTAAGAATTTAATTATTTATGTTATAGCTTTATTTATTATTTTTGTTCTTCAAGATTTAGGATATAAAAATTATTTATATGATTTAACAGTACGATAAAGAAAATCATAATAATAAAAAACTTTCTTATTCTCAATAAGAAATAAATATCATTCATTATCTTATAACAAAATAATATTTTCTACTAAATGAGTAAAGTCACTTCATAAGTGTTCTACGAACAATGCTGCAACTCTTGCATCATTATCATTCGTAGATTAACTTTACCTTTCATAAGTAGTCTTTCTATTTATTAATTGTTGCACATTTACAAATGTGAGATCCATATCCGGTATCTAATACCCAATAATTAGAGTAAAAAGATTAATTTTATAACATAAAATATCCCATGTGGTAGTCTCACTACCATTCTCTTTTATTGATCATCCAAAATTTTTGATTACGATTTTAAATGGTCAATCCAATTGCCATACTTATCAAATTGTATTATTTAGAATTATAATATTAGCCACAATTATTTCCTCTAGGTTTGACAACATTTGTCTTACCTTTATCTTTTAATCATTTTCCCTTTTAGAAATCAAATTTTCGACTTACATCATCATCTTTCCGTACTTATGTTCAGAAATCTAGAGCACAAACTGTACGGCTGAAACTAAGCCAAAAGGCATCCACAATTCCGTACACCGTTTAGAAACTTAGAGAACACTCCATACGGCCGAAACTAAGCCAAAAGGAATCCACATTTCCGTATGGATCTGCAGTCTATCTAAATTACATGTCTCATCAATTTCACTGATTTCAGCAATCCAGAAAAATTCAGGATTCTGATTTCAGTTTATCTGAATTCTGAATTGACATCACTTTTCAGGAAACACGGTTTCAAAAATCAGCCATCTGAAACTAGATTCAATCACATATTAATTTTGAAATTGACATTTAATTTCAGGAAACACGGTTTCTAAAACCAGCTATCTGACAATTAAATTCAACTCAAAATATTTACCATTGAAACGGTAGATTTTAAATTTCCAAATTTTTATCCTATAATTACTTTCCTTGATTCAATTAGGATTTGGTGTTCATGGTAATCCAATCATCAGGATCATCAAAACCAAGAATAAACAATTTATTCATGAATCTAAGATCATCAATAAGTTAATCAAATTAAATTTTGATGATCCTACAGAACATATTAATCAAATTAATATTGCAATTTAGGTTACTTATGATTATTAAGAATGTATTATTTTCATTCTTGTTTTAGAACAATTCTTAAGCTCGTGATCATATCAAAGAAATAAATTTCATTCTCCTTTAACTTTGTCCTTTCAAGAACAATCGCAGTAACAAACATAATTAAAGTTTAAGATAATATTCTACACAAATATGCAAATAAATATATACCTATATTTCATACCAATCATTTAAGAGATAATTATTGTATTTCATAAATACTCCCACTAAATTATATAACCTTCATATACAACAATTGTATAATATAATTTATGTAGGCTAAGATCCAACTTTAATTTAATTCTAAGTCCTCTTTGGCGATACTGCTCAAAATTAAATTAATTACGTAGAAAAATTTTATCAATCACATCATATGTGATTCTTATATCCTTTATGAGATTGTTAGACATCTTATGTCAAACATGTTTTAATCTCATCTTGTGCCATAGGCCAATAACCCTTATGATAGCCTAATTAAGTCAAACCATGATAGACGCATAGGAATCACTCTTTCACTCATCTTGTTCATACAAGGATAGAATCAATGCACATACGCTTTGGCGTAACCCACAAAAAACAACCTGTGTAATCCCAAGTGTCTATTATAGATGGCACATGACTTCAATTTTCAGAAAGGTTCTTTCATATAGCAACGCGCATAACAAAGGTATAATTAATCTAATTAATTAATGAACGGATACTATTTGAATATAATTATGAATTTTAGATTTTCATAGAGTGCTACTCTAGGTATAATACATATTGAATAATGAATTCTTTCATAGAGTTCAACTCTATTAAGAATACATTACTTCATAGAATCCAATTCCATGAACAATACATATTCTACAATGCATCTCCAAGTCTGCAAACACGAATTCAGAAATCTGCACTGCACGCAAACTGCACGAATTCTGATTGCACGCGAACTGCACGAAAATTCTGGACTTCACGTGCGCTGCATGTAATCTGCACGAAAACGTGTATTGTACGCGAACTGCACGAACACAATTTATCAAATCTTGATCCTTTAAGAATTCAACTATTTATGATAATCAAATTATCATAAACATCAAACCCTAAGAACAAACAATTTGTTCTTCAAGATCAAGAATCATCAATTCAATAATCTAATTAAAGAGATTGATGATCCGATAAATAGATTAACCATATTAATCATGCAACTTAAAAACCTTGTTCATAATCATACTATATCATATATAATTGTTTCACCAAACAATTCACATAAATCCCTTATTCTAAATTCTCATCATGCTAGATCATATAATCAAATCATATATTTAACATGATAATATTAAAATAACCATACATGAACGGGGCTCTAATACCATTGTTAGGTTTTGAGGGTCCTTGCGTAGCGGAAAACGACAATATAAATCAACAAAACCGCTGAGCCCATGGATCAATTAATCGTGATCAAATTAATAGGGAGATGAATTTAGAATACTAACCGATGTTATGCGTTTAAAATTTTCGGATCTTCAAATCTTCAAGTCATCAAGCGTTACGATTTGATCATCTCCATGTTCACGATCATAGGAATACGAACTTGAGATGCTAAAGGAAGCACCCTCTATGTTTATCCACACGCGAACGAATATCTAGAATGATTCTAGATATGGATTGCTAGACCCATTATTAGAAAACACGATTTTCTAATCTTCAAAGGCTATATGAATTTATTGGTATTCTTGAGTTTTTGATTCTCAATCTAAACTCAAGAATGTGTTTCTCAAACACATGGAGGCTACCAATAATGATACAATATCAATTAGGTTAATATCTAGTAAAGAGAGGTGTATTTAAACTCAAAAGTCCTAAACCCATTAGGAGATTTGGTCAAAATCCCGTCAAAAATCGAATCAGGAAAAACCAAGCATTCTGGAGAGGTGGTCCGCCCGGGGCACCATTATGGTCCGACCGGACCTAGGCATGGTCTGACCGGGTCATGTCTAGGGTCCATCCAGACCTTCCCTTTTCTATCCTATTTCATTTTTCTTAATTTCGGTTTTTACGCTCTCTTACGTAATTCCAATTTTAGCCCTTTTGTAAATTCGTTCTTTTATGTGTGACCCCATAGGATTATATTAAGTTGTCAATGAGTCAAACCAAGGTCAAACCCATAAGTCATGAGCGGACTCTAGTAAGCCATCATAACTACCCAATTAATATAACTTAACGAAGTTCGTTTATCCTCATAGAACATATCACAATCATTTTGTCACGCGATATCATATTGAACATAAGTCATGGTCCACATCAACTTATATTGTTCAATGCTTTCTCGATCCCGAGTAGATTGATATGAGCAAATGACATTGATGTAGGGTTTCGTGGTAACATGCGCAGTGGAATTTAGCATTTAAAATTTTGAAACCCAAAGCCATGGATCCGTTCATATGATTAAATCAAATACAACATGAGAATAAAGGAATAAACTAACCCTTGATGGCTATAAAATTCTCTTGGTCTTTGGTGGAAGTTTGAAGACTTGATCACGATCACAAAGCTTGAACACGAACATTGAAGATGATGATTTTCACCCTCTAGCGGTATCCACACTTCGAACGAATATCAAAGGAGCTTCTTTGATCTTGGTTGCTAGACCAAATTGTGAAACACTTTTTCACAATCAAAAGAACTATATGGAATTTATTTTGTGTATTATTTTGTTCTTCAACCAAGAATGTCTTGGAACAAAATAAACCCTCTCTCAAACTCTTTGAGACTCACAAAATCATTAGCATTGAGTGCTGGCCGAATTTGGTCTTTTATACACAAGTATGACCTATTCCAAATAGGAAACTTGTGTCAAAATCCGTTCAAAATTCGTTTCCTAATCAAATTAGGAATCTGCCACCCGACAGTACTGTGCGGCCGCCCAAAAAGCTTTGTGCGGTCGCACAACTATCTGAAGCAAAACTGGTACAAAACTGAGATAATTGTGCGGCCGCCCAGTCCATACTGTGCGGTCGCCCACTTCCCCAGAATGTCCAGAATTTCCAAAATTCCAATGTAGTCCTTTTAAAGATTCGTTCTATTGTGTGTAACCCTCTAGGATTATACTAAGTTGGCAATGGGTTCAAACATGAAACCATAAGATATGATTAGGTTCTAGCAAACCGTCATACCTACCCAAATAGTATAACTTAGATACAAGTTCGCATTCCTTTAGAATATGTCATAATCCTTTTGTCCACGATATCATTGAACACAAGTCATGGTCAAAGAGTCAACTTGTTTTGTTCAATACTTTCTCGATTCTGAATATGTTGATAATCCAAATGACATTGATCCAATCAATTCATTTGAGTCCGGCCGAACATTTCATCAACATCATTCCTACGAGAGGCCCAAGCTTGATATCTCTCCGAAGAGGGACAAATCCATTTAGCTTATTATTCTTCCCTACGTGAATCCGATTATGCCAATCATACCCTTTATAACTTCCCGGTTAAAGGTAGCGTTTGAATATGTCAAACATAATGTTCATCAAGTGGAAGACTATAATAACTTCATGTCTAAGGATTCAAATGACATAACTAATATGAGATATATGTATGACATAGACCATGACATAAATCTCATAGAGGGGGTCATGTCCAGTACCTTGTTCCAAACAAGTACCCATAAATCTAACATGATCATCCCATGATCATTTAGCCTTTATACTAGTGCTTAACAAGTACTAGGGACGGAGATTATTATAAGTAAACATGAACAACAATAATAATCAAAACATCTCTTTATTGATATGAAATAAACGATAACAATTACAACGTTTATTAAACGTGCCTAGGGCACCACTACCAACAATCTCCCACTTGCCCTAGGCCCAATCTCCCATGTATCTAATACCCATGGACCTAACATGACCATCATGTTTAGCTTGTGGAAGTCCCTTTGTTAGCGGGTCCGCAACATTGTCATCAGTAGGTACTCTGCATATATTTACGTCTCCCCTATCAACGATCTCTCGAATGATATGAAAACGCCTAAGTATGTGTTTGGATTTCTGATGTGCTCTTGGTTCCTTTGCTTGAGCAATAGCACCATTATTGTCGCAATAAAGGTCTATTGGACTAGCAATACTAGGAACCACTTCAAGTTCAGTTATGAACTTCTTAATCCAAACAGCTTCCTTTGCAGCATCCGATCCAGCAATATACTCAGCTTCTGTTGTAGAATCAGTGGTTGTACTTTGCTTGGAACCCTTCCATCTTACATCTCCACCATTTAACATAAACACAAAACCCGATTGCGATCGGCTATCATCTTTGTCAGTTTGGAAGCTTGCATCTGTGTAAGCATTTACAACGAGATCATCTTCCATTCCTCCATAGACCAAAAACGAGTCTTTAGTCCTTCTCAAGTACTTAAGAATCGCTTTTACGGCTATCCAGTGATTTTCGCCAGGGTCGGATTGGTATCTTCTTGTCATGCTCAAAGCATAAGACACATCCGGCCTAGTACAAATCATGGCATACATGATGGACCCAATTGCCGAAGCATATGGAACATCATTCATTTTCTCACGCTCATCTTTTGTCTTAGGACATTGAGTCTTGCTTAGAGAAACTCCATGTAACACGGGCAAGGTCCCTCTCTTAGAATTTTCCATACGGAATCTTCTAATGACCTTGTCAATGTATGTACTTTGGCTTAAACCAAGTAGCCTCTTTGATCTATCTCTATAGATCTTAATGCCAAGAATATATGCGGCTTCACCCATATCTTTCATTGCAAAGCACTTTCCTAACCAAGTCTTCACAGACTGAAGTGTAGGAATGTCGTTTTCAATGAGTAATATGTCATCCACATATAAAATAAGGAATAGCACTATGCTCCTACTAATCTTCTTGTATACACAAGGCTCATCTTCGTTCTTGATGAAACCAAACTCTTTGACCGATTCATCAAAACGGAGATTCCAACTCCTTGAAGCTTGCTTCAACCCATAGATGGATCTTTGCAATTTGCATACCTTAGAATCTTGTTCAAAACCTTCTGGTTGTGTCATATACACATCCTCTTGGAGTTTTCCATTCAGGAAAGCGGTTTTGACGTCCATCTGCCATATTTCATAGTCATGATACGCGGCAATGGCAAGCAAAATTCTTATAGACTTGATCATTACTACGGGTGAAAAGGTCTCATCATAGTCAATACCATGAACTTGCCTATAACCCTTCGCTACAAGCCTAGCTTTGTAAGTATGCACCTTCCTATCCATGTCAGTCTTCTTCTTGAAGACCCATTTGCATCCTATGGTTTTTACACCTTCGGGCGCATCAATCAAATTCCAAACTTGATTGTCTTGCATGGATTGCAATTCGGATTCCATGGCTCCAAGCCACTTGTCCGAATCAGGAGAAGACATCGCCTCTTGGTAGGTTGACGGTTCATCATTCTCAATGATTTCTACCTCATTACTATCCGTTACGAGAAATCCATATCTCTCGGGCTCGGATCGTAACCTACTAGATCTGCGAGATGCTTGTGTATTTTGAACAGGTTCCACAACTCCTTGTGGTTCTTGTTCTTGTTCCACCATTGGTTCAATGTTATTTTCTGGGTCTCGAATTTCTTCAAGATTTATTTTACTCCCACTGATTTCTTTGGAGAGAAACTCTTTCTCTAGAAAGACACCAGTTTGGGCAACAAACACTTTGTTGTCCTCTCGGTTGTAAAAGTAATATCCTTTAGTTTCCTTAGGATATCCCACGAAAATACATTTATCAGATTTGTGTGCTAGTTTGTCAGAGATAAGTCTCTTGACATAAACTTCGCAACCCCAAATCCTCATGAAAGATAAACTAGGTTTCTTTCCACTCCACATCTCATATGGAGTTTTTGGAACCGATTTAGTTGGAACTTGATTTAGTGTGAAAGCAGCGGTTTCTAGGGCGTAACCCCAAAAGGATATTGGAAGATCAACTTGACTCATCATTGATCGAACCATGTCTAACAAAGTCCGATTTCTCCTCTCAGACACACCATTCCATTGTGGTGTTCCGGGCGGAGTCAATTGTGAAACTATTCCACAATTCTTTAGATGATTATCAAATTCTTGACTTAAGTATTCACCACCTCGATCTGATCGAAGTGCCTTTATACTTTTGCCAAGTTGTTTTTCTACTTCATTTTGAAATATTCTAAATATCTCGAATGCTTCACTTTTATGTTTCATTAGGTAAACATACCCAAATCTACTATAATCATCAGTGAAGGTTATGAAGTATTGAAATCCTCCCCTAGCATTGCTACTTAATGGTCCGCATACATCGGAATGTATCAACCCCAATAAGTCGCTTGCCCTTTCACCCAACTTGGTAAAAGGTGTCTTAGTCATTTTTCCAAGAAGACACGACTCACAAGTATCATATGACTCTAAGTCACATGAACCCAAAAGTCCGTCCCCATGGAGTTTTGAGATACGCTTCTCATTAATATGACCAAGACGGCAATGCCACAAATAAGTATGATTTATATCATTAGGTTTAGATTTCTTATTTACATGATAGACATTATTTCATTCTTGACATCCAAGATATAAAGGCCATTAAATGAATTAGCAATACCATAAAGCACATCATTTAAATAAATAGAAAATTTCTTATTCTCAATAAGAAACTTAAAACCTTCATTATCCAAACAAGAAATTGAAATAATATTTCTGCTTAAATCTGGAACATAATAACAATTGTTCAAAACAAGAATTAATCCAGAAGGTAAAGTGACTTCATAAGTCCCTACGGCTAATGCAGCAACTCTTGCTCCATTCCCCACGCGTAGATCTACTTCACCTTCTTTAAGCAGTCTCCTATTCTTTAGTCCCTGCACATTTAGACAAATGTGAGAACCACATCCGGTATCCAATACCCAAGAATCAGTGGTAGAAAGGAGAATATCTATCATATAGATACCTGAAGTCGACGCAGCCTTGCTGCTCTTCTTCTTCTTTTGCTCTACCAAGAAAGCCTTGCAATTACGTTTCCAATGACCAATTTCTTGACAATGGAAACAGATTGCATCCTTTTGTGAATCGGGTTTTGCCTCAGAAGCCTTGGCAACCTTTGCCTTGCTTATCTTGGGTTTGACAACTTTTGCCTTACCCTTGCCTTTGGCACCAGGTTTCTTCCCATCATGAACCAAGAGCACGGGAGAACCTTTCTCCACAATTTTCATCTCTGCAGTTTTGAGCATCCCATGCAACTCAGAGAGATCCTTATCCATTCCATGCATGTTATAATTCATTACAAACTGATTATAACTTTTAGGCAATGAATTAAGAATGAGATCTGTGGCTAGCTCCAATGGGATTGGATAGCCAAGTTTCTCAAGGTGCTCTACATAACCTTTCATTTTAAGAAAGTGATGACTCACTTGTTACCCTTCATTCATTTTACAAGTAGTGAATGCAACAATGGTCTTGTACCTCTCTTGCCTAGCTTGCTCTTGAAACATGGTTCTCAACTCCACGCCTATCTCATAGGCTTCCAAATGTTCCAAACTTTGTTGGAGTTTTGAACACATAGCAGCAAGCATGAGACAACTTACATCTCTAGAATCATTACGATGTTTCTTGTAATTGTCTCTTTCTACCCTAGGGGCAGTAGGCGGTGGTTCAGCAGGGAGTGGCCCATCGAGAATGTACAACTTATCTTCTTGCCTAAGAACGATTCTTATGCTACGGATCCAATCCATAAAGTTAGTACCATTCTCTTCGAGCTTATCCTTCTCAAGGATCGATCGCAACGACATTGATTGAGTGTTATTAGTCATTATCTACAAATATGCAAAATTTCCAAAATTTAATAAGTACCGATTTTCATTAAAGAGATAAATAATGTATTTTTCAAACAAAATACTCCCACTAAATTATATAACCTTCATATACATCCAATGTATAATATAATTTAAATGGGTTAAGATCCAACTTTAATTTAATTTCAAGTCCGCTAAGGCGGATTACACAAAATCAAATTAATTAGGTAGACAACTCTTGTCAATCATATCTCATATGACTCTTAGTTCCTTTTATGAGATTCTTTAAGAAATTCAATTTCAAAAGCATGTTAAACCTCATCTTTGCCTAGGCCCAAAACTGTTTTGACGCCCAATTAAGTCTAACCATTTTAAACGTACAGTTAATGTGTCCCGCTAGGGCGTGCCCACACTATCTATCTTGCTCATACATAAACAATTTTAATGCATCTCGCTAGGGCGAATCTACATTAAAATCACTCATGTAATAACAAGTGTTTTAATCATGGCATGGCAATAAAAGACTTAAAACTTTCTTTGAAGGTTCATCACATATAGCATATAACACATTTATGAGCACATAATATAAACATGTTTCACATCAAGTTTAGCCACTAAATTAATCCCCATTAATTTAAGCATGGTATTTATGTGTCATTAGTTTCTCTATGATTATGAGGATGAGACTATTTCAACTTTGGTCATTATCTCCAAATCAAGACAACAAGAAGTGCGGTCGAACTAAGCCATTAGGCAACCACAATCCCGCACTAATTCAAGAAACCAAGAAAGTAGTCCATGTGGCCGAAACTAAGCAATAGATGGTCTCGATGAACGTAGGCCAATTGCATTCACAATTCCACATGGATCTCCAAACTTTGAATCAAGAACTTTGTTTCTCAATTTTAGCAATTATGAACTCTTCATAATTCTAACTTCGTTTTATCTTTGAAACTTTGATTGCGATCAATTTTGGGAAACACAATCTCGATGAACGCAGATTAGCCATCCAAAACTTGAACCAATCTAGGAATCACAAGACTAAAACAAATAGGAAAATCAAACCCCAAAATCCACACACAAACCAACTACCCAAAACCCATTCCAGATCAGCAAGTCTAGACTGGTTCTGTTACTGGTTTTGTTGAATTTTTCGAAAAATTCCAGATTCTGTTTTTCAACCAAAATCAGACCTTCTGATCCCCTTGTGCGGCCGCCCAAAAACCCTTGTGCGGTCGCCCAAAACTGTGCGGCCGCCCAAGGCGTTTTGTGCGGTCGCCCGGTGCCATCAGAATGTGCAGAATTTTCAAAGTTCGAAAATTTTGTCTCAAAATCGTTTTTCCCCGATTATTAAAACTTTGATCCAATCAAAAATTAATAATCAACAATTCTGAATCCACCATAATTTATTTATTGCGATTGAATCGTGCGATTAAAGTTGCAAAACAATAAACCACATAAAATCACATAACACATAAACATCACATATTCCAATATTCATATCATGCAAGGCACATAAACAATTTATATACACTTAACACGATCAAGGCATTGAAATAATCAACATGAACGGGGCTCTGATACCACTGTAGGGTTTCGTGGTAACATGCGCAGCGGAATTTAGCATTTAAAATTTTGAAACCCAAAGCCATGGATCCGTTCATATGATTAAATCAAATACAACATGAGAATAAAGGAATAAACTAACCCTTGATGGCTATCAAATTCTCTTGGTCTTTGGTGGAAGTTTGAAGACTTGATCACGATCACAAAACTTGAACACGAACCTTGAAGATGATGATTTTCACCCTCTAGCGGTATCCACACTTCGAACGAATATCAAAGGAGCTTCTTTGATCTTGGTTGCTAGACCAAATTGTGAAACACTTTTTCACAATCAAAAGAACTATATGGAATTTATTTTGTGTATTATTTTGTTCTTCAACCAAGAATGTCTTGGAACAAAATAAACCCTCTCTCAAACTCTTTGAGACTCACAAAATCATTAGCATTGAGTGCTGGCCGAATTTGGTCTTTTATACACAAGTATGACCTATTCCAAATAGGAAACTTGTGTCAAAATCCGTCCAAAATTCGTTTCCTAATCAAATTAGGAATCTGCCACCCGACAGTACTGTGCGGCCGCCCAAAAACCTTTGTGCGGTCGCACAACTATCTGAAGCAAAACTGGTACAAAACTGAGATAATTGTGCGGCCATCCAGTCCATACTGTGCGGTCGCCCACTTCCCCAGAATGTCCAGAATTTCCAAAATTCCAATGTAGTCCTTTTAAAGATTCGTTCTATTGTATGTAACCCTCTAGGATTATACTAAGTTGGCAATGGGTTCAAACATGAAACCATAAGATATGATTAGGTTCTAGCAAACCGTCATTGTCGCGCCCCGACCCGTGGTCCTACTTGGCCCCACGCCCGGGACACGCGAGGAAGACGTCGTAAAGCAACTCTAAGAAAAAAAATTCGAAATATATTTTCATAAAAAGGTTCACACAACCAACACGTTACCAAAACATGACTTTAAGTCACAAAACAAACTTTCTCAAATGAGTACTTAGCCACTTGGCTATAACAAACTTTACTTATAAAATTTACAAACACGAACACCTACTAAAAGAGATGATACAAATAACTGAGTCACGGGTACACTACCCTAAAGGTATTACATTTACATAATGTATCCTTTATACATATCACTTCCCAAAAGTCTTACCAAAGATCTCTTTACCAATGTCCTCCCTGTGCTGTGACCTATTCCCTGGACTCCTTCTTATCTAAAACGGTAAACAAATAAGGGGTGAGAATAAATCTCAGTAAGTTACTAAAATGCAACTACATTACATGCTAATATGATGATCATAAAGAAACAATATTAACAAATAAGCGTATAACACATAGCACATAACATGAGAGGCTCCCTATCGCCAACCGTCCCATACCGGTTGGAAATAACGACCAACTCATCATGCAACACATAAAACGGAATAAACACTCATACGTGGATACTGAGTCAAGGTTCTCAAACCAAACAATAGCCATCTGAGAGGCATCAACTGAGCAGCATCGAAGAGCTGAAACGGGTTCCGGAACCAAACAACAACAACAACAACGGGGGGAAAATGACACAAAGTC
The DNA here is from genome assembly GCA_026119855.1 of Campanula takesimana. Lineage (NCBI taxonomy): Eukaryota > Viridiplantae > Streptophyta > Magnoliopsida > Asterales > Campanulaceae > Campanula > Campanula takesimana. Next base: position 1,143,496 of record JAOWBW010000285.1, on the reverse strand, counting down.
ATAACCCAAAGTGCCCAACCTTTGGCCTAAGGAAGGGGGTTAAAAATGGGAAACCAATGATAGGAGCCTTATAATGTACTTGGCTCGGAGACCATTATAATCCCTATCACTGCCCAACACACACAAAAGTACCAGCTGGACTTTAGACACAACCGAAGCAAAGAAAACTTGCTTAAACAACAAACGGGGTATGATTCCAAAGTAGGGAACCACACAAGCTCATCTTAGAGAAGTAAACACGTTTTCATAATAGTATGCACCATATTGACATTAAGTCATCACACAATCCATCCAAACAATCACATTAATTCAAACTTGATCACAAAAGACCAACTCTACCATAATGAACCATTCAACACATTACAAAATGTTCAACAATGCTCACTTAATCAATTACTCACATTTCACAACACTTGTGTTCACAAAGGAACCAATTCTACCACTTTAGTGATCCACATCAACCATCTAAGTACTTTAGGACACTACCCAAAAACTAGACCAAGATTGACCTCTAAATCCCTTGGATTTGAAAACTCCAAACTTTTTCAGACAACTGGGCGGTCGCCCAAACTGGGCTGTGCGGCCGCCCAAATTGCTCTGTCTCAAGAAGAAAAACCTTCAGATAGATGTGCGGCCGCACGCCCACTTTTGGGCGGCCGCCCACATCACCTGGCAGACCAAAACTTACCAAAGTTCACTCCTTATATTTCACAACCCAAATTTCACTAATACTTGCAACTCTTAACATCTACAACTTACACAAAGGCTAAACTCAGCCTAAGAACAATATTAACACCAACTCCTATAGCAATTTCAACCATAATAAGCTTATGTAACAAGTTCTTTCCTACTCCCTTTGTCCCAAATTTACAATTATAAATAAAACATACCAAAACATTATTTCCCAACCTACTAGGCATATATATAACGTGTTTATACCCATTTTATTAGGTACAACAACATTACTATACTTTCACAATACTACAACACCCATTTGTATTAACATTTCCCACATGCAACAAATTATTACTACTCCCTCCGTTTCACAAGTATCATTATAATTTTTAATATACTAATATACCCACTTTAGAATACTTTCACTTCTTTCCCCGTCTCATAAGTAATAGTATAATTTTATAATACATTTATTTAACATTTAACTAAAGATATTATTTTACCGTCCCACGAGTAGGAGTATAACATATAAAGCATATATAATGTTGCATCATCTCATACTCCCCCAAAACCAAAACTACTATACCCATTTCCCACAAATAACAAGTCTATAACAAGTTTTACTACTCCCTCTGTACCAAAATTACAAGTATATAAAAAGTATACTAAAACATCTTTTTTTCAACATATTAAGCATATAAAGCATGTTTATGACCATTTTAACATTTAAAAGGGGGATTAGTAACTTACCTATTTTTCGGAAATGAGTCAAGAAAAATATATTGTTCGGTAGAAAGAATCTATTCAACACCCTGAACATTTATATATAATTAGATTTGAAAATGGAGTAATAAATTAAAAGAAGGAAAATTAACAAAACAAAACCCTTACCTTTTCTTCTTTCATCAACAATGGCAATTCTAGGGAAAATGGTTTTGGGAAAAGAGGGGTGAATGGCGTAGGGGAGAGGAGAGGGTGAAGAGGATGGGTTTTTCTAATTTCAATTTTCACAAATAAATCACCCATTTTCCCCCTCTTTGCAATTAAGCCCCTAAAGTTACTTAATTCCCTCAACTCTTTAACAACTAAATTATTGGCCCATAAAATTCCACTACCCAACTTAACTATCAAAACAAATGTTACTACTACTACTAACATTTTAACTAACACAAATAATAAATTAAGATATGCAACTCATAAAATATGATGCAACACTAAATTTTAAATTAAAATCCTCAAAATATATAAAATAAGTATAAAATAAATAAAACGGATTTTGGGGTCGTTACTGTAACGCCCATCCTTAATCTCGTTAAATATTTGGCTTATTTGTTAAATTTTTGACTTGCTTGTTAAATTCTTGGCTAGCATATTTATATGCTATTTTATTTGAGTTAATTATTTAACTGCGTTAGAAAGTTAAGGTGGTTAAATGTCAAAGTTGAAAGTTTAGGGGCCTTTTTGTCAAAGTTAGAACTTGAGGGGCCAAAGGGCAATTTTTGAAACTTGAATGTATATAAAGTGTTGCTTCTTCTCAGAGAAGCATTTTTTCTCTCAAGTCTTCTCGTTGCTTCCTCTGTTCCATAGAAGGGAGTCCAGTTTTATCCTATTCTCGACTCCTCGAGTTTAATTATCCCTCTGTTCGTGATTCCGGTCCCGGATAAATATTCGTGGCGTTGAATAGAGCGTTCCAGGCCGATCAGAAATTTATTTGGGTCAACTTGATTTTTGACTAGGTAAGCTATTAGCTTCCCCTTACTTGTAATAACATGTATATATGTTATTCCCGCTACTTGTTCTTGTTAAAATTGTGTTTTGAGCAATTTTTGTGATACTTGTAAATTTGGGACGAAGGGAGTATTCGTATGAAAACAAATGCTTTAAACTTGAATCTGAGAATGAATGAAAAGTATTAGTAAAGGAAATTATACTCCTATTCGTGGGACGGAGAAATATTAACTTGATTTAAATATTATTAGAAAAATTGTACCATTATTTGTGGTACGGGGAAATGAATGGAAGTATCCCTAGATGGGTATATTAGTATCATATAAAATTGTACTTATACTTTTGGGACGGTGAAATATTTAAGTGGAATAAAAGGAAATTGTTCTATTATTTATGGGACGGTAAAAGAAATGAATTGGGCTTGAAATAGGAGTTCTAAACTTGTTAGTATACTCCTGAGAATGTTAGGAGTGTTAGTTAAATGTTACTCCTACGTGTGGGACGGAGAATTAATGAAACTTGAATTCAGGGGAAAATGGCCAAAATTTGTACCGCACGGTCGTGCGCCTTTATTTGGCCCGATCGTGCCAAAATGTTACCTTTAGGCAAATTCCCTCGTCAGTGATAGCACGGTCGTGCCAGATTGTAGAGCACGGTCGTGCCAGGGCTGAGCACGGTCATGTGCCTTTATTGGGCACGGTCGTGCCGAAAATGAATTTTGTGTGAAAATCTCTCGGCAGTGTTAGCACGGTCGTGCCAATTTATAGAGCACGGTCGTGCCAAGTGAAAATTCTGATTTGTTTTCTTGAATTGTTTCCTCCATAACTTTCTATAGGAGAGTCGGAATCAAGATCCGAAAGAAGCTGAATAAGCTAGACATAGAGAGCTATTCAAAGCACACTTTAACTACCTAATGAGATTTTGGGTGTTTGTCTAGGGCACCTATATAGGTGTTTTGAGACATTGAATTGATTAAGTACAAGAATAAGAACTCTTTATTGTGTCTTGGAATCAACGTCTTGTGTACCTTAGGGGTATAAAACAATGTTTTGAACTTGAACATCCTAAGAATAGGATTGAGAATTGGTAAGAGTAAAGTGTATAACTCTTATACATGATTGAATGTCCAAAGATTGGAATAAAACTTGAAGTATAAGACAATAAAATCTTGTACATGACTTGAACATCCAAAGAAAAGGGATTTAAACATGAATATAAGATTAATAAATTTTGTATATGCCTTGACACCAATTTATGGGTAAGGTGTAAACTCGAAAGTGCTCAGAACAAGCCTTAACGTGAATAAGAAATATTCTTGACTTGTATGTGCAATCATCGCACATAGTTACTTGATAACAATGTAGCTTCTTGATTACCTGAAGCTTGTTTCCCGTTGAGCTAGTCCACGAATCTTGGATTAGTCTCCCCTCTCGTAGCTAAAGTTTGTGTACCTAAAGGACACCAACTAATGTCTTGAACTTGAATATCCTAGGAATAGGATCGTGAACTCGATTGGGAGATGTATAGCTCATCTTCTTAATTAAAACGTGAATATAAGATGAGTAAATCATGTACTTGTCTTAAATAACCAAAGAGTTGGATTGATAACTTAAGTATGAGTTAATTAACTCTTGTACATGTTTAACCATCCAAGAAAATGGATTGAGAACTTGGATACAAGATGATAAAATCTTGAAAGAGTCTTGACTGTCTTGATTGTCTTGAAAGTCTTGAATGTCTTGAAACCATTACATGAATATGGTAATAACTTGAAAGATTCTTGATGTGTATATGCAAGATTTGCATATATTTACTTGATAAAATGTTACTTCTTGATTACTTGGTACATGGCTTGAATAACCAAAGAATTGGGTTATGAAACTAGTTAGAGAATGATTAACTCTACTACATACTTGAACTTGATACGTGGGTATTGTAAGTGTTATGAACAAACACTAAAGTACTAGTGATTGGTTTTAATCGTGTATATACTCAATGAAGTATATAAAGCATAAAGAATAATTACAGAACGCAATATGTGTTAGAAAATGTATTCGATTATTAACAATACATATACGTGAAGTGTGACTGTGTCTAGGTACAATGTGACCTATTCTACAACGTGTTTAGAGTCTAAGGTATTGGGCTCTATTTGATAGTAAGGGTATCGTGATAGACACTTTAATGTGTTAAACGTGATATGAATATGTACGTGCAAACTTGGCATATGACAAGTGATATACCCTACTACTTGACTGAAGTCTGTTATAAATGGACTCTTACTTGGATTGATCGTGTTACATGGACACTTACGTGCCATAGTTGAACTTGATTGGTATTCGCAATAATTGCATACGTGTACTTATATTCTCGTGAGCACATGATACATTACTACATGGTGCATATTCTCGTGAGCACATGATACATGATTACATGGTGCATAAAGACTGGTCCACTATTATGGGACTTAGTTCTATTCCCGTAGTTCAAGTAGATATCTACTTGTACCTTCTTGTGTGAGTCCAGCTGGTTCTCCTTGCTTGTTCGAAAATATATAGGTTCACGCTTGTCGCGAGAGCTGGGGTTTAAGTGACAATCGGGTCCCTATGTATTTCCGCCCGACCCCTTACTACCGGCCATAGTAAGGGCATAGCTTCCTTGGTTGGAGCAATAAGCCTGACCTAAGTGAATGCTAACTCCCGTCTTGTTCACCACGTGGATTTTGTATCTTGTGGATGACACTGGTTACCAGGTCTTCTTATATACTGCACAGCAGTCTCTTGTTCCTGTTCTTGGTTGTCCTCAGCTAGAAAAGCATCGACAACAAATGGTATTCTTGGGAGAAATAAGGAAGGATTCAGGTACAATGCGTGATAGGCCTATGTGCATCTTGGTGAGCTGGTTTAGCCTCTCACTCTACTTGACTACTTGTTACCTGAACCTTTCTTGAGCTTGATTACTTGTTGAGTTGGCTTAGCCTCTCCTATACTTGTTAGTTGATGATACTTGATATATGATTACTTGAGTATCTACTTGTATTGCATGATAACATGACATATAGTTGCATGTTAATAGCTTACTGAGATTTATCTCACCCTTTATTTGTTTAATTGTTTCCCCCCCCCTAGGAAAGCAGGGGATAGTACGCAGTGAGGCTCGACTTAGCTGGGAACTTACTCAGCAGGATATTCTTGTTCGAAGTTAGTGTCCTTTTATATTTTGGTAAGGACGATCTTGTATGAGTTAATTAAACTCTGGGCTTGTATTGGGGTAGTATTTGTTGTCCCTAGACAGTTCTTGATGCCAGCTTATTTGCTAGGCATGTCTTCCGCTGTATGTAACCATTTTGGTTTTTATTTTTCTTGGTCTAGAACTCGTGTGAGCTATCTTAGCTCCCTACTCTGGAGTATATATATCATGTCAGTTTTGTTTTTAACAGGTATTGTTCCTGTTTCCCGTTAGTTTCTTGATTCTTGTTAGTTACGCGCACCAGGTTCGAGGTTCTATTAGGGAATCCCGGGACATGGGGCGTGTCAGGGTGGTATCAGAGCTATGGTTTAGCTCTAAGCCTGGATAGGGTCTATGGCCTAGGTTGGGTTAGTCTTGGGTGTGTTTTCGACGCCGAGTGCTTCGTTACTTGTTGTTATACCAGGCATAGGACTGGTGTTGATAGTGTTGATCCAATTGGATTAGATGGTTGGAGAATCGAGAGCGCGAGTCTTTAAAGACTTAGGCGTATCTATCTTGTCTTGTGGACATTGTATCGTGCTATATATGCATGCTTGTCCTTATCTCGTGAATTATGTGGAAGTGTATTCTCTAGTAAGAGACTACATGCTTGATATTGTTATGAATATGAGCTTGATAGAAGTGTAGGTGATAACACCCTATACGTTCTATGTTAATTTGGTCGTGTCACCGGTATGGGACACTGATGTGATACGTGATATAGCTTGGCTGTCTACGTGTCATGACTTGGCTTTCTATGTGTTAGGCCAATCTTGTTTACCATAATAGATGGTAATTAATTCTCTGCTAGTATGCTTGACTATTTATGTGAGCATGATAGATTTATGCATATCATTTCTATTTTGCATTGAAAGTCTAGAAAGGGTTCTTGAGATTGTACTGGGTATTTAACCTATGTGATTGACAGTGGAGTTTCTACACCAAACCAGATGGATGTATCCATTTTTTATGAGAAACTTGGATTATCTTGAGTTGTTACAGTGCGAATACAGTGCTGACACCTGGATTAATGTTCTTGACCTCGATTGAGTTAAACCAGTTGAAGATTCAACTTGAGAATTTCTTGATAGAGGATATATCTATTTGAAGTGGATATCTGAATTGAGTATCTGTGTTGACCTATTAGTGGAAACAACCAAGGTACGTGTGTTCTTGAGATTTTCTTGATCTTGTTAGAGATTCATTAATGAATTTCGAGGGCAGCTCTATCGTTAATTATTCGACACTGAGAGCTACATCTTTCGATGGATTTTTTTTCGATGGATTGATATACGTAAAGTCAGTTCTGAATATTGAAACGATGGATAACCATGACTTCAGTATCTGAGATTGCCTAGTGGATTTGACTAGTATTACAGTGATCTGGAGGATATGACCAGTTCTATTATTCTAGTGGATATGTCTAGTTTCACCGATATAGTGGATTGACTAATCGAGTCTACTTGACTTTATGTGTTTTGATGTTATAATTAATACATCTAAATTGCATAGAATATTTGTGAGTATCTGTGCATAGTCGTGATGTTCTTGAGTTCTACTTGTTGATTATATATGTTATAATCTTGATCTAGAAAAAATTCGAGGACGAATTTTCTTTAAGGTGGGGAGGATGTAACGCCCATCCTTAATCTCGTTAAATATTTGACTTATTTGTTAAATTTTTGACTTGCTTGTTAAATTCTTGGCTAGCATATTTATATGCTATTTTATTTGAGTTAATTATTTAACTGCGTTAGAAAGTTAAGGTGGTTAAATGTCAAAGTTGAAAGTTTAGGGGCCTTTTTGTCAAAGTTAGAACTTGAGGGGCCAAAGGGCAATTTTTGAAACTTGAATGTATATAAAGTGTTGCTTCTTCTCAGAGAAGCATTTTTTCTCTCAAGTCTTCTCGTTGCTTCCTCTGTTCCATAGAAGGGAGTCCAGTTTTATCCTATTCTCGACTCCTCGAGTTTAATTATCCCTCTGTTCGTGATTCCGGTCCCGGATAAATATTCGTGGCGTTGAATAGAGCGTTCCAGGCCGATCAGAAATTTATTTGGGTCAACTTGATTTTTGACTAGGTAAGCTATTAGCTTCCCCTTACTTGTAATAACATGTATATATGTTATTCCCGCTACTTGTTCTTGTTAAAATTGTGTTTTGAGCAATTTTTGTGATACTTGTAAATTTGGGACGAAGGGAGTATTCGTATGAAAACAAATGCTTTAAACTTGAATCTGAGAATGAATGAAAAGTATTAGTAAAGGAAATTATACTCCTATTCGTGGGACGGAGAAATATTAACTTGATTTAAATATTATTAGAAAAATTGTACCATTATTTGTGGTACGGGGAAATGAATGGAAGTATCCCTAGATGGGTATATTAGTATCATATAAAATTGTACTTATACTTTTGGGACGGTGAAATATTTAAGTGGAATAAAAGGAAATTGTTCTATTATTTATGGGACGGTAAAAGAAATGAATTGGGCTTGAAATAGGAGTTCTAAACTTGTTAGTATACTCCTGAGAATGTTAGGAGTGTTAGTTAAATGTTACTCCTACGTGTGGGACGGAGAATTAATGAAACTTGAATTCAGGGGAAAATGGCCAAAATTTGTACCGCACAGTCGTGCGCCTTTATTTGGCCCGGTCGTGCCAAAATGTTACCTTTAGGCAAATTCCCTCGTCAGTGATAGCACGGTCGTGCCAGATTGTAGAGCACGGTCGTGCCAGGGCTGAGCACGGTCATGTGCCTTTATTGGGCACGGTCGTGCCGAAAATGAATTTTGTGTGAAAATCCCTCGGCAGTGTTAGCACGGTCGTGCCAATTTATAGAGCACGGTCGTGCCAAGTGAAAATTCTGATTTGTTTTCTTGAATTGTTTCCTCCATAACTTTCTATAGGAGAGTCGGAATCAAGATCCGAAAGAAGCTGAATAAGCTAGACATAGAGAGCTATTCAAAGCACACTTTAACTACCTAATGAGATTTTGGGTGTTTGTCTAGGGCACCTATATAGGTGTTTTGAGACATTGAATTGATTAAGTACAAGAATAAGAACTCTTTATTGTGTCTTGGAATCAACGTCTTGTGTACCTTAGGGGTATAAAACAATGTTTTGAACTTGAACATCCTAAGAATAGGATTGAGAATTGGTAAGAGTAAAGTGTATAACTCTTATACATGATTGAATGTCCAAAGATTGGAATAAAACTTGAAGTATAAGACAATAAAATCTTGTACATGACTTGAACATCCAAAGAAAAGGGATTTAAACATGAATATAAGATTAATAAATTTTGTATATGCCTTGACACCAATTTATGGGTAAGGTGTAAACTCGAAAGTGCTCAGAACAAGCCTTAACGTGAATAAGAAATATTCTTGACTTGTATGTGCAATCATCGCACATAGTTACTTGATAACAATGTAGCTTCTTGATTACCTGAAGCTTGTTTCCCGTTGAGCTAGTCCACGAATCTTGGATTAGTCTCCCCTCTCGTAGCTAAAGTTTGTGTACCTAAAGGACACCAACTAATGTCTTGAACTTGAATATCCTAGGAATAGGATCGTGAACTCGATTGGGAGATGTATAGCTCATCTTCTTAATTAAAACGTGAATATAAGATGAGTAAATCATGTACTTGTCTTAAATAACCAAAGAGTTGGATTGATAACTTAAGTATGAGTTAATTAACTCTTGTACATGTTTAACCATCCAAGAAAATGGATTGAGAACTTGGATACAAGATGATAAAATCTTGAAAGAGTCTTGACTGTCTTGATTGTCTTGAAAGTCTTGAATGTCTTGAAACCATTACATGAATATGGTAATAACTTGAAAGATTCTTGATGTGTATATGCAAATCTTGCATATATTTACTTGATAAAATGTTACTTCTTGATTACTTGGTACATGGCTTGAATAACCAAAGAATTGGGTTATGAAACTAGTTAGAGAATGATTAACTCTACTACATACTTGAACTTGATACGTGGGTATTGTAAGTGTTATGAACAAACACTAAAGTACTAGTGATTGGTTTTAATCGTGTATATACTCAATGAAGTATATAAAGCATAAAGAATAATTACAGAACGCAATATGTGTTAGAAAATGTATTCGATTATTAACAATACATATACGTGAAGTGTGACTGTGTCTAGGTACAATGTGACCTATTCTACAACGTGTTTAGAGTCTAAGGTATTGGGCTCTATTTGATAGTAAGGGTATCGTGATAGACACTTTAATGTGTTAAACGTGATATGAATATGTACGTGCAAACTTGGCATATGACAAGTGATATACCCTACTACTTGACTGAAGTCTGTTATAAATGGACTCTTACTTGGATTGATCGTGTTACATGGACACTTACGTGCCATAGTTGAACTTGATTGGTATTCGCAATAATTGCATACGTGTACTTATATTCTCGTGAGCACATGATACATTACTACATGGTGCATATTCTCGTGAGCACATGATACATTACTACATGGTGCATATTCTCGTGAGCACATGATACATGATTACATGGTGCATAAAGACTGGTCCACTATTATGGGACTTAGTTCTATTCCCGTAGTTCAAGTAAATATCTACTTGTACCTTCTTGTGTGAGTCCAGCTGGTTCTCCTTGCTTGTTCGAAAATATATAGGTTCACGCTTGTCGCGAGAGCTGGGGTTTAAGTGACAATCGGGTCCCTATGTATTTCCGCCCGACCCCTTACTACCGGCCATAGTAAGGGCATAGCTTCCTTGGTTGGAGCAATAAGCCTGACCTAAGTGAATGCTAACTCCCGTCTTGTTCACCACGTGGATTTTGTATCTTGTGGATGACACTGGTTACCAGGTCTTCTTATATACTGCACAGCAGTCTCTTGTTCCTGTTCTTGGTTGTCCTCAGCTAGAAAAGCATCGACAACAAATGGTATTCTTGGGAGAAATAAGGAAGGATTCAGGTACAATGCGTGATAGGCCTATGTGCATCTTGGTGAGCTGGTTTAGCCTCTCACTCTACTTGACTACTTGTTACCTGAACCTTTCTTGAGCTTGATTACTTGTTGAGTTGGCTTAGCCTCTCCTATACTTGTTAGTTGATGATACTTGATATATGATTACTTGAGTATCTACTTGTATTGCATGATAACATGACATATAGTTGCATGTTAATAGCTTACTGAGATTTATCTCACCCTTTATTTGTTTAATTGTTTCCCCCCCCCCAGGAAAGCAGGGGATAGTACGCAGTGAGGCTCGACTTAGCTGGGAACTTACTCAGCAGGATATTCTTGTTCGAAGTTAGTGTCCTTTTATATTTTGGTAAGGACGATCTTGTATGAGTTAATTAAACTCTGGGCTTGTATTGGGGTAGTATTTGTTGTCCCTAGACAGTTCTTGATGCCAGCTTATTTGCTAGGCATGTCTTCCGCTGTATGTAACCATTTTGGTTTTTATTTTTCTTGGTCTAGAACTCGTGTGAGCTATCTTAGCTCCCTACTCTGGAGTATATATATCATGTCAGTTTTGTTTTTAACAGGTATTGTTCCTGTTTCCCATTAGTTTCTTGATTCTTGTTAGTTACGCGCACCAGGTTCGAGGTTCTATTAGGGAATCCCGGGACATGGGGCGTGTCAGTTGCACTCACTCCCCCTTAAAGAAAATTCGACCCGAATTTTAGGATTGTTTACCTCAACCCTCAAACAACCCAGGATACTTCCTTTCATTTCAATCCCGAAACTCCATACTGAGTTCAATATCCTCTAAAACTTTAGACATATCGGAGAAGAATCATGAACACAATTGCGTGGCATCAACACATGGAACTCATTATCGACCTCGTCGAGAGAAGGAAGTAACACAAGACGATAAACTCAACCTCTAGCTTTTTCCAAAATCTCAAAAGAACTGACATATTAAACAATTCCACGAGAAGTAAAGGTATATCCCTCGAATTCTTAGAATCAACTAAACAAGTTCTCAAGAATCTGAATGGTTATTTCTAACTGACCATCTGACTGAGGGTGAAAGTCATACTAAGTCTCAATTCCGAACCCCAGGCCTTCTGAAATGCTTGCCAAAATCAAGATGTAAATAAGGAACCCATATCTATTACCATGCTCGTAGACATCCCATGAAATCGAACTATCTTCTGAACAAATAACTGACAACTGATAATTTACTTCCAGATTATTCACAACTCAAGAACTTAGTTGAATACTTAGAATTCCTCGCATCAAACAATTAAAGGTAACTCCTCGAATTTATCTCAATACTCTACTTCTACTTGGATTCATAATTAAATTGGTCTTGTGTATCCCTTCAAGTATCTATAGTTGAACTCCGTTATACATGTTTAATTCCACTAAGTGTTGACTACATACTCTGCTATAGAAGTTAAAATTCCATCACTAGCCACGAACAAAATCTTATTGTCTGTCATTATTCATTCCACGAGTAATTTTCGATAGTTGATATTATTCAATAGAGTAGAAATTTAAATCTTTCACAATCGCAAAGTCACACCATGTCTCAACTCACGAAGATTCCAAAGTGTTAATTCCTCTAACATTCCCCATTTAGTTTTATCACCCATGAACTATAAGTCAATGAATCCTCTAACACAATACATTTCCCCGATGATATAATATGGTAAACACTTCAAATCTAACTCCATCAAAGTCATTCACTAATGCAATGGATGTATAATCGCAATAAATCTCAATTTATGGGTAGGATAATTTTGGTGATAAGGAATCAATCTTCTCAAAGCACACATTGTTACCGTACCATCCTGAAGCAATGAACATCTCAATCACTCTTTAAGGCATCTCTATGAATAATGAATTTATCAAATCCACTATAAGGGTAAGCTTGACATATCCACTAGAAATTAGTAACACTAATCATATCCTCTAGATAATTGTAGTACTAGTTAAATCCATTAAGCAATATCAATACTGAAGTTGTTATCAACTCTCAATTCATCAATTAACACTCGCAACAATTAAACTCGTTCACTCTTACCAATCCATCGAGATAGTGCATCTTTCTGTGCTATGCAGTTAACAGTGTAGCTACCTTAGAAATCCATCAATAAATCCTCAACCCTATGCCTGAGTTGAAACTTTCCTCAAAATAATATATCCTCTAACATGAAGACATTCTGCCCTGATTTTACAAACTGCTACCGCTCTCAAAGAATCAGACTAGGATTACTTATACAATTCAACGTATCCAACAATACTACTGAAACAGGTGAGAATTCAAACTATACAACCACCATTCATGATGTCCATACCCGATATAAAAGCCATCTTTGAAATATACTCAACTAAAATTCTCAACAAATGATAATCACTTCAAATCAATCACTAAACAATTACTGATCTCTGATGTTGCTCAAACATAGCATCCAACCACTCACGATCACCCAAGGTTCTCCTCAAGAACAAGTACCACTCAAGGGAATAAATTTAAAATCTCACAAGGAAAAGATATCTTTCAATTTAAATGCAAATTTTTCACTACTAACTCCATAAACCAACTACCAGGCACAAGCTTGCAACAACAATTTACAAATTTCTTAATGCATAAATAGCATGAAAGATAAACACATATATATACCATGCTTAACTAAAACACACTAGCATATAAAATTCTACCACCATAACATCAAAACCTTGTGATGACAACATCACTAAACCGGCAAATAAAACATGCCCATGAATACGCACATCACAAGTATACGACACTTTATCGGTCGTCTAACACTCCCCCTTAGGAAGACACATCTAACACATAAGGTAAAGACTCAGAAGACAAATGCAATCAAGAAGCACAATGCACAAACACACAAGTATACGAAGAGCCAGGGTCTATAAGTGTGTGTGCTCTCAAACTGGACATAGAAATTATACCTCCAGTCACATTAGAAGAATCTGAAATCTGTTGTTGATTGATGGAAGAAACACGATATTTCACCTTAACCTTTCCTGAAGCATCCCTCTTTTGGCCCCGAGATGACCCAGCTGCACTTCCCGATAACTGATTTTTAAATCTAAAGCAACTCTTCTGAAAGTGACCCAACTGACCACAACTCAAACATTTGCCTTGCTTCTTTCAACATTTTTCTTCTAAATGTCCCATCCTTTGACAGTAGTTACATACTCGTTTACTTCGAGTTCCTCTATTATGCGGCCCTTGAAAAGATGCCCTCGCTTGCGAAGGTGTTCCTTGATATTCTCTACTATCTCCACGCTGGGGTTGCGGTTTTACCTGTTCTCCTCGTTTTGTCACATCTGAGGTTTCAATCTTGGTTTTATGATCCTCTATATCGTCGATGATTTTCATGACAGCTTCAAACATACCTTGGAACAATGCTCGAACCTCTTTTTTAGCGTTACCCGACCCTGAAGGCCTGACTAATTCCCTTCGGTGCCAACCATTTTCAATAAATACCTACATAAAACTCTCAACGTTACTTACCCTATACACAACTACCCTCCTAGGTCATTTAGTCATTCTAGACCATCTACAACCTAGCTCTGATACCAACTGTCGCGCCCCGACCCGTGGTCCTACTTGGCCCCACGCCCGGGACACGCGAGGAAGACGTCGTAAAGCAACTCTAAGAAAAAATTTTCGAAATATATTTTCATAAAAAGGTTCACACAACCAACACGTTATCAAAACATGACTTTAAGTCACAAAACAAACTTTCTCAAATGAGTACTTAGCCACTTGGCTATAACAAACTTTACTTATAAAATTTACAAACACGAACACCTACTAAAAGAGATGATACAAATAACTGAGTCACGGGTACACTACCCTAAAGGTATTACATTTACATAATGTATCCTTTATACATATCACTTCCCAAAAGTCTTACCAAAGATCTCTTTACCAACGTCCTCCCTGTGCTGTGACCTATTCCCTGGACTCCTTCTTATCTAAAACGGTAAACAAATAAGGGGTGAGAATAAATCTCAGTAAGTTACTAAAATGCAACTACATTACATGCTAATATGATGATCATAAAGAAACAATATTAACAAATAAGCGTATAACACATAGCACATAACATGAGAGGCTCCCTATCGCCAACCGTCCCATACCGGTTGGAAATAACGACCAACTCATCATGCAACACATAAAACGGAAAAAACACTCATACGTGGATACTGAGCCAAGGTTCTCAAACCAAACAATAGCCATCTGAGAGGCATCAACTGAGCAGCATCGAAGAGCTGAAACGGGTTCCGGAACCAAACAACAACAACAACAACGGGGGGAAAATGACACAAAGTCATAACCCAAAGTGCCCAACCTTTGGCCTAAGGAATGGGGTTAAAAATGGGAAACCAATGATAGGAGCCTTATAATGTACTTGGCTCGGAGACCATTATAATCCCTATCACTGCCCAACACACACAAAAATACCAGCTGGACTTTAGACACAACCGAAGCAAAGAAAACTTGCTTAAACAACAAACGGGGTATGATTCCAAAGTAGGGAACCACACAAGCTCATCTTAGAGAAGTAAACACGTTTTCATAATAGTATGCACCATATTGACATTAAGTCATCACACAATCCATCCAAACAATCACATTAATTCAAACTTGATCACAAAAGACCAACTCTACCATAATGAACCATTCAACACATTACAAAATGTTCAACAATGCTCACTTAATCAATTACTCACATTTCACAGCACTTGTGTTCACAAAGGAACCAATTCTACCACTTTAGTGATCCACATCAACCATCTAAGTACTTTAGGACACTACCCAAAAACTAGACCAAGATTGACCTCTAAATCCCTTGGATTTGAAAACTCCAAACTTTTTCAGACAACTGGGCGGTCGCCCAAACTGGGCTGTGCGGCCGCCCAAATTGCTCTGTCTCAAGAAGAAAAACCTTCAGATAGATGTGCGGCCGCACGCCCACTTTTGGGCGGCCGCCCACATCACCTGGCAGACCAAAACTTACCAAAGTTCACTCCTTATATTTCACAACCCAAATTTCACTAATACTTGCAACTCTTAACATCTACAACTTACACAAAGGCTAAACTCAGCCTAAGAACAATATTAACACCAACTCCTATAGCAATTTCAACCATAATAAGCTTATGTAACAAGTTCTTTCCTACTCCCTTTGTCTCAAATTTACAATTATAAATAAAACATACCAAAACATTATTTCCCAACCTACTAGGCATATATATAACATGTTTATACCCATTTTATTAGGTACAACAACATTACTATACTTTCACAATACTACAACACCCATTTGTATTAACATTTCCCACATGCAACAAATTATTACTACTCCCTCCGTTTCACAAGTATCATTATAATTTTTAATATACTAATATACCCACTTTAGAATACTTTCACTTCTTTCCCCGTCTCATAAGTAATAGTATAATTTTATAATACATTTATTTAACATTTAACTAAAGATATTATTTTACCGTCCCACGAGTAGGAGTATAACATATAAAGCATATATAATGTTGCATCATCTCATACTCCCCCAAAACCAAAACTAATATATCCATTTCCCACAAATAACAAGTCTATAACAAGTTTTACTACTCCCTCTGTACCAAAATTACAAGTATATAAAAAGTATACTAAAACCTCTTTTTTTCAACATATTAAGCATATAAAGCATGTTTATGACCATTTTAACATTTAAAAGGGGGATTAGTAACTTACCTATTTTTCGGAAATGAGTCAAGAAAAATATATTGTTCGGTAGAAAGAATCTATTCAACACCCTGAACATTTATATATAATTAGATTTGAAAATGGAGTAATAAATTAAAAGAAGGAAAATTAACAAAACAAAACCCTTACCTTTTCTTCTTTCATCAACAATGGCAATTCTAGGGAAAATGGTTTTGGGAAAAGAGGGGTGAATGGCGTAGGGGAGAGGAGAGGGTGAAGAGGATGGGTTTTTCTAATTTCAATTTTCACAAATAAATCACCCATTTTCCCCCTCTTTGCAATTAAGCCCCTAAAGTTACTTAATTCCCTCAACTCTTTAACAACTAAATTATTGGCCCATAAAATTCCACTACCCAACTTAACTATCAAAACAAATGTTACTACTACTACTAACATTTTAACTAACACAAATAATAAATTAAGATATGCAACTCATAAAATATGATGCAACACTAAATTTTAAATTAAAATCCTCAAAATATATAAAATAAGTATAAAATAAATAAAACGGATTTTGGGGTCGTTACAGTCATACCTACCCAAATAGTATAACTTAGATACAAGTTCGCATTCCTTTAGAATATGTCATAATCCTTTTGTCCACGATATCATTGAACACAAGTCATGGTCAAAGAGTCAACTTGTTTTGTTCAATATTTTCTCGATTCTGAATATGTTGATAATCCAAATGACATTGATCCAATCAATTCATTTGAGTCCGGCCGAACATTTCATCAACATCATTCCTACGAGAGGCCCAAGCTTGATATCTCTCCGAAGAGGGACAAATCCATTTAGCTTATTATTCTTCCCTACGTGAATCCGATTATGCCAATCATACCCTTTATAACTTGCCGGTTAAAGGTAGCGTTTGAATATGTCAAACATAATGTTCATCAAGTGGAAGACTATAATAACTTCATGTCTAAGGATTCAAATGACATAACTAATATGAGATATATGTATGACATAGACCATGACATAAATCTCATAGAGGGGGTCATGTCAAGTACCTTGTTCCAAACAAGTACCCATAAATCTAACATGATCATCCCATGATCATTTAGCCTTTATACTAGTGCTTAACAAGTACTAGGGACGGAGATTATTATAAGTAAACATGAACAACAATAATAATCAAAACATCTCTTTATTGATATGAAATAAACGATAACAATTACAACGTTTATTAAACGTGCCTAGGGCACCACTACCAACAATTGAACGCATCAATTCATTTGAGCGTGGCCACGCATTTTATCAATCTCACTCTTCGAGTGGCCTAAGCAGATATATCTCTTGAGGGAGGGACAAATTCTATTTTGACTTATCATTCTTCCCTACAAGAATCTGATTATGCCAATCATAGCTTTTATGACTACCTGGTTAAGGGTAGCGGTTGACTATGTCAAACATAATGTTCATCATGTAGAAGACCATGATAATCTCAGGTCTAAGGATATCAAATGATATAACTATATGAAATTTAATTATGACATTTGACCATGACATAAATCTCATAGGCGAGTCATGTCCAGTACTTGTTCACCAAGTACCCATAAGTTTAATTTGTATCACATGCACATGATCTTCATATGATCATCGATTAAACTTATACTAGTCCTTCATAAGTACTAGAGATGGGTATTATTATAATAAACATGTAAAACATATAATAATACAAGGTTGTTATCTCCATAACAAATGAGAACATAATGTAACACAAGGCCTTTCTCAAAGGCCTAGGGAATAATCTCTAACACAAACTACCCAAATAGTTTCTCTACTATGTACGTTTTATGAGATTAGTCCTTGTACCCAAATTTTGAAAAAAAAAATATGTTCCTTTACTACTCAAATCAAATACAGCTAGTCCCTCCGTTAAAATTCATTAGTTTTGAGTGTTAAATCTAGTTTGGTACAACTCAAATGACATTTAAGTTACATTTTAGTCCCTGTATCGTCATTTATAAAAGAACATCAAATAACAAAAACAATGATACTATAACATTTGAGGTCATTGTTTCTCCGATGCTTCTAATTCGTACGTTGGTGCATTTTCCCTAACAACTTTTCATTCCGCTTTTCATACCTTGAACTGAAGAACTTTGACTCTGTTCAAGTTACATTTTATAAAGGGTTTGAATACAAAAATAAACAAATACTTTCTCTCTCCCATAAATGCTTCCTTTTTATGCCATGATAAAATAACAGTAAGACAATTTTTGTATTTTAATATGCTAAATTTATTTGAGTAAACCATAAAATGGACCCGCGTACTATTGCCCCAACATCACTTTGACATGCGTACTATTAACTCAGTAAATGTACATTGCGTACTATTGTTTTATTATCCATATCCCTGAGATTTGTAACACCAGTTAAAAACTTAACGAGGTTGTTAATATCTTAACAAAAAGTATGACTTATATTTACAAATATGACTCTAATGTTCAAATTATTCCATTTTACTCCTGAATCTTAGTAAATGTTAGAACACTAATTAAAAAAGGTCATGTACATTTCCGACCAAAGTATGCAGCCAGTTCCATTTTTGAAGTACCCTCTTGCAATATACATACATGGCTTCCAACCAAACCCACCAGCAGGGTCGTAGGAACCTCCCAAGTAAATATCGTTCACCGAGCATCTCTGGCGATGTGGCCCGCCACGCTAGACAGATGAGCCGCCGTAGTTAGGGCTCGACTTTAAGTCCGGCTGACCCGGGTAGAAGAAATCTGGGCTCTTGGGTCCGAGAGACGGCGACCCATTGTTGTGAAAAGACAAATGCTCTTTGAGATGGAAGTTATCAATTAAATAAGCCTCACCGCCACCCCCACGGTAAAACGGTTTCACAAACGAGTTCATCGCCGACGGAGAAAACCCAGTTCCCAAATTACTCAACCCGTTGCTCGACCGCTATAATTCTGGGGACTCATGAGATCTTCGTGGTGTTGAATCAGAGAAATTGGAGGAATTAGTCCAGGATTTATGAAGCTAAGCGGAGATGGTAGGTTAGAGATTCCATTAATGATCCTTGAAGAAGTTGTCGAAGAATAATTCTGCTGTGAAAGAGAGACTGAGAATGGCGACGGAGACGGAGGTGTTGAAGGTGTAGATAGGGTGTTCGATGAAATCCGAGCTCTTTTCTAGCTTTAAAAATAACTTAGTGAACGAGTAAATCAGGGCTAAAAGCTAAGAGATTCATTTCTTGGCTAGTGAGGGTGAGCGGCTATGAAGAAAAAAAGGGAGGAAGAAGATGATAATAAGGGGGTTTTATTTTAAAATTTAGGGTCCATTCTAAAAATTTTAAATCTGACTTTTTGTTAAGATATTAACAACCTCGTTAAGTTTTTAACTGACATTTCAAATCTTAGGTATATGGATAATAAAACTGTAGTACGCAAGGTACATTTATTGAGTTGATAGTACGTAGGTCAAAGTGATGTTGGTAGGGGTGGAAATGGTTCGGCTTAGCTCGGTTTGGGGTAATTTAGGAGCTAAACCGCTATACATCGGTTTGGAGAAATCCCAGGCCGAGCTGAACCACAAAATAGTCCGAGCTGAGCTAAACCATCACGGTTCGGTTCGGCTCGGCTCGGTTTAAACCACGGTCTGATTTCGCGGTTTAAACCGTGGCTCAAACCGGGGTTTGAACCATACTATACCACTTGAGCCAGACCAGGATGAAGCTAATGAAACCAAAGGCAAATACTGGTACCACAAAGAGATGTAAATGTCTCAGGCCATATCTTTGTACCACCCAAATAACCATGATGTTACTAATTATTAGTTACCTTATATTAACTTTTGCAAGAAGGGGTATTATACTACTTAGGTGTTATGGTTTTTCTTTCCAGTTCCATGTTGTTGGGATTCTTCCTGGGAACTACACCAACCAAATAAAAAGAATAGTTGGACATACTGTATTAAGAACAATGTGTATATCTAAGTCATTGTCAATAGACAAACATGGACCACAACAGTTGCCAATGTTTACTAGTTTCAGAATACTACTACTAATATTATCCAGTTCCATTCTTCAACCACGGTTCGGCTCACGGTTCAGCTTAACGGTTCAGCTCTACGGTTCGGCTCGTGGTTCAGCTTGAAACGGTTTGGCTCGGTTCGGCTCGAAGGGTCAAACCGAACCGTGTGGTTTACCAATTTTCCAAGCCGAGCTGAACCGCATAATTTTAAAAACCGAGCTAAACCGCACGGTTTGGCTCGGCTCGGTTCCGAACCGCGGTTTGAGCCAAACCATTTCCACCCCTAGATGTTGGGGCAATAGTACGCGGGTCCATTTTGTGGTTTACTCAAATTTATTTTGTGACGTACTAAAAAAGCACCATACTTAATTTAGGACAAATAAAGTATGAAATTAAATTTTGATCTAACTATACTCCCTTCATCCCACTCGAATTAGGATTTTGGGTCAATATAATTATACTTTAATCAATAATTTGAAGAAAAATAATTATCTCAATGAAAATCTAAAAATAGTTACTGAATTTATTAGTAATCGTGATACATTTTTTTAAAATTTTATTAGTATCATTATTTTCTTCAAATTATTGGTCAAAGTATAATTAAATTGACCAAAAAACCTAATTTGAGTGAGACGGATGGAGTATATAACTCTATATGACCCTCCAAAAGTTAATCATTCCTTGACCCCTTCCCTTGCCTTTACCAATTCTGTCTTTCTCAGTCCACTGCTTAATGTTATTTGGACACTGTAAATTAGCTTTGTGAGGTTGGTATTTTGGTGTTACGTGAAAAACGCTAAAAATAAAATATTACCACATCTGTTTCAAAATGATTTTTTTTTTGAAAAAAAATTATACTTTCAATCAACAATAGTAATTTGATTTTTTTAATTCAACATTCATTTTAAGACAGAGTGAGTATTACTTACAGATTGATCTCAATTAGTCATTTTACAATTTTATTGGGTTGACAATTTTATCCACATTAAAAATCATTGAAGTTGTACCAAATATAATTTAACGGTTCAAAACTAATGAAATTAGACGAAGGGACTAATTACATTTAATTTTATTAGTAAAGGGTCATGTTTTCAAAACTCAAATACAAAAACTAATCTCATAAAACCCAAATAATAAAGAGACTATTTAGGTAGATTTTTCCAGTGTTTTAAAAAACGTCCGTCTAGGCCGCTCCCTGCCTAAGTGCTAGGTTTTCATGAAACGCTCATGCTTAAGAAATTATAACTATTTTTGAATTCTCGGCCCCGCTTAAGTCCCGTTTAAAACCCGCCTAGACGCTGTTTCGCCAAGCGCTTTTTAAAACTTTGATTTTTTCTTAAACAAAATAGTGAAATTCCCATTATAAATTAACCCGTCGATAATCTCAAATAGAGTTGTACACAGAGAAAGCTAAATCCCTGATGTCCCCCTAAAGAGTTGGTTTTGGGAAAAACTAGTTCCTTCATAAGTTATAAAAAGTCTATTTTTTAACCCTTAAACTTTAAACCCTAAACCCTAAATTCTAAACCTTAAACCTTAAACCCCTATAAAAAAATGACTTTTTATAACTTACGGAAAAACTAGTTTCCTCAAAAAATTTCTCCCCCCTAAAATATCTTCTCCCGACACCACAACCCCCCTCCAACTAAAATATCTCGGCACTGCATTTATATCCACATAAAACATTTCATGATGACTTTCCGCCAGCAAGCTGTGCAATACTCGTACATTGAAAATTCAGTTTGATTATTTAATTCAAACGGACAGTTAAAAATCTCACTATCGAAATTAACCCATCAAAATATCTGGTCACTCAATTATAATTATACTCCCTCCGTCCCACTCGAATTATGATTTTTGGGTTGGGCACGGTGATTAAAGAAAAAGTGTTAGTGGAGAAGGTGTTGTGAGTATGAAAAGTAAAGTAAGAGAGAGAAAGTGGGGTAGAGAATAATGAGTTGAAAGTTATTGTAAATGTGAATGTGGGTCCCTTTAAATAAAACATTTCTATTTTTGGGTTGTCTTAATTCGAATGGGCCACCCAAAATAAAAATTTGTCCTAATTCGAGTGGGACGGAAGGAGTACTCACTCTTTCCCAAAACACTTTGCGTCGTTATTAACATGCTCGAGAATTAAGAAATCACCCCTTCCCTAAACACCTTTCGTCGTTTTTAACATGCACACGAGAATTAAGAAAGGAGTATATTTCATTTGTTTCAAAATACATGTTGTTTTAGACTTGTACACACATATTAAGTACAATTAATACATATAAAAAAGACTTATATACCCCTTAAAGAATCCAACTAGCTAGATAATTAAATGTTTAAACAAGAGATCAGGGCCGGCCCTGTAAATTTTGTGGCCTAGGCCAACTTTTTAATTGGGGCCATTTTTTTAAAAAAAAAATTATTTTTAATTTTAAAAAAATCAAGGAACGGTCAATACCAAACTAGCATATAAGAATACTTAATTTTAAACAAAATAAGGTGTATTATTAGTTTCTTACAAGATACAATATAAACATGTTTCTCCTGGTATATTTAGAAGCGAAATCTTGAATCAAAGTTGATTAATAATCAACTTTTACAAGTCCATATATCAATTCAATCCTCAACCAAATTAACATATTATTATTACTCAACTAAAATTAAACCATAAAATATCAATGTATATGTAGAATAAAAATGAGGCCTTTTTATATATAAGGGTAATTTTGTGGCCCTAAAATTAGCACATTTTTCTTGTGGCCCTAGGCCCTTGCCTCACTTTTTCTTGTGGCAGGGCCGGCCATTAGGGATGGCCAAACCGGACTGGAACTGTCGAACCGGTCCGAAATCGGAATCGAAAAAACATTAACCGCCATGAACCGCCGTGGAAACCGGAACCGTGGAAACCGGAACCGTTTTGGATAAGGTCCGGTTGAGGTTCAACCCCCCAAAAAACCGTGAACCGACGCTTCCGAACCGCCCAACCAAACCGTGAACCGGAACCGTCAGTAAAAGCGTTAGAAAACCATCAAAATCATTAGATTTCTAACAGTTCCATCATAATTAACCGTTACTAATGGAGGGTTGACAAGAAAAGTTGTGTTTTGACTGATTTTTTAGCCAAATTCAGTGAATGAAAATAATAAAAATTTGGTTGTCCCCCTCATTGTAAATTTGCATTTAATTAATAAAATTTAAAGGGTACCGTCTCTTTCTTCTTTTATATACTAACATTTATTTTATTTTTTTCTATGTTTGTTTTTCAATATAATGTTGATTTATCTTTTTTTAAAAAAAAAATCACTTATGAAATAATTTTTAAGTTGTTTATTCATTATTGTATGATTAAAAAAAATTAAAAAAAAATGGTACCGCGGGACCGGAACCGGATTGTGATAACCGGAACCGGTGTAACCAATGGCCGGTTAAGGTTCACATAAAAGACGAACCGGAACCGCCAGTTCTGAACCAGAACCGCCAGTTCTGAACCGGAACCGGGACCGGCGTTGGCTATCCTACCGGCCATGCAAGAGATAGTTCACAATTAATGAATGGGGGTATAATTGGAAAACAAGTCTTGGAAATAGTAAAACGTCAAATATTTTGAAACAAAATTTAACTCCTAAAACGTCATGAATAATGAAAAGGAGGGAGTACTATTCAAAAGTACGGTGAGTGAGAAAGAGATTGTGAGTATGATAAATTGAGTTAGATTTACAAGTGGGGCCCAAAATTAAGTATGTGAATATGACAAGTGAGATGAGGAGAATAGAAAAATAATATAATTTGAACATTTCAAAAAAGGGGACTTACCAGTTTAATACCAAAACAAAAAAAAAAGTGCAAGGTGTTTTGGGACGGAGGGAGTAGTAATCGGTCTATCTTAAAATAAATAGTATTTTTTTTAAATGAAAGTTTATAAAATACGTTAAAAAAATAAATATTGTGAGTACAAATAAAAAAAATTAGTAGAAAATAATAAGTGGATAATTGTTGTGAGTGAGAAGTGGAAAAAAAGTAATTTTTTTTATAATAAGTATTATACCCTTTGTCCCGGTTTAAAGTTCTTAGTTTGACTTTACACGCTTATTAAGAAACCAAGACAAATTTGAGTCAACAATAATAATGTGTGAAAAATATAATTGTTCATTCATAAAGTAAGTGGGTGAAAAGTAGATGGGTGATTGATGGTTTTTTTGTAATATATGAACTTTATGAGGACAAGATTGTTTAAAACACTATTCATACTTTGTTGTTTAAAGAATAAAACAACTAAAAACCTTAATATGAGACATAACAAAAAAAAATAGTAACAAGCTTAAACAGGGATAGAGGGAGTATTACTTTTCAATAAGACCATGTACAATGGTTTGTTTAATGGGGTGTGAATTGCCATTAAACAAAAATGGGGGTGTGAATGCTTGCAATGGTTTGTTTAATTGGGGGGTGTGAATGTTTTGGTTGAAAAATTTCAACAAGTGTGAATGCAGAGTTTGTCTCCCGGTTTTGCCACGTGGCGCCCAAAGATTGGGCAAGGCGAGCGCGTGTAGTACACGCGCCAGAGAAGGCGCGTCCAGCGGCTTCTCTGCCTTTTTTTTTTCTGGCCTGGACATATGTCACCTTCTGATTGGCTGACGAGTTATTTTTTTTTATCCCAATTATTTGAGCTCAATTATTTCAAAAAAAATATACTTTTTTTACAACAAAATTCTTTTTTTTTTCTCTTTAAATTGACATAAGTTTCATTGTATTCCGACACAAAAAAAACTCATCTGTTTTCTTGAAATAGATCCCAATAATAACTATTTCAACACTAATCATAAAAATAAAAAAATAAAAAATAAAAAATAAATTTTAAGTGGTGGGGTATAGGATGATGAGTGAGAAAAGTGTTGAATGGTGGATTAAACAAACCATTGTAGGGTGTTTTGTTGAATAAGTGTTGAATGGATGAGTTGGAAGAGAGAGAAGCTGATGTGGAGTGATAAGGTGGGTGTTGAATGGAAATTTGTGTGAAACCATTGTAGATGGTCTAAGACATAAAATTAAACACTCAAAATTATAAAATAATGAGTATTTTGTTTTGTGAAAAAGAAATTCTCTCAGCATTAACTTTATAGAGGAAGACTTGTGTGAGACGGTCTCACACAGTGAGACGGATCTTGTTGAGAAAAGAAATGGGTTTATCCATCCCCGCCCATAAAAGGGTAAACCATTTATTCTCTCATCAAGATCCGTCTCACGTGTAAGCCCGTCTCATACAAGTTTTGTCAACTTTATATTGTATCACTAATTTTCCACCAAAATATCTGGGCACCCAATTTATATCGACATATTTTTCCAGCTGTCACCCCAAACTCTCCACTACGTGTTCGTTTCGCGTACTCTCTCTCTCTCTCTCTCCACACTTACTACTATAAAGACGTCGTACATTTCTATAAATGTTCATATTCAGTTTAAAGTCTTCCCAAATATAGAAATCCTAAATTTAGAACAAATATCTTTCTCCATCCTTCAAAAAAAAAAAAAAACAAAAAAAAACAAAACAAATATCTTTCTCCAGAGTCATTTGACTTGTCACTCAACTCTTCAAAACTGAACCTTTTCCTGTATCGGTATTACTTGTGATGGAAAGCTTTTCTCAATTCTGTGATTCGTTGCCATCTTTGTCTGATCCATTGTCACCGCCGTCAGAGTCAACGTCTAACTTCGAAGGAGTATATAGTGGCCGGAGGGTGAATTTTTCAGACGACGAAGTGATGTTGGCTTCTTGCCATTCAAAGAAGAGGTCCGGAAGGAAGAAGTTTAAGGAGACAAGACATCCGGTGTACCGGGGAGTGAGAGGGAGGAATTCCGGCAAGTGGGTTTGTGAATTGAGGGAGCCTAATAAGAAGACCAGGATATGGCTTGGGACCTTTCCGACGGCTGAGATGGCGGCTAGAGCTCATGACGTGGCTGCTATTGCGCTTAGGGGGCGATCTGCTTGTTTGAATTTCGCTGACTCGTTGTGGCGGCTGCCTATTCCGGCTTCCGGGGAGGTTAAGGATATACAAGAGGCGGCAACTCTGGCAGCAGAGAAATTCCGGCCTTTGATATCGGAAGTGGTGGTGAAAGAGAGAACAGTGGCATTGCCGGAAAATGTGATATTGATAGATGAGGATGTTGACTCACTGTGGCTGCTGCTGACTGATCCGTCATTCTACGGGGAGACTTCGGAGACCACGGTTGAAGAGAGAACGGTGTTTGAGATGCCGGAGTTGCTTGCCAATATTGCGGAAGGGGTGATGCTATGTCCGCCTGAATACGTGGCAGATGGGTATTACGGTAGCAATGACATGGAATTTGGTGTTGACATGTCCTTGTGGAGTTACTCAATGTAGAGAGAGATTTTTTTGCGTGAACCAGGTTCGATCCTCCTCACCTCCTTACCTTGTGTGGGCATCGTTTAAAAAAAATTAAAAATATTGGTGTGGACATGTCAACCGTAGTATAAATATTTAAGCACATAAAAATATCATCAAGAAAAAAGCACATAAAAATAAAGGAAAGTGTGAGACGGTTGTAAAGAGTGAGGAATAGAAAATAGGAATATATCCAAGGAATGAGAGAAAGAAAAAGTGCACTGACATGTTTTGCTGGTAAGCTTTCTTCTTCATATACTCCCTCCGTCCCATTGAGAGTGAGACTAGAGGAGTGGGCACGATATTTAAGATAAAGTGATATATATGTGGTAGAAAATGAAGAGAGAGAATGAGTGGGGTAAATAGTGGTGTTGGTTGAATAAAATGAGTGGTGGAAAATGAAGAGAGAGAATGAGTGGGGTTAAATAGTGGGGAATGATGAATATAAGTATATTAAAACATTTATATTTTGGGTAGTCTCACTTTAAGTGGGACGGCCTAAAAAAAAAGAAGTCTCACTTCTAGTGGGACGGAAGGAGTATTTTTTTATTTTTTTAATTTGTGTGCAAACGAGGTCTTAGATGAGAGAGAGACTAATTGCCTCTATTCTGCAATGATGATCAAAGTCTGTACAGTCTTTATGAGCAAAATTTCACTCAATGTTGCTTCAACTTTATTTTACTGAATGATTGCAGGCAAATCCACAGTAATTCATCATCACAAAAAAAATTTGGCTCTGCACCCATCATGCCATCAGAATCATGGTGCAGTATGTACTCCCTCAGTCCCTTTTTAACTTACAATTTTTGGGTTTTTGCAAATTATTTAAGAAAAAAAATGAAAAAGTTGATGTGTTTTGAGTATAGATAGTTGAGTGAGAGAGAGAAAGTGGGGCAGCGAAAAGTAAGTGGATAGTTGTTGTGAGTGAGATAAGTGGGTCCAATTATTTTAAAAGTATTAAAATATTTCCCTTTTGAGACTTTGTAAATTAAAGTGAGACAATCAAAATGGCAAATTTTATAGATTAAAGAGGGACGGAGGGAGTATGGAATTGGCGAAGGTAATTTTATTATCGGTTAATGACAATTTAGACCCTAAAGTGATATACCACCCTCCCAAACAAACCCTGATGTTTTTTTTTTTTTTTTGGCCAGATCAGACATTGATGTGAAAAATAGTCGCCACTTAAGGCCTTTTTGACAGAATTCGTTAAAAACTCAGTTAAAAAGCATGTTTTTGGCACGTGACTAACTGAATTGGGTTGTTTGAAATTGATATTTCTTTTAAGGGGTTATATGAAAGATTTTGAAAATGATAGGGTAGCAATAAAAATAACAACTCCCTTCTTCCCCTTTAATAACCGAGATTTGGGTTTGCTGATGAGATGAGGGAGAAAGGGAAACGATAAATCTTGATCAAAAAAAAAAAAAAAAAAAAAAATAAATCAAAAACCCATATTTGGTTTTCATCAAACTATATAATCTGGGAAAGGGGGTTCGGGCGTTAGTGTTGGAGAGAGAGACTACAATTCAAGAGGTATTACGTACATCTGGAGTTGATAAATCACCGTTAGAAACATAGTCCGAGTTCTTGATTAGAAACCTTTTAATATCACCATAGGTCAAAATTCCTTCCAAATGATCTTCATCATCAACCACAAGTACGCAGTTTTGTCGACCATCGTTCATACATTTTAATGCCTCTTTTAGAGTTGACGACAGTGATGTTAATACTAAAGCTTGATATACATTGTGGGTGCCCTCACTAATACCTTAAGGTTTTAGAGGAGTTGGTTACTTAACATGGTATCAGAGCTCTTGGTTTGGCAAGGTCAAGGGTTCAAATCTTCCCGCTTGCATTTCTCCTAAAAATATTATAAATGGGTACGTATTGCCCCAATATATCATTGCACCCTCCATTATATCCACATATGCACGAGATGGGGAGTGTTAATACTAAAGCTTGATATATATTGTGGTTGCCCTCACTAATACCTTAAGGTTTTAGAGGAGTTGGTTACTTAACAATACATTGTGGGTGCCCTCACTAATACCTTAAGGTTTTAGAGGAGTTGGTTACTTAACAACAAGTGAGATCTTCATATAGTTATTTGACATAGCCTGAGAAACCTGTTAAGATTGAAAGATAAAATTAAGCCACTCCTAGATGAAATTACTTGGCACCGCATGTATAATCTCATACTCATTTCCAAATGGGGAAAGGAAACTGCAAACCTTCAAATTTTCTAGAATAATATCCTCATCAATTGCTTCGTGATTATCTCCAGGTCCCATAATACACATATCTAAATCATCCGCACCATCTGCTCTTCTCCAAGTCTTATCACTTTTATCTTCAATTGGTGAAAGAACAAAATAACCCCTTGATAAACTTCTTGCATCAGACCCCTTAGAAATTTCTCTTTCTAGCCGAGTTAAATACTCCTTTAGTCCCTAACCTATTCAACTTTTTTCCTTTTCGTCCTCGACCTATTTTTTTTTCCTTTTCGTCTTTATCCTATGTATTTGTGGACCATATAATCCTACCGTCACTTTGCCATCCATTTCTCGTTTAAAAAGTGGATATGGCATGTGATGTCACCTTTTTTTTTTTGCATACGTGGAGCTATTGCTGCGAAAAAAATGCTGAGGTGGAAGGTTAGGGGGTAAAAGTTTCTAATATTAAACTTTTGATACTTACTACCTTTTCCATAATATTAAAGGTACTAAATACATAAATTATAGCCTAATACAAGAAATAAAAACCTAACTCTAATTCTATTTAATCAGCCGCCTTAACTCTCCCCCCTTCCCACGCCGATTTTGGCTTCTCCGCTCCTACAACGCCGTCACTCTCCAGCGTCCATCCCCTCCCTCCTCTCAGGCCATATATTTTTCATGTTTTCCACCAATCTCCACCGTCGCCTCCCCAGATCCGCCTCTCTCCCTTCCCATTCTTTCATGTTCGCATATCTCTTCACCCACCTTCTCAGATTTGTTTTTTTTTTTTTTTAATTTGTGTATGAATCGATTTTTCATGTCTGATTTTCGAATGTGTGTGCCTTTGATTAAGGTGTGTTGATTTTTGTATATGTTTAATAATCATAATTGGATTTTTTTATTTTTGAATCTGAATAGTCAGATCTAGGTTTGAATGATTTTTTGAAAGGGATGTTGGTCGTTGTGGTTTGTGGGTGTGTTTGCGGTTGGCAGTTTCAAAATTGTGACGGTTGGTTTTGAGATGGCAGCGATTTTGTTTTGAGATGGCGGAGGTTGGTGGTTTTGAGATGGCGGACGGTGGTGTTTTGAGATGGCGGTGGACTTGAGGGTGGTGTTCTGAACCGATTAAAATATTCCCTTCGGGAAAAAAAAAGAGATGAATGGAGTATATGTTTAGAAATGAAAAAAAGTACAGATTAATACTATAAATTTTTGTCAAATTTTTGAAAAAGAAAATACTTGTAAATAAAGTTTGTGTTTATACTGTATGAAAGAATAACTCTATTTTATTTTTATTTTTTTTTTAAAAAGAGAACTACTGGTACTGTTTTGCATTTTTAATTAACATTTCAAAATGAAATTATAAACTTATATTATTTCTTTATAGATACTATTAATTATCATTTTTATTGAAGTACAGATATTTATTAATTAGGACAATATTTTCAATTATACACTTCACCCCCTAGAATTTCCATGTCAACAAGCATTCACAAGGAACAGTTCCACCTAAGCTAAATTGGTGATATCACTATGCCACGTAAGCAGGCTTAACGGTATAAGGAACTGTAGACACCCCGCCTTGGACCGCTCACCCCGATTGCACACTTGATTTTGTGTTTCTCCCTCTTTTAAGTGTTTTATGTTAGTTTCTGTTACTTTGGTTAAGTTCCAGACGGACTCCGTTACGTCCCAGGACTAAACTGAATAACAGTTCTAACTTTCTAGTCAATTATGTCAAAATTGCTTTTCAGAGTCGCGCGCCTCCGCCTCTTGAGGCCAGACGCGCACGCCTTCCACCGCCTAGGTGGGATGCGCGCGCTTCTGGGGTGTGTCAGTTACAGATTCTGCCCAAGAATCTCTCCCTTGCTCATTATACATGATTTTGCCCGGGAAAGATTTCTTGGAGACTCCGTTTGGCTCCAAAAACTCCCCTCTTTCAACTATAAAAACCCCTCCAATCCATCATTGGAAGGGACCTTTTTCTCACTTCTTTTCTAGACTTTTCCTTGGGACTTCTTTTAGACCTTTTTCAACTAAAGACCTTAAGAAGTGTTTTCTCCAAGTATTCAACCTCTTCTTCAAGGCTTTTCAAGAGGTTCTCTTTGGAGGATACTATAGGTAAATGTCTTCTTCTTCTTCTTCTTCTTCTTCTTCTCCTTCTCCTCCTTCTCCTCCTTCTCCTCCTCCTTCTCCTTCTCCTTCTTCTCCTCCTCCTCCTACTTCTTCTGCTCCTTCTTCTTCTCCTACTGCTTCTTCTCCTCCTACTCCTACTTCTCCTTCTCCTTCTCCTTCTCCTTCTCCTTCTCCTTCGAGGCTTTTCAAGAGGCTTGTTCTTCTTCGAGGCTTTTCAAGAGGCTTTTCAAGAGGTTCTCTTTGGAGGATACTATAGGTAAATGTCTTAAACCTTCTTCTTCTTCTTCTTCTTACGTGGTTGAGTCTTTTTCCTTTGTTTGTGGGTTAATTATTTTACTCAAAATATGTTTGTGGGGCCAACCTAAGATCGACCGTGTTCTCTCAATAGGTCCAATGGCTTCCAACGGCAACAACAACAAGGGTGAGAACATCTCCGTGTCCAACGAAAGGCTCTTCAACATAATAAGAGCCTTGGGGGAACAAATGGATAGACTGGTCGAGGATGCCCGCCGCAAAGATGATTTGTGGCAAGACCGTCTTGATCTCGAGAGGAAAATTCACAAGGAAGAAGTGTCTGAACTTAAGGCTCGTTTGCAAGAGCTCACCGACAGTAAGGCAAATGTCCACGGTAAAGCACGCTCAAGTGGCTCATCCCTCAAAAGTCACAAAGGTGCCACCAACGACCGTGTCTATACCCCTCTCAATGGCATGGCCATCACCGAG
This sequence comes from Campanula takesimana, assembly GCA_026119855.1. Lineage (NCBI taxonomy): Eukaryota > Viridiplantae > Streptophyta > Magnoliopsida > Asterales > Campanulaceae > Campanula > Campanula takesimana. The sequence goes on along the minus strand of JAOWBW010000285.1, from coordinate 1,111,649 downwards.
GCCTACGAAGCTCTCAAAACCAAGGGACAAGTTTCTCCTCTCCAAGGGTACAAGCAACCACAACCATTACGTCGCAACCATGCCCACCACAAGTGGTGTGACTATCACCTATGCAGCGGTCACCTCACCGAGGATTGCTTCTCCATCCGCAACATCATCCAAGATTCGATTGACAATTGTGAATTTACCGTGGGTGAAGAACAACAGTCAGAGAGTGAGAACATGCAAGAACTCATCAAGGAAGGGGCTCAGATTTGAAATAGGGTCTCAACAAGAGATCATGCCGCAAGAAAGGCTACAACGACAATGGGGACTACAACAACAATCTCCGTTTCTCTTTCTCTACCTAGTAGTAGGAATAAAAAAAAAAAAAAAAGGAGAGTCAATAGTCCTCTTAAGTGTGCATCAATGTTTTCTCTCGTCCTATATTAAATGTGTCCATTGAGTCATCAAATAAAAGTCGTTCTTGTCCTCATACACTCTTCCAAGTTGTTCAATTAATTCTTGGCAAAATGATGAAAAAAATGTCTAAACAATTTTTGGAATGAAGGCCATCGCTTGAACGCCTAGGGGCTAAACATCAACGACGGCATCAACAACGAAGACATCAACAACGACGAAATCAAGACAAAGAAAGGTGGAGCAACGATCATGAAGCAAAGTTTTCAAAAGGGGATTAAAAAAAAAAAAAAACTCGCTAGGTTGAAATCCTCAAATCAACCTAGGCAAAAGTTAGAGCACAAGAAAAAAAATAAAAAAAAATCCCCCTTCATTCAAAAAAGTTCACAACAACAACATCATTCCACCAAACGAAGCAACATTGACAACAATCATGACGAAACCATTCCATCTCGACGAATGGAGAATCCACAAGAACTACGGTGACCTGAGCCTCTACACTGGAGGAACGTAGGCAACCTTCGGGTCCGGTCTCATGCAAGAAAGAAGATATGTTTAGCCCTAGCGCGTTATGGTGATCGGCCTTCATCTCGAACTTGTCGAGACGTCTTTGTACGATTCATTTGCCAATGAATTAGTCACCTCAAGATTGAACAACTTTCCTAGATTTGGAATCACTTTCTGTGAATACGTGTGTTTGAATTTGAGATATTCATAGCAACATTAAAATTTATGAGAGTCGCCACGCCGTTTTAATTATAGCCAAAACATTGAAAAAAGCATGTTAATGGGTTCGGGGGTCAAATTACAACAAGAGAATTGGACGTTATCACTCCTATTGCCCGAATGATCGGTCTTTCTATCATGATGAATGTGTTAGTAGTGTGTTAGTGTTTGAGACCGGATCCGAAGATTGCCTACGTTCCTCTCAATGTGAGAAGCTCAGGTCAGCGTAGTTCGAAAGAATTAGAATAGGCAGAAGAATCGGGATCATGCATAATGAGGGGGGAATTACCTAAAGATTAGGGTTTAGAAGTAGTTCCTAGATCATCCTCGGGTTGATGAGCCCTAGATCATTATCGGCTATGAAATAACATGTAATTATGAAGATCGCAACCCTAAATATAGCATAAATAAGGTTTTAATCTAGAATATGATGAATATGTGAAGAACATATTATGAACATATGAATGTACATGCAAAGCATATGAAGAAACTATGAATAAACATGCAAGAACATGAATATTAAAGATCTACATTAGAAATAATGCAAGAACGTGAAGAAATAAGTTAGAAAACTTACCTATGTTGGCAAGAAATAACCTTGGATCTTCTTGGGATTCTTGAGAGTGTTTTTGGAGGCTTGAATGACTTGATTTGGGAGCAAAATCGTCCCTTAAGAGCTCTCAAATTCGGATCCCACCAATTATGAGGCAAGGGAGGTCTTTAAATAGGAAACTGATGGAGAGATCTGACGGTCAGGATCATCCGGAGCAGATGTGGCCGCGTGGCCAAGATGGAGGGCGGCGGCGACGTTGGCCGCATGGCCAAGGTTGGAGCTTGGGCGAATGTGGCCGCGTGGCCATTGTTGCTGGCTGACTTAATTTTCAAGCTAGGGTTTCTGCATGGTTTTAAGGAAACCATTTATTACCTATTTTGATAGATTTTGTCATAAATGAGGTATTTCGGGATTCCGGAACAAGTCTTTGCAAGGTTTCTAATTCCTATAAAGTCCTTGTATTTTTGGGAAAGTCCTAATAAACTCATTTTCAGGTCGGGTACTAACAGTAGCCCCTCGGCGACGCTTCTTGCAAGGCAATGTGGGGTCGACGATAAAAGAAGGATCCGTCTGAAACATGAGTTTCAAAACAGCTGAAAGGTAAGGGAACGGCTGAACCTTGACAGGCGACCTACGTATCCGCGGGGTAATCAAGCTAAACGTAGTTCAAATCTGATGGGGAAATTGAGAATGACTGTCCTCTGATGGGGAGCAACGTCTTCTGCTGGGGAAAGTGCATCTGCTGGGGATGATAGATGACCACGTCGATCGGATGACTGAACCTTTTCAGGTTTCCTACGTATCCTCGGAGGAATCAAGCCGGTCGTAGTTCTGAGCGACTGGGGATAAAACGAGACATCGGACTTCTGATAGGGATAGTAAACCTACGGGCACTATCCTGTATGAAGAACGAACATTCGTTGAAGCAAGAGAGATAATAGGACAATAAACTCGACTAGAAACGCCCGGGTTTCCGCCGATCACGCTAAAATAATAGATGCTGGATCTCTCGCAAACAGAAACGCCGAGGCTTCTGCCAATCGCGATCGATCTAGGATGCGTATGTCATAGAGGCGCCGAAGTCTCTACAACCACACGAATCCTAATAATAGATGCTTGATCTTTCGCAAACAGAAACGCCGAGGCTTCTGCCAATCGCGATCGATCAAGGATGCGTATGTCATAGAGGCGCCGAAGTCTCTACAACCATACGAATCCTAATAATAGATGCTGGATCTCTCGCAAACAGAAACGCCGAGGCTTCTGCCAATCGCGATCGATCTAGGATGCGTATGTCACAGAGGCGCCGAGGTCTCTGCAACCGTACGAATCCTAAGCAAATATTAGGAAATGCTAAAATAATAGATGCTGGATCTCTCGCAAACAGAAACGCTGAGGCTTCTGCCAATCGCGATCGATCTAGGATGCGTATGTCACAGAGGCGCCGAGGTCTCTGCAACCGTACGAATCCTAAGCAAATATTAGGAAATGCTAAAATAATAGATGCTGGATCTCTCGCAAACAGAAACGCCGAGGCTTCTGCCAATCGCGATCGATCTAGGATGCGTATGTCACAGAGGCGCCGAAGTCTCTACAACCATACGAATCCTAATAATAGATGCTGGATCTTTCGCAAACAGAAACGCCGAGGCTTCTACCAATCGCGATCGATCTAGGATGCGTATGTCACAGAGGCGCCGAAGTCTCTACAACCATACGAATCCTAATAATAGATGCTGGATCTTTCGCAAACAGAAACGCCGAGGCTTCTGCCAATCGCGATCGATCTAGGATGCGTATGTCATAGAGGCGCCGAAGTCTCTATAACCATACGAATCCTAATAATAGATGCTGGATCTTTCGCAAACAGAAACGCCGAGGCTTCTGCTAATCGCGATCGATCTAGGATGCGTATGTCATAGAGGCGCCGAAGTCTCTACAACCATACGAATCCCAATAATAGATGCTGGATCTCTCACAAACAGAAATGCCGAGGCTTCTGCCAATCGCGATCGATCTAGGATGCGTATGTCACAGAGGCGCCGAGGTCTCTGCAACCGTACGAATCCTAAGCAAATATTAGGAAATGCTAAAATAATAGATGCTGGATCTCTCGCAAACAGAAACGCCGAGGCTTCTGCCAATCGCGATCGATCTAGGATGCGTATGTCATAGAGGCGCCGAGGTCTCTGCAACCGTACGAATCCTAAGCAAATATTTGGTGGAGAATGGAAATTTTAAGGGGCTATCCGTACCCAAAGGTAACGAATATCAGTCAAAATAGTGCTAAGGGCACCTAAAATGAATCAAAGGGGAATGTACTAGGGGTAAAACTGGAATTTTGCATGTGGAGGTCAAGATGATGGATTGTTATGAAGTCGCAAACGGGATGAACTCTCGGGGAGTCACAAAGGTGATAGACTCTCGGGGAGTCACAAGGGTGACGGACTCTCGGGGAGTCACAAAGGTGATAGACTCTCGGGGAGTCACAAAGGACTCTTTGGTGAGTCACAAGGGCAAAGGACCTTTAGGGAGACGCGAAGGAGATGGACTCTCGGGGAGTTGCTAAACATGATCTGGGTTCCGCTTATCCTAATCTAGGAGGGAATGAGGCTACGAGCCATTGAGATCAAGGTGTTAGGTAAGGGACATTTTTCTTGGTTGCCTAGAGGTAGGACCTAAGGCTTTTTAAGGAAAGGGAATAAGGAAGATGGTGATCTCCTAATCTTGAGATAGGGATGCCAAAGATGTCACGGCTTCTTGGGCTTTAGATTATGTCTTGGAGATAATGTGGGTTTCCTAGGCTTACAGGCTAGGGATTGGAGTTCATTTAAGCGTGAGGAGAGTATTCTATCCTAGGCTTAGTGCTAGGGCTTGGAAAGGTTGAGGTTTGGGAACTTCCTAGATGTTAGGGTTTCGAACAAAGGTTTGGAAACTGGCGTTTTAAGGACCATGACTCTCCTAGGTTTGGGACTAGGGTTTAGGAATTTCCTAGGTCTAGGAGGCTAGGGCTTGGAGTTGTAGTAGGCTCAGAGGTAGCAAAGGCGTTGGCTTTTAGACATAAGGCTGGGAGTTGGAAAGGTTGTGACTTCCTAGGCTTGAGACTATGGACCGTTGGGAAGAGGGATTGCTTTCGTGGAAGGTCCACTAAGCTTGATGTTAGGGTTCACCATTTTCCGGGATTGGTGACTATGGCTTGGAAATGTTCGTGGTAACCTAGGCTTTAGGCTAGATTTTAAGGCTAAGGACTGTAAACTTCCTATATTTTGAGACTAAGGTGAAGGAATTTCCTAGGTCTAGGACTAGGGTTTGAAGGGAATGTTGAATCCTAGGCCCTGCGGCTAGGGTTTAGAAAGAGTACGACTACCTAGGCTTGAGGCTAGGGTCTGGAGCGAATGCGAGTACCTAGGCTCGAGGCTAGGGTTTAGAGCGAATGCGACTACCTAGGCTCGAGGCTAGGGTTTAGAGCGAATGCGGCTTGCTAGGGTTGATTAAGTTTTGGACAGGGCATTGTATCCTAGGTTTTGGGTTAGGGTTCAATAAGACGGGGGATTAAGATTGTAAATTTCCTAGGTTTCGAGACTAGGGTTTCGGGAATTTGGAAATGATGTTGCATGTGGGGCTTTGGAAATTCCCTAGAACTTGGGCTAGGGTTAAAGAGGATGTTGCGGTTTCATAGGCTTAAGGATATGTGACTACCTAGGCTTGAGGCTAGGGTTTGGGGAGACCGCGACTTCCTAGGTTTGAGGCTAGGGTTTGGAAAGAATATCGACTACCTAGGCTTGAGGCTAGAGTTTGGAGGGAATGTGACTACCTAGGCTCGAGGGTAGGGTTTAGGAAGGATGTGGCTACCTAGGATCGAGGCTAGGGTTTAAGAAGGATGTAACTTCCTAGGCTTTAGGCTAGGGTTTGGAAGGATGTAATTACCTAGGCTTGGGGCTAGGGTTTGGAGAGAATGCGATTACCTAGGCTTGAGGCTAGGGTTTGTAGAGGATGTGGCCACCTAGGCTTGAGGCTGGGGTTGAGAGAATGTGATTACTTAGGTTTAAGGCTAGGCTTCGGATAGAAGGTGACTACCTAGGCTTGAGGCTAGGGTTTAGAGAGAAGGCGATTACCTAGGTTTGGGACTAGGGTTTAGAGGGAATACGATTACCTAGGTTTAAGGCTAGGCTTTGAATAGAAGGTGACTACCTAGGCTTGAGGCTAGGGTTTGTAGAGGATGAAGCAACCTAGGCTTGAGGATGGGGTTGAGAGAATGTGACTACTTAGGCTTAAGGCTAGGGTTTGGAGACCGAAAGCATTTGAAGGTTTGTCTTGGTTTAGACCGGGCAAGTTTGAGGTCTAAGAGTGTTGCGGTTTGGGGCAGGTGAGCTTGATACCTCATGGCTGGATATGCTCGATAGGTTAGACCTAGGCTAGAGTGCTAGGGTTTAGCTAGGGTAAGACTCAGACATGTGTTAAGGAGACCGGGGCCTAATGGAATGGTAGGCGTGAGATCTAGGAGATCGAAGGCTAGGCAGGGTAGCGTTGGGACATAAGGCTTTCAAGCGGGTAAGTCTTTTGTCCTAGAGAAACCTCGTTATGGGTTAGGACCAAGCAGGTTTGAGGTCGGCCAAGGAGCAACGGATTGTGATTGGATGATCCTTGTACCTAATACGCATGTCGGGCTTGGATCCTAGAGTGTTTGAAAGTTTAGGCTAGGTGCGAACCATAGGTGCGGGAAATGGTTTTGGATATATGACCATGTTGGCACTGTGGGTAAAGGGATTGAGTGTCCAAGACTTTGCTTGAGTACAATAGGTACCTAAGTTGGATTGGGTATGCTTAGGTCCAAAGTTTGTCTCAGAGGTCATTGCGCGTGACCAAGCTCGTTCGGCGATTGCGAAGGTGGGTTTGGTATGGGACCAAAGGTGTTAAGCGCACGATTTTTGACTGGACGGGTTTTGATATCTTTATGGCATATCACGGTACGCGGGAGGTCCTATCCGTTCGAGCACGTTTGAGGTTTGGACTCGTGTGGAAGAAAGGTTTGAGATCCATGGAGTTCAAGGGTGGACCTTGTAGGTGGTGAGGTTTGGACTCTCGGATTAAGTAGGTTAGAGACCTAAGGGGTTGAAGGTCAGACTAGGAAGTCTTTTGAAGCTAAGGAGTGACACTAGGTTTAAGAGTGGCAGGGCCATGGTTTGGGTATGACGTTAGGCGTCGATGGTATTGTTTTGGTTGGACCGAGCAGGCTTGGGAACTAAAGAGTTCTAAGGGTCGACATCTAAGGTTATAGACCTAGAGGGTAGACATTTTTGTGATCTAAAGGGTTTAGGAGTTGAGACCTAAAGTGTGGATCGGATATGCTAGAGACCTACAAGGTAGGCGCTTGGTAGACTTGAATGGACTTGGGATCTAAGGGATCTTTCAACAGGTTAGACTGGGTAGATCTAAGAGGTTGGACCTAAGAGGATAAGGGAGACATAGTCTGGACAAGGTAAGGATGAATATATAATGGTAGGTTTGGGATCTAAGAGATCAGGTAGACTCGAGACCAGTAGGTTCGGGACCTAATGGGTCATTCTAAGGATTTGGATTCGGTAGACTGGCTTAAGGCTTGAGGTTTTGGGTAAGACTGGTTTGAGGCTTTAGGAGTCCCGCTACTAACTTATGGAGGGTCGAGCTAAGGGGTTATGGTGTAACCTATGTAAGACTGACCGGGTAGGTGCGGGACCTAAGGTTTTGAATCAAGTCAGATTGGGACGTAAGGGTATCCTATTGTGTAGGAAATAGGGTGAAGGACCGAGTCGGTTCAAGAATCACAATGATGGGTCTCAGAGTGGACCGAGGAGGTTTATACAAATTTTGTGGAGACCGAGAGTGCGGGTTTATAAACAAAGTGTCGTGGAAGAGAAAACTTTTGAAAGTGTTATGACTTTATAAAGATGCTTTATAATTAATTACGATTCTAACCAATTCAAAGAGTTCGTCATGTGCCGAGCTCATCGATGAGGGATGCCCTTCCTTGTTGAAGCTCCGGTGTTCTCCGAGAAAGCGCATAGTCGACCCATTTTGTTGGGGACGCTCTAGTTTGATGAGCGGGTATCCTCCCTCCTTTGAGAAATCATACGTCGAGCTTGATGATGAGGGGTCCTCTTCTTCTAAGTATGTGCTCGATGAAGCCCCGGCATTCTTTGAGAAACCTTATGGTCGGTCCTTTATTGTTAGGGAAGCCCCAGTTTCGTAGAGCGGGGTATCCTACCTCTTTTAAGACGCACCATTTTTTCTGCTTAGACCGCCCTTGCGGGTTTTCAATCCAGCGGGCATCTCTTTTGCGTCAATTTTTTTTTTTTTTTTTTTTTTTTTTAAGAAATCATTCAGTCGACTCCAAAAAAGAAAAAGAATTGTATGAAAACTTGCAGGGGCATTTTGGGGAGAGTAAGAGAGAGAGATAGTACTCACATTTTGACTCTTTGGGCAACTGAGTGTATATATGTACAAAAGGGAGGAAGCCCCTGCTTGACAGAAAGTAAGCGTTTAGCTCTTTCCTAGATTGTAGAACGGAAGACTTGTCGAGACATTTGAAAATTGTTTTATTCAAGATTCTTATTTGATTGCTCGAGAATGGACCTCGTTGATTAGTTATGCATCTTATGATTGTGTTTTAGACAAGTAGTCTCGAAATAATAAATGTTTTGATTAGTTGTGAGTGAAGAAGTCAGGAGTAGAAATATGGGGCAAGAGAGAAGAGAAGGAAAATTGGCTACGAGGTGGGTTGTGTTTGGCTTTGAGTGGTTGCCCGGTTGACGATGAGGTTGGGTTTTGAGTTTAGGGGTGTGAGGTTCGTTTGAGGTGAGTTGTTCTTTGTAGCTCATTGCGGTGGATTACTCCTTTGTAGTTGTTGCAGTGGATTGCTCCATCGTAGTTGTCATGGGTTGCTGCCGTTTATCTACTTTGTAAGGAAAGAAAGGAAAATAGAACATTTGAGGTGAAAAGAAAATGGGACTTTTACTTTGCACAGCAGTCCCTGGCCTTTGCATCATTACTCAATTAAGCATTTTTTCTCCCTCTTTCTTGTAGATTGAGCACATAATCATCCTAGACAACAAAAACACAAAAATACACAAATCAAATAACAAAAGCTTGAGAACAAAGCAATAATTAAGCTTAAAAGTATCTAATTAAATGAGTAAAAACTCACTCATCAGTCTAATTCTCTTAAAGGGATACGTTGGCAGTCTTTTGGCACGACCAACCCACCATCCAGAATACCATCTCGCCGACACTCCTTCAAAGTCAAGAACAATTCATCATCACCAACATCATCATTCTCGATCCAAAGCATGGACATTCTTCATCAAAAGCATCAACATCCTTCAGCAATCCATCTCCAATCAAGCGGCAATGGTAAGTGAAGGTATGAATACATCCGAGGCTTTCCTCAAATCGTACCGCACACAAAATCACTTTCTCCATTCTTACAAAAACTCTCTCTCATGCAAAGCTGCTTTCAAATCACATTGCACCACGAGCACAATTTCTCTCTTCATTTCACACTTCATGCATCTTCTTGCACAAACACATATACCTGCCAAGCACACACATAACATGTACCACCACGAAGTCAACAGCATCCGCTACTCAAGGCACTTCATCCCCAGCAGAAAATGGTCCACAGTCATCCATGCCCGCATCCCCACGATAAAGTCAACAGCAACTGCAGCTCTAGACAGCAATTTGGTCCACGGTGATCCCGCATCAGCAAACGGATCCCGCATTACAAAAACGGATCCCGCATCAGCAAACGGATCCCGCATTCAGCAAACGGATCCCGCATCAGCAAACAGATCCCGCATTCAGCAAATGGATCCCGCTTCAGCAAACGGATCCCGCATTCAGCAAACGGATCCCGCACCAGCAAACGGATCCCGCCTCAGTAAACGGATCCCGCAATCAGCAAACGGATCCCGCATCAGCAAACGGATCCCGCATCAGCAAACGGATCCCGCATCAGAAAACGGATCCCGCCTCTAGCAAACGGATCTCGCATCAGCAAACGGATCCCGCTTCAGCAAACGGATCCCACACCATCAAACGGATCCCGCACCAGCAAACGGATCCCATTTTCAGAAAACGGATCACGCATCAGCAAACGAATCCCTCATCAGCAAACGGATCTCGCATTCAGCAAACGGATCCCGCCTCAGCAAACGGATCCCGCATTCAGCAAACGGATCCCGCATCAGCAAACGGATCCCGCTTCAGCAAACGGATCCCGCATCAGCAAACGGATCCCACTTTAGCAAACGGATCCCGCTTCAGCAAACGGATCCCGCTTCAGCAAAACGAATCCCTCCATATCCTTTCTATATCAATAAAGCCGCTCACACAGGGAGCGCACCCCTATCCTTCACAAATTTCAAATTCATGTTTTATTGAGTCTTTTCTTTCTCTTGTCGATGTCCTCGGCGGTTGTCTTTCTTTCGTCGACGCGTTTTGCTTCGTAATCCACCTCGTCGAGGGGCTCTGTAGACACCCCACCTTGGACCTCTCATGTCCCGATTGCATACACATTCTTTGTCTTCCTCTTTTCTATTAAGTTTTGTTACTTTTCGTTAACTTTTGTTACTTTCCATTAAGTTCCTGACTTACTCCGTTAGTCTTGGATTTGACTAAGTGGCAAAGCCAACCTTGAGTCTTTGTTTCATTTATTTTTGTTGACTTTCGTGATGTTCGTTAAGTTTTTGGACTAATTCCGTTAGTTTTGGGGCTTAACTGCATAACGGGGTTAACATTTGGGCTAAACTATGAATTTCCTGAAGCTGGGATGCGAACGCCTTTTCCCTCCTTTGTGGGAGGCGTGCTCCTCCCATAGGGGGGGGGGTGGGAAGCGCGCGCTTCCTGCTTCCAGAATCTCAGATTTGGCCAAATTTCCCTCCTTTTCTGATTTGTAACCCCCAAGGCCATTATGCCTTGGCTTGATCCGGGGAAGGGCCATCTTTGTGACCAAAAACATTTTCCTAACACCTATAAATACCTCTTCATTCCACCATGGAAAGAGAGGAATAATTCTTGAGTCAAAAACACTCTAAACACACAAAAGTCCATTTTCAAAGGTAGTCATTATACACAAAGTTTGGTCCTTCCTCTTGCAAACACAAGGTACAATGTCCATCTTCTTCTTCTAAATTCTTGTTTTATCTTATATTCTCTCTTTATCACTTCTTAAACAAAAAACCTTTTAAATTACTTTCTTCATCTCTAATGTGTATGCAATCTCCATAAAAAGGGATACAACCAAAAGACCACTTCACTATTGAAGTTTAGTCAAGGTTATATCCCAACATTTTAATTCCACTTTAATTTACATTATCATTTCTTAATGTAATTATCTAGCAATCATTCGACATGTAATCTTTAGCATAAACCAATAAATAAACAGTTCTCCTTTATTTTTCTCTATAAATTTCCCCTTTCTTTTCATTATAATTGTTAGCACATTTCCCTTCTTATTAAATTGAAGGACATTTAACATTAGAACACCAAAAGTAGCAAGACCCGCGTAAGCGGGGCGGAGTGGGTGTTTAAGTACTTCCCACTCCGTCACCTAACCCCCGAACCCTTCTCTTCCCGAACCTCTGGTTTTCGTACATAAAAAATTGGCTTTTCTTAGGTTTTCTCGCGTTCCTCTAAAACGTGGGTGGCGACTCTTAAAATCAAGTAGACATCCTAGGTTAATTCACCGCTCTAGCCAAGCCGTGGTTCCCCAGGGTATCTATACCGGGGCATATACTTGGTCCGCCCGAGGCATTGAGGTGGTCCGGTAGGGTCCTTAACAAGGTCCGCCCGGACCTACCCTTTTTCCCAGATTCCCAGTTTTCTCCTCTAAAGTCCTAAAATCCCTTAAAGGTCATTCGACCCAAAATTCCATTTAAGTCCTTTATGATTCGTTCTATTTGTGTGTGACTCTATAGGATTAAACTAAGTTGGCAATGGGTTCAAACATAAACCCATAAGATATGATTAGGTTCTAGCAAACTGTCATACCTACCCAAATAGTGTAACTATATACAAGTTCACATTCCTTTATAGAACATGTCACAATCCCTTTGTCCACGATGTCATTGATGTTGGGTTTCGATCAAACATGCGCAGCGGAATATAGCATTTAAAATTTTGAAACCCAAAGCCATGGATCCGTTCATATGATTAAATCAAATACAACATAAGAATAAAGGAATAAACTAACCCTTGATGGCTATCAAATTCTCTTGGTCTTTGGTGGAGGTTTGAAGATTTGATCACGATCACAAAGCTTGAACACGAACTTTGAAGATGATGATTTTCACCCTCTAGCGGTATCCACACTTCGAACGAATATCAAAGGAGCTTCTTTGATCTTGGTTGCTAGACCAAATTGTGAAACACTTTTTCACAATCAAAAGAACTATATGGAATTTATTTTGTGTATTATTTTGTTCTTCAACCAAGAATGTCTTAGAACAAAATAAACCCTCTCTCAAACTCTTTGAGACTCACAAAATCATTGGCGTAGAGTGCTGGCCGAATTTGGTCTTTTATACACAAGTATGACCTATTCCAAATAGGAAACTTCTGTCAAAATCCGTCCAAAATTCGTTTCCTAATCAAATTAGGAATCTGCCACCCGACAGTACCGTGCGGCCGCCCAAAAGCCTCTGTGCGGTCGCACAACTATCTGAAACAAAACTGGTACAAAAATGGGCTAAGTGTGCGGCCGCCCAGTCCATACTGTGCGGTCGCCCACTTCCCCAGAATGTCCAGAATTTCCAAAATTCCAATATAGTCCTTTTAAAGATTCGTTCTATTGTGTGTGACCCTCTAGGATTATACTAAGTTGGCAATGAGTTCAAACATGAAACTATAAGATATGATTAGGTTCTAGCAAACCGTCATACCTACCCAAATAGTATAACTAGATACAAGTTCGCATTCCTTTAGAATATGTCATAATCCTTTTGTCCACGATATCATTGAACACAAGTCATGGTCAAAGAGTCAACTTGTTTTGTTCTATACTTTCTCGATTCCGAATATGTTGATAATCCAAATGACATTGATCCAATCAATTCATTTGAGTCCGGCCGAACATTTCATCAACATCATTCCTACGAGAGGCCCAAGCTTGACATCTCTCCGAGGAGGGACAAATCCATTTAGCTTATTATTCTTCCCTACGTGAATCCGATCATGCCAATCATACCCTTTATAACTACTCGGTTAAAAGTAGCGTTTGAATATGTCAAACATAATGTTCATCAAGTGGAAGACTATAATAACTTCATGTCTAAGGATTCAAATGACATAACTAATATGAGATATATGTATGACATAGACCATGACATAAATCTCATAAAGCGGGTCATGTCCAGTACCTTGTTCCAAACAGGTACCCATAAATCTAACATGATCATCCCATGATCATTTAGCCTTTATACTTGTGCTTAACAAGTACTAGGGACGGAGATTATTATAAGTAAACATGAACAACAATAATAATCAAAACATCTCTTTATTGATATGAAATAAATGATAACAATTACAACGTTTATTAAACGTGTCTAGGGCACCACTACCAACAATTGAACACAAGTCATGGTCAACAAGTCAACTTATATTGTTCAATACTTTCTCGATACCGAATATGTTGATAATCCAAATGACATTGATCCAATCAATTCACTTGAGTTTGGCCAAACATTTCATCAACATCATTCTACGAGGGGCCAAGCTTGACATCTCTCCGAAGAGGGACAAATCCAACTTAGCTTATTATTCTTCCCTACGTGAATCCGATTATGCCAATCATACCCTTTATAACTTCCTTGTTAAAGGTAGCGTTTGAATATGTCAAACATAATGTTCATCAAGTGGAAGACTATAATAACTTCATGTCTAAGGATTCAAATGACATAACTAATATGAGATCTATATATGACATTGACCATGATATAAATCTCATACAGCGCGTCATGTCCAGTACCTTGTTCCAAACAAGTACCCATAAATCTAACATGATCATCCCATGATCATTTAGCCTTTATACTAGTTCTTCACAAGTACTAGGGATGGAGATTATTATAAGTAAACATGAACAACAATAATAATCAAACATCTCTTTATTAATATGAATAAGATGATTACAAACAATGTTTAAATAAACGTGCCTCGGGCACCAACACTAACAATCTCCAACTTGCCCTAGGCCCAATCTCCCATGTATCTAATACCCATGGACCTAACATGACCATCATGTTTAGCTTGTGGAAGTCCCTTTGTTAGCGGGTCCGCAACGTTATCATCAGTTGGTGCTCTGCATATATTTACGTCTCCTCTATCAACGATTTCTCGAATGATATGAAAACCCCTAAGTATGTGTTTGGATTTCTGATGTGCCCTTGGTTCCTTTGCTTGAGCAATAGCACCATTATTGTCACAATAAAGGTCTATTGCGTTAGCAATACTAGGAACCACTTCAAGTTCACCAATTGTAGACACCCCAATTTGGACATTCATTTATGATCACACTACTTCTCTGTCTCGCCTTTGATTTGGGTAGAAACTCGTTAAGTTAGACATGTTTCGTTAAGTTTCTGACTGACTCCGTTAGTCAGGGGCCAAAATGAACATTAAAACTACTGCAGAGGGCAAAAAGTGAATTCCAGCACTGAGATGCCTCGTACGAGACATTGATGTCTCGTACGAGACATCCCCCTTGATAGTCGGGTTTTTGGTCAGTTTCCTTGTTGATCTTAACCCCTTTTCTTGGCAAACACTTAAGCAATCCGAGGAATACCTAATGGACGATCTTAGAGTCCAAAAATACCTCTGTGGGAATTAGGTCTTGGATTCCCATCACAACTTACCTTCTTGGCCAAAACCCTAGGTCTAGAACTCCCATAAATATGGAGGTTCTTGAACCAAAAAGCCTCTAGAATCCTCATTCACCCAAAAACCACTCCTAATCTTATCAAAGAGGTCCCCATAATTAGTCCCTCTTCCTCACCCACGAAATTCAAGCCTCCACAACATCATTCATGCAAAGTTAATTGGAGATTCAAGACCTTTTGTCAAGGCCATCCATAGGATTCTTGAAGAACGCTTAGGTAAAACTCTTTGTTTTCTATCTTCTCATCTCCTTCTTTATCTTTAAAGTAGTGTGATTCCATTAAAGGATCAGCCCAGAGCCTCTCCAATCCATGGAGATGGTCTCGAAGCACATGATCCAACATCCTATAAGCAATTATTTATTTGTTTGTTTTCTTTTTACATACATTTTGCATGATTTTGAAACAATGATGATGATTTCTTAGCAAGACCAATCCTAGATTGGGTGAATTGGGTGCTCCTTGACCTTCCCAATTCATAACTTAACCCCCGAATCCAGATATCTCAGTCCGTGTTCCGACAACAACATGGTGGCGACTCTCAAACAATCAAAAAGGGTAAATCGAAAGACGAAAAGGCACCTCGAAGTCATAACAAAAACCCGCGCGCAAACAGTGGCGAATCTGCTGGGGAAGATCACAGTAAGTGGGTTAGACTTGCGTCGAAAGAAATCATCGTTGTTTCAAAATTCTGCACAATCTGTTCCCCAACTGAGATGCCTCGTACGAGGGATCACTTGTCTCATACGAGACATCTCAGCTCTGCCCGGCTGGTCTGACTCTCTGGTTTAAAAAAGGATTTTTGTTCAGTTCAAACACGTACACAGGGTTTTAGATCCGCTCTCCCCTCTGTTTCTGAGTCTTAGGACCTCCCTAACGACGAAGAAACTCCCCATATATAATAAGGCTAACCTTTGTTTTGCAGGAGTACTTGCTAATTGTTTCATTCCTTGCTTTACGTGCGTTTGCTTTATGTGTGAACTATGACGGCCTGAGTTCCTCCACAAGAGGGAAACGTAGGCAGCCACTTAGCCCGTCCATTACTTGTTTTTTTATTTTACCTTAAAAAAAACTCTCTATTTTATCTTTGACACCTAGATCTTGACTCTCACACACGTGCACACATGTAGAATAATTTCACTACATACCCTATAAACTCGGGTCCCAATCGGAGGACGGATGTCAGTCAGCACCCCCATTCTAACGAATGGCCCTCGCCGGTCTCTCCAAAGATGGTGTACCCACTCCGTGACACGCTCCTAGACTGTGATTATGGGGAGCCTTAGCCGTAAGCCTTGCATCAACCTCATGCATACATACCAGTTAATAAGACACTCCTCGAGACCGGTCGGTTCGATTCTTAGGGCTGTTTTAATCTTTGCCCAAGATAACGCATCTTTACAATCTATAATCCTCCCTTATGAATATGACGAATGTCCCTTCGGTAAAATGTTGAAAAATGGATTTTGAAAGAATGGAGAACCTCTCTACGGAAATCCAAGCTTGTGTTTTCCTACTTTCATTATTCTGTGCGGGATTGTGGATGCCATTTTGGCTTAGTTTCGACTGCACCGTTCAACATATCCCTTTCGGTTGTCCTTTAAAATTCACAAGGTTTGATTGCATTAATGCGTTATTTAACAAAGTGCAAAACAACTACGGAATCATTTAGGTTTGGTTAATTGAATGGTGGATTCCGATGAGAATATGGGACCCTTGCCCGAATTGTCTGTTTGGGAGAGTGCAATACAGGTGAAAAACAAGGGGCTCATATTCTAGGGTGACAGAATCCTCTGTTCCAGGATGAACTAGAGTAGTAACCTTTTAAAATGGATTAAATTCCATCCGACCAATAGGATTAAAATCTGCAAATCTGACTGTCAGGTTAGATGTCTCGTACGAGATGTCCATTGTCTCGTACGAGATATCTCTCCATTTCTGTGAGTCTGCTGTGTTGGTCAACCCCTATTTCATAAAAACCGACTTGTTGGGACCCCAGCCTGGATTTGACACAGTTTCTGCACTCTAGGTCTGTCCGATCAGCAAGGTAGCTCCATACTCCCAACACGATCGCTTCAGTAATTTACATCCGTGATCCCGCGAACAAGAGACTAGAAAAGGTTGCAGTAATGGCCGGTACCCCCGTCACTGACTTGGAAACCGCCAAAGCTGTCATTGCACGACTTGAGCAGCAAGTCAGAGAGCAAGCCAAAATTTCCGCCCGTAAGAGTGATCGTCATGCCAAAGACATACACACCGTCCTGCAAGAGCTCCAAGAACTCAAGAGGAGTAGTAAGAAGTCAAAAACCCCCCTCCAAAGAAGGGGAGTCCCATGCTAAGAAAAAGAATAAGAGGGATGACGATTCCGACTCTGATTTAAATACATCCGACTCTTCCTCCTCCTCCGATGACGAGGATGCTAAGAAAAAGAAAGCTAATGATGACACCAACTTCATCAACTCCGACACTGCTGAGTTTCTTGAAAAGAGGTTTTCACATCTTGGTCTAGCAAAGGGCTCCATCGTTCCATTTGACCCCATTGCACTTCGCAAATCAATCACTAAGCTACCACGAAAGTTCCGCACTCCTGACATAGCCAAGTTCAACGGCACTACCTGTCCTCGTGTTCATGTTGAAACTTACACTTGGGCCATGCTTCCGATGAAAGTAGATGACACCGTCTTGGCCCAAAGCTTTCCCCAAACATTAGAGGGGGCGGCAAGGGATTGGTACATCTCTCTCCCCTTATCCACAAGGACCGATTGGGCTACCGCATGTGAGGTCTTCCAAAGACGCATCGAGGACAATACTACTTACCGTCCCACTAAAAGAGACCTCGAGCAAATCCAACAAGGTACTAATGAGACATTTGGTGACTTTGTCAAAAGATGGAGAGCCAATCTCACCGAGATCGTTCATAGGCCAACTACGGACGACCAAATGCACATCTTCCTGAAATCACTCTGTAATGAGTATGAGGACCGCCTCTCCGGTACTTTCTTCCCAAGCTTCTCTGAACTTCATAAAGCCGGTCTTCGACTAGATGACATCTTCAAAAGTAGGAAAAAGGCTAAGAGAGATGGTGGATACCGCTACCCTAGCAAAGGCTCTACTAGCAAAGACACATCTGTCAATGCCATCGCTTTCAATAATCAAGGGAGGAGCAACTATTCCTCCGTCCCTCCACCCAACAAGGAAAAGAAGAAAGAGAGAGTCTACAAAAAATTGGAAGGTATCACTAAAGGAGAGCTCTTCGACATACTCGTAGAAGCCGGTAAGGTCGCACCAAGGAAGCCTCCTTCTACTCCAAGGGAACTCCCCCCGAATCATGCCCATCATCTCTACTGCAAGTTCCACCAGTTCAGTGGTCACGACACCAATACTTGCAACCACCTCAAAGATGTGATCCAAGATCTCATAGACTCTAAGCAGCTAGGGGTTCCTAATGTAGTAACAAACCCTCTCCCAACTGCGGGAGGAGGGATCAATGTAATAGAAATAGCTAGTAAGGAAAAGGAGACTACTCGCCTAATCCCAAATGTGGGCGAGAGAACTCCAAAGTTTAATAATGAAGTTTCTTTCGGTTACATGTTGTCTCATAATCAAGTACTAAGTATGGAAAATAAAAACTTTGTACGCGAAGGCGAAAACTTGCCATATTTCATGTTCCCTGAACCATGGATCGACCATAGGGGGAAGCGCCAACCGGGCTTTGAAATCTTCAGTGACTGTGATCCATACTCACTTGAAACAGAGCCGATGCAATTCTTGTGGCTACCTCGAGAATTAGGGGGTACCAAGGCCGAAGCATTAAGCGAGTGGGACTTTATGTTGGGAGAAGACCTACTGCGCCAATTTCTCAACCTTTGCAAGCTAGAGGACACTCAGATCAATGCAATAGACAAGGGGGACGCTCCGAACCAAGACTACACCAAGCTCATCGAGAAGAGTGACGAGCCTATCCAGAATTGGTACACAACTGGGGGACCCATAGCAAGTGAAGACTTCCTGATCAAAGAATTAGGATGTACTCCCCATCCCCATAGAGAAAGGAAATTTATAACTCTTACCCTAGAGTCAGATACCGCTACCGATGAGCTCACCCAAGAGGACTTGGATGCCATCGCGGAACATGTATCCTCTACTTTCTTAATAAAAAAATAGATCTTTCTGAGTATCCCGAGATTACTAGCGTCCTAAATGATGAATTAACTAATAACCCGACAATAATGAGTCATATGACGAGATAGATCAAGAAAATGAACAAATCTTAAAAGAAATTAATAAGCAAGTAGGTATTCGTGGCGGAAATGGTCCTATTGATGCCAAAGAAATGCAAACAGTTAATCTGGGGACGGACGATGATCCGAAAGAGACCAAGATTGGTAGTTTCTTCAAGGGGGAAGACCGACAAGCCCTCATAGCGCTTCTCTGAGAATTCGTGGATGTGTTCGCTTGGTCCTAAAAGATATGCCGGGGCTAGCCAATTCGATTGTTGAGCACAAGATACCTCTGCTTCCCGATTCAAAGCCAGTCAAGCAGAAACTCCGCAGAGTTAAGCCAGAGTGGTCGGTACAAGTCAAATAAGAGATAGATAAACTCCTTAGTGACTACCCAACCTGGTTGGCCAATACTGTGCAGGTTTCCAAGGCAAATGGAAAAGTCCGCGTCTGTGTTCATTTCTATGATCTCAACAGAGCATCTCCGAAAGATGATTTTCCTCTTCCCAACATAGACATGCTCATTGACAATACCGCGAAATACGAAGTCCGTTCGTTCGTAGACGGATTCGCCGGTTACAACCAGATCCTCATGGCCGAGGAGGACCAACACAAAACAGCATTTACCACACCTTGGGGGACGTTCTGTTATACAGTCATGCCATTCGAACTTAAAAATGCCGGAGCTACTTATCAGAGAGCTGTAACTGCGTTGTTTCATGACATGATACATAAATAAATGGAGGCGTACATTGATTACATGATCATACACTCTAAAGGCTCCGATGGGTAGCACTTCGTCGACCTTAGAAAGTTCTTTGAAAGGTTGAGACACTACATGATGAGACTTAATCCGGCCAAGTGCACATTTGGGGTAGTGAAAGGAAAAGTTCTTGGGTACATGGTCACCGAGCGTGGCACAGAAGCGGATCCCTCTAAGATCAAAGCCATCATTGACATGCCTCCACCTAAGACGCAAAAAGAAGTCAAGGGATTTATGGGTCGCCTTCAGTACATTAGTCGTTTCATTAATCAACTCACGACGATGTGCGAGCCCATTTTTAAGCTCCTCAAGAAGAATGCATCCCTAGAATGGACCGAAGAGTGCCAAGAAGCCTTTGAAAAGGTCAAAGAATAATTAGTGAATCCGCCAGTGTTGGTCCCACCACATAAAGAGAAACCGTTGACCTTGTAGCTCACAGTCAATGATACTGCATTAGAGGCTATGCTAGCACAAGAGCAACCCGATTCGAAGAAAGAAAATGCCGTGTACTTTGTCAGCCGTCGCTTCTAAGGGGATGAATTGAATTACTCTGCATTAGAAAAGTCGTGTTTTGCACTGGTATGACGGCCGGACCGAACCGGCCGACCGACGGACCGGTTGACCGGACCGGCCGACCGGCTGGCCGCCCCCAGCCGGAACGACGGACAGGCCGGCCGGCTGACCGGCCGACCGGTTGACAGACAGACGACCTGTCTGACGGACCGGCCGACCGGTTGACCGATCGACGGCCGATCCGACGAACCGTCCGACGGACTTGCCGACCGGCTGACCGGCTGGACCGACGGACCGGCCGACCGGCAGACTGATGGACCGGCCGACCTGCCGGACCGACGAACCGGCCGCCCGGTTGACCGACCGACGGCCATTCCGATGGACCGGCCGACCGGTTGATTGACCGACCGACGGACCGTTCGTCAGGCCAACCGACGGCCGGACCGGTTGACTGGCCGACGAAGGCCGGACCGACAGCCGGCTAACCGGTCGGCCGGCTGACCGGCCGACCGATGGCCGGACCGGCGGACCGTTGGACCGGCGGACCTGCCGGTTGACTAGCCGACCGGCGGACCGACGGACGGACTGGCTGACCGGCCGGCCGGTCAGCCGGTCGGTTGGCTGACCGGCGGCCGGACCGACAGACCGGCCGACCGGTTGACCGGGTGACCCACAGCCGGCCGGCCGGACCGACCTGCTGACCGGTTGACCGGTTGAGTGGCCGGCAGACCGACGGCCGACCGGCTGACCGGGCAACCAACGGCCGGACCGGCCGACCGAATGACTGGCCGATGTGACCGGACGGACCGGCCGACCGAACAGCCGACCAACCGACCGAACGGCTGACCGACTGACCCGATCGACCAGCCGACCGACGGACTGGTCGGTCGGCCTTCGCTGACCGGCCGGCCGAAAAGTGATCTGGGAAGACTCTTCCTCTCACAGATTTCTGTGTGATGTAAGTGATATCGTACCCCGCGAGCATGAAGTACCATTTGGCTATCCTAGAGGATACATGTGACTTCTCAAAGATGTACTTCATTGGGTCCATTCTGGCGATCAGTTGTACAGGAAACGCCTCCATGTACGGCTTTAGTCTCCGAATTTCCATATGATGAAGCGAAGGAGGAAGACCCGCGATTCCCTGATGAGGACATCATGACAATATCAGAAAATAAGTGGCAATTATTTTTCGATGGCGCAGCCAATAAACGAGGGTATGGCATTGGCATGTTACTAGTAGATCCCTCAGATTTCTACACTCCACTGGCAATCCGCCTTGACTTTGAGGCCACTAACAATATTTCTGAGTACGAAGCTTGCATAGCGGGGCTTGAAGCAGCCTTAGAAAGAAATGTGACCGAACTAGAAGTGTACGGAGATTCACAACTTATAATCTATTAGTCACTCAAGAAGTGGAAGGTACAAGATCCTACACTCCAGAAATATAACGACCATCTCCAAGACTTGTTCAAACAGTTCAAAGAGGTCACTTTCTACTATCTTCCTAGAGATAAGAACCGCTTGTGTCGCGACCCCGGACCCCGCGGGCCCCGGGACCGCGATCTGGACGTCGACTCTAACAATAAACTCCAAAATACCGAAGTTAAAAAAATTCCATTTAATACCAAAAGGTGATAATCCAAAGTTTTACAAAACCAAGTTTAATAAAAACCAAATACAACTATCATAAACTTCCACAAGTTTATGCCCAATAAGATACAAATATACAATTCTTAGCGACGTCATTGTTTGGTACAACTACCCCAAAATGGTTACACATTTACATAATGGAAACCAACCTATCAACCTTCCCCAAAAGAACGGATCCACACTCGACGTCCTCTATCTCGTGATCAGCGAGACTATTCCTTAGCACCTGGGGGGGGTTAAGGAAAAACAAAGATAAAAGGAAAGGGGGTGAGATAAATCTCAATAAGTTACTAATGCAACTACATGACATGCTATGATGCAATATACAATAAGCAATAATAAATATCGCATAGCACATAGCAATTATCATATAACAGATAGCAGCGGAAATAAACACATAACAAAGGATATAGCCAAGGTTTTCCAAACCGGAACATCCAAATAAAGGATCGCTGCGCAGCTTCAATAATCAACCAATCAACATCTTCATAATGGCATGAAAGCCGAAGAGAAAACCCCGGTACCGGAATCAATAACAAAATAATGTGCCACAAAGGGCGGGAGCCATGCCACAAAGTCATGCTCCAAACGTCTCAACCAAGGCCAATCTGGAAGAGGAAAATAAGGGCAAAACAATGGTCGACACCATAATGGACTTGGCCGGTGCCATCACAATATCTCACATCGCCCGACACAACCACAAATACCAGCTGGACTTTCAAATAACTGCTAATTAATAAAATACTAGCACGATCAACAACAAGGATTCCAAAGTAGGGAATCATACCAAATAACCACCAAGAAGATGAAATAACCAATCATACACCATAAAGTGCTCCAAAATCCCAATTAATAGTTAATGAATTTCAAACACAAACTTGATCACCATGGACCCAATTCTATCACTAAAGTGTACTACAATGATCACTAAGGTCAACTAAAAGGACACCCAAGACTTGGACCAAAACGCGTCCTTCAATCACACAAAACAACAAAATGTAAAGTTTCAGGGGTTCTGTGCGGCCGCCCAAAGTGGGTTGTGCGTCCGCCCAAAAGGCCTCAAAACAAGAACAAAAGCCTTCAGAAAGATGCTCGGCCGCCCAGGAAGTTTTGTGCGGTCGCACAATGTTCTGGATTTGCAGAAATCGGGAAGAAGAACATGGGTTCTTCCATTTTCAAACCCAAAACACATTCAACCCAAAATCCAACACTCCCAACAAGATTTCTAAGGTACCCAAACATTATTTAAACAAAGAGGGGACCTTAACAACACTCTTTATCAACCAAAACTAAGATTGGATCAAGGTATTCATCAATTCACCATTTTCAACCAAAAACTCAATAAATTCCAAATAAATTCAAAACTCATCCAAACTTCAAATGTAACACATCAAACATTATCTAAACATGATATGAACATTTTAGCATTAAAATGGGGGAAAAGTAACTTACTTGAATTTTCTCAAAGTTGATGGATTTCAAATCTTTTTGAGTCTACGCGATCCTAGCGACGATCTAAACAATGTTTACGTTTTAAGAAATGAGAAAAGATGAGAGGAAGAAGGAGAAAATGAAGAGAGAAGAAGGAGAAGAAAACTTACCCAAAAGCTTGGAGAGAGAGAGAGATTTGTCTGGGAGATGAGTGAAAGAATGAGGGAGAGGTAAGGGAGGAGGGGGAAGTAGGGAGGGAGTATGAAAAATGTTTAAAGATTTACACTTAGGCCCCCTCTCTCTCACTACACACAAATACTTACACTCCCTACTAACAATTAAGACCCAACAATACCACACTAACCCAAATGACTCAAATAAAATGTTAGGCATAATTATTATAACACATAAAATGCACACATAATTATTTAAATAAATAATACTTTAAATAAATAACGAAGCAAATAATTAAATAAAAATCCTTTTAATTACTAATAAAATAGAGCCTATATTTCGGGTCGTGACAGCTTGGCTGACTCACTAGCCATGCTAGCATCACTTGTGGAGATTCCCGAATGGACTGAGGTTAAAACCTTCAAAGTCGCGAGGCGAACAACTCCTGCTTATTACGCAATCATGGACCTGCACGACTACAAAGAAGAGTGTAACTCTGTGAATGCCTTGGACGATAAACCTTGGTATTATGATGTATGGCATTTCCTACTCGACGGAACATTCCCATCAGACGCATCACCTAAAGCGAAGATAGCCCTCAAACGGTTTGCCGCCCAATTCGTTATCATAGGTGATCGCCTCTACAAGAAACACCCCGAGCAGTGTCTACTCTGTGCCGACGAGCATGAAGCTGTAGAAATCATGGACCAAGTCCATCAAGGATTCTGTGGAACCCATATGAATGGAAATATGCTAGCAAAGAAAGTCATCCGACTAGGGTACTACTGGGCCACAATGGAAGCCGACTGCACCGACATGGTTAAGAAATGCCACAAGTGCCAGATACATGCCAACTTGCAACACGCACCACCGTCCGTGTTATACCCCATGACATCCCATTGGCCATTTTCTAAATGGGGAATAGACGTCATTGTCAAAGTCAACAGGCCATAATGGGCACTCATTTGTGTTAGTCGCCGTTGATTACTTCACTAAGTGGATCGAGGCTCAATCCTACAAGGTCTTAAATGCCAGAAAGGTGGCTGAGTTCTTTAAGACCAACATCATATGCCAATATGAGGTACCTCATGAGATGATATCTGACAATGGCTCACACTTTGAGAAAGAATGCGACCAACTACTTACAGAGTACAAGATAGAGAGACATCAGTCGTCACCGTACCGACCACAAACCAATGGAGCAGTCGAAGCTGCTAACAAAACCATAGAGACCAGCATTAGAAAAATGGCTAAAACTGGCAGAGACTGGACCGATAAGCTACCTTTTGCACTCTAGGGCTACCGTACTTCAATCCGCACGGCCACCGGTGAAACTCCCTACGCCCTAGCCTATGGGATGGAAGCAGTGCTACCAATCAAATTAGAAATACCATCACTAAGGGTTCTCCTAGAAAACCAAGTGAATGAAGTTGCATGGTTAGACAGCCGTTATGAACAACTAGCCCTGCTAGATGAACGACAACTTCGAGCCGCCGAGCATATCCATGCGTATCAACGGAGAATGGCCCGAGCATTTAATAAGAAAGTCAAGTCCAAAAACATCAAAGAAGGGGACCTTATCCTACGCGAACATCGTCCTTGACCATTCAATCCTATGGGAAAGTGGGGACCAAGATGGATAGGCCCTTACATAGTCAAGAAAGTATTCTCCGGAGGAGCGGTACAACTCGCAGACCTAGATGGAGATAAACTGCCGAAGCGCGTCAACATGGACAAGCTGAAGAAGTACTATTCATAAGTCCATCCCCTATTTCAAATAGAAAAGAGGAAAGCTCGCTAGGTTGAAAACCCGCAAGGGCGGCCTAGGCAAAAATTAGACTAGAGAGCACGAGAAAAGAAGCCCGCTAGATTGAAAACCTGAAAGGGCGGTCTAGGCAAAAATCAAGGTGTGCATAAAAAAAATAAAAAAATAAAAAAATAGGGGACAGTCTCGTACGAGATACCTATGTCTCGTACGAGACATGTCAGTCAGCAGACATATTTTCTCTTTCTTAAACAAGAACTACGATGACCTGAGCTCCTTATTTAATTGATGTAAAAGGAGAACGTAGGTAGCCTTTTGGTCCGGTCTATTCAATAAATAAAATCAAAATCTTGTCTTCTTATTAATTGAATGCATTTCAAGAAAGCAATAAGAAAATTTCTAACGTGAATGCCAACTTGCAAAAGAAAAATAAACAAAATACTAAAAATCTAAACATTTGGTCTATCTATGGCAATCTCTCGATACTCCTAAGGATCTATTTCTTCCTTGACTTAGTAGGGGCTTGACCACGATCCGCCTTGTCATCCCTCTTCCTCTTGAACCAAGGTATCTCGAAACCGGGAGGAACAACAAGTCGACTGAACACCGAGGGAGTCAGTCTCGGAAACACATGAGGCCTATCTAGAGCTTGAAATTTACAGGGAAGTCCGTTCGCTCTCTTCTCGTAAAAGTCACTATCCAGAAAATCTTGAGTGGCATCTACTATGACATTAGAAGGATCCTCCTTAGCTTCCTTCTTCCTCAAATTAAAGCTAGGCTCGAATTGGTCCCCCAACAGAGAGCGGCAGATCTCATCAATACCCTCGACACTGGGACGGAGTTCTTTCAGAAACCAATCCAAATATTTGTCGGACAAATAGATGCTCCCTCCATCATGATGAAGATTGGTCCAACGATCCTTAGTGGTGCCTTGCCCCCAAGTGCGAGCCAAGATCGTAGAGAACTCTGATTCCATGAAAGAAATGTCTCGAGACCGTCCCACTAACACGAAAGTGTCCTGCTGTTGACCGAATTGTCGCATTACCCTCCGAGCAAAATAGAAAGAGGAATCTCTCAAAACCGGAAGGACGACCCTGTCGTACTGTCGCGACCCCGGACCCCGCGGGCCCGAGACCGCGATCTGGACGTCGACTCTAAAACCAAACTCAGAAATACTGAAGTTAAAAATTTCCATTTGATACCAAAAGGGTAATGATCCAATGTTTACAATTCCAAGTTTGAAAATAACCAATTACAACTAACATAAACTTCCACAAGTTTATGCCCAACAAAAGATAAATATACAATTCTTAGTGACGTCATGTTTGGTACAACTATCCCAAAATGGTTACACATTTACATAATGTAAACCAACCTATAATAACCTTCCCTAAAAGAACGGGTCCACACTCGACGTCCTCTTTCTCGTGATCAGCGAGACTAATCCTTAGCACCTGGGGGGGGGGGTTAAGGAAAAACAAAGATAAAAGAAAAGGGGGTGAGATAAATCTCAATAAGTTACTAATGCAACTACATGACATGCTATGATGCAATAAGCAATAAACAATAATAATTATCACATTGCACATAGCAATTATCATGTATCAGATAGCAGCGGAAATAAACACATAACAAAGGATATAGCCAAGGTTTTCCAAACCGGAACATCCAAATAAAGGATCGCTGCGCAGCTTCAATAATCAACCAATCAACATCTTCATAATAGCATGAGAGCTGAAGAGAAAACCCCGGTACCGGAACCAATAATCATAACAGTGTCACAAAGGACAAGGACCATGACACAAAGTCATGCCCGCTAGCCAGATACATTCACAAAGGAACGCTGACTTATCCTTTCCAAGGCCAATCTGGAGAAGGGGTAAAGAAGGGGGCAAAACAATGGTCAACATTATAATGGACTTGGCTTTGCCATTATAATCTTTCCCATCGCCCAAACACACACAAAATACCAGCTGGGATTTCACGTAAGGGCTAAGTAATAAAATTCTAGCACGATAAACAACAAAGGATTCCAAAGTAGGGAATCATGCCAATTAATCACCAAGAAGATAAAATGAACAAACAATGCACAATAAAGGTGCTTCAAAATCCCAATTCACCATTAATGCATTTCAAACACAAACTTGATCACAAAGGACACAATTCTATCACTAAAGAGTACTACAATGTTCACTAAGGTCAACTAGAAGGACACCCAAGACTTAGACCAAAACGCATCCTTCATTCACACAATTTTAACAAATGTAAATTTTCAGGGGTTCAGTGCGGCCGCCCAAAGTGGGTTGTGCGGTCGCCCAAAAAGCCTCAAAACTAGAACAAAAGCTTTCAGAAAGATGCGCGGTCGCCCATATGATTTTGGGCGATCGCCCAATAAGCCGGAATTGCCAGAAATCGGGAAGAACAACATGGGTTCTTCCATTTTCAAACCCAAAACACATAACACCCAAAATCAACACTCCCAACAAGATTTCTAAGGTACCCAAACATTATTTAAACAAAAAGGGGACCTTAACAACACCCTTTATCAACCAAAACTAAGATTGAATCAAGATATTCATTAATTCACCATTTTCAACCAAAAACTCAATAAATTCCAAACAAATTCAAAACTCATCCAAACTTCAAATGTAACACATCAAACATTATCTAAACATGATATGAACATTTTAGCATTAAAATGGGGGAAAAGTAACTTACTTGAATTTTCTCAAAGTTGATGGATTTCAAATCTTTTTGGCTTCCTACGATCCTATCGACGATCTAAACAATGTTCACGTTTTAAGAAATGAATAATAATGAGAGGAAGATGGAGTAAATGAAGAGAGAAGGAAAGAGGAAAATGTTTACCTTTTTGAGAGAGAGAGAGAGAGAGAAGAGTGCTGGGAGATGGGAGGGAGTAGGGTGAGGGAGATGGAGTGTATGAGGGAGAAGGAGGTGAGGGAAGGAGTAGGGTAATTTAAAAACTTACACAAAGACCCCTCCTCTAACACAACCCAACTCAACACTCCCCACCAACAACTAAGACCCAAATGACTCGAATAAAATGCTAGGCATAATTATTATAACACATAAAATGCACACATAATTATTTAAATAAATAATAATTTAAATAAACAATTAAGCAAATAATTAAATAAAAATCATTTAATTACTAATAAAATAGAGCCTAGGTTTCGGGTCGTGACACGTACCCAAGGGTATTAGCTACAAATCTCCTCACCTTCCAAAAGGATGGGCACCAAGCAATATTATTGGTCCCAATGACACAACAAGGGTATGAAAAGAGGCTAGGGAGGGGGTGAATAGCCTATTTAAAATTTCAACCCTTTTTCAAAATTCAACCAAGTGCTTACAATCTTGAATTTGCGGTCAAGTAAAAACCACACGGTCAAGGTGTAATATGCACAGCGGAAGTTTTCGATGGAAATAAGGTAGAGTTGATTTTGACAGAAATCTCTAAGGAACACCAGCACTCACGGTCAACCAGGTTGCGGTCAGGTGAGTCCGGTCAAGGGAGGTGCGGTCAAGAGATTTGCGGTCAAGAATGGTTGAGTTCGAAAGTTGTTGTCTTAGAAGTTTTGGCAAATGATAAGTTAGTCATATTTTAACTAAGGCAATGTGGAGAACATACAAACACAATTCACAACAGTTCTTGAATCTGAAAGATCAAAACACTAAACGACAAACAAGATTAATATGAACAATAAAGAACAAGATGAACAATACTTGAAAGTAAATTTGCAAAATGTAAAGAGTAGTAAGTAAATGACACAAGTATTTGGAAAGGTTCGATCGGTTAAAAGATCTACATCCTTTACCAAGATTGTGACGACCCGAGCCCGCAGGCCCGACCCGTTACACAAGTACCACGCAATTGACCCAATGAATACAAATATCTTGGGTCCACTTGGCTTACCACAGGCCCACCCAAAAATCCTTGGACGTATTGGTATTCATTGGTAATTAGTTGCACCTTAAGTACCACTAAAGATTTTGATATCCCACCGATGTGGGATATCACAAATTGGCGTCTCCAAAACCAGGTATCCCACAACAGTTACAAAGACGTAAGTTAATAACACAGGATCCCACCATTTAGAGTCCCATAATTTTCATCGAGATGTCTGTTAATGGCATAGGATTCACTTTTCCGGCGAATAAGGCAACCTCGTTGGAAGGAGAAGCAAGGATCCAAGTAATTGGCGTCTCCAAACCCAGAGTCTGATAATTGTTATCAAGACGTGTAACGCCCATCCTTAATCTCGTTAAATATTTGACTTATTTGTTAAATTTTTGACTTGCTTGTTAAATTCTTGACTAGCATATTTATATGCTATTTTATTTGAGTTAATTATTTAATTACTTTAGAAAATTAAGGTGGTTAAATGTCAAAGTTGAAAGTTTAGGGGCCTTTTTGTTAAAAGTGGAACTTGAGGGGCCAAATTGCAATTCTTGGATAGTTGCAAGTATATCTACTTGGTTTGCTTTCTCTGAGAAAGATTATTTCTCAAACATTCTCGTACTCCTTCTGTTCTAAAGCTAAGTTTAGGATTCTTCCTATTCTCGACTCCTCGAGCTTAATTATCCCTCTGTTCGTGATTCCGGTCCCGAATAAATATTCGTGGCGTTGAATAGAGCGTTTCCTGCCGAACAGAAATTAATTTGGGTCAACTTGATTTTGGACTAGGTAAGATATTGACTCCCCCTTACTTGCAATAACATGCATATATGTTATTCCCGATACTTGTTCTTGTTAAAATTTTGTTTTGAGTAATTTTCGTGATACTTGAAATTTTGGGACAAAGGGAGTATAAATATACTGCGTATGAAAGAAATTTGAAAAAGTATACTCCTGGGTTTGTTGAAAGATTAGTAGGAAAGTTACTCCTATTCGTGAGACGGTAAAATAGTAACTTGATTTAAATAGTATTAGAAAAATTGTACCATTATTTGTGGTACGGGGAAATGAATGGAAGTATCCCTAAATGGGTATATTAGTATATTATAAAATTGTACTTATACTTTTGGGACGGTGAATTATTTAAATGGAATAAAAGAAAATTATTCTATTACTTGTGGGACGGTGATAAATTAATAAAGTGTCCCTATAGAAGTGTTCTAAGCATGTTAAAATGCACTATTGAATGTTAAATTGTGAGTAAAAGTATACTCCTACGCTTGGAACGGAGAATTCTAAGCCTGAAAAGAAATTGGAGGTTTGCTGAAATCTGGACCAGGCGCCCGCCCACTTAGGCACCAAGCGCCCGCCCATTTGGCCAGAAGTTTTGGTTTCAAAAAGCCTTGGATGTCGCCCACCCGGTCTACCTTAGGCGCCCGCCCGGTCCCCTGTTCCAACCAAAGTGTTTTAAATCTAAATTAAATTGAAAGCTTATCCCTCCTAAGGCATATATCCTTAAGATAAGATGTCCTAGCAAGTGTTGTGACACCTTAGGGGTATCAGAAGTGAGTCTTGAACATGGTTACTCATTTAATTAAAATGAGAACTTGAGTATAAAAGGAAGAACTCTTCTTTATGTCTTGAAAGTGCTATGAACTTGTAAGTATGAGTTGTATAGCTCATTTACTTAATTTGAACTCGAAGTATTCTTGGTCTAGGTTTAGGGTACTACCCTAGATAGCCTAGATGAGTGTTGTAGAACACTCTAGTACTGAAAAATAGTCCCTTTGTGAACAAATGAAATGTGGACTTGAATCATAATTAAATGATAACTTGAGTATAAGAGTAGTAACCCTTTTATGTGTCTTGAAGTTAATGTTTGTGTACCTTAGGGGCACCAACTAATGTCTTGATCTTGAATGTCCTAAGGAAAGGATTTGGAAAATAATATGTGAAAGATGTATAATTCATCTTCCTAGCTTGAACTTGAAGTATAAGATAATTAACTCTTGTACATGTTTAACCATCCAAAGAAATTGATTGAGAACTTGGATATAATAGATAAAATCTTGTATATGTCTTGAATGTCTTGAATGTCTTGAATGTCCTGAATGTCTTGAATGTATTGAATGTCTTGAATGTCTTAAGTTGAGACAGTAACTTGAAGTATAAGACAATAAAATCTTGTACATGACTTGAACATCCAAATAATTGGATTAAGATTTGAATATAAGATTATAAAATTTTGTACGTGCCTTGACACCAATATATGTGTATGGTAATAAACTTGAAAGATCCTTGATGTGTATATGCAAATTTTGCATATAATTACTTGATAGAATGTGGCTTCTTAATTACTTGATACATGGTATGAATAACCAAAAGAGTTGGGATATGGAACTAGATAGAGAATGATTAACTCTACTACACATTTGAATTTGATACGTGTATATTGTGAGTGTTATGAACAAACACTAAAGTGCTAGTGATTGATTTTAATCGTGTACATACTCAATGAAGTATATAAAGAATAAAGTAGATATCTTGTCTTGAAATGGTTCCTAAAGAAAATAGGGACTAGTGTAATATGAAGATAATTCATATAATTGTGAATACTACGATTTAAGTTAATAAAAATAACTACAGAACACAATATGTGTTGGGAAAATGTATTCGATTATTAACGATACATCTACGTGAGATATGACTGTGACTAGGTATGATGTGACCTATTCTACTACGTGTTTAGAGTCTAGGGTATTGGGCTCTATTTGATAGTAAGGGTATCATGATAGACACTTTAATGTGTTAAACATGATATGAATATGTACGTGCAAACTTGGCATGTGACAAAGTGATATAGAATGATATACCCTACTACTTGTTTGAGGTCTGTTATTAATAGACTCTAACTTGGATTGACCGTGTTATTTGGACACTCTACGTGCCATTGTTAGATTGATTTGTCTTCGCAATGATTGCGTACGTGTACTTGTATTCTCGTGAGCACATGATACATGATTACATGGTGCATATTCTCATGAGCACATGGTACATGATTACATGGTGCATAAAGACTGGTCCACTAATATGGGACTTAGTACTATTCTCGTAGTTCAAGTAAACATCTACTTGTGCATTCTCGTGTGAGTCCAGCTGGCTTATTTGGTTCAGAGGGGTGTATAGGTTCACGCTTATTGCGAGGGCTGGGGCATAAGTGATAATCGTGGGTCTATGCATTCGGTCTGTTTTCCCTTACTACTGGCCATAGTAAGGGCTTAGCATCCTATATTGGAGCAATACGCCTGATATAAGTTGAATGCTAACTCGTGAACACCTCGTGAATCTTGTTCTTGGGAATGACACTGGTTACCGGGTCTTCTTATATACTGCATAGCAGTCTCTTGATCTTGATCGTGGTTGTCCTCAGCTATACAAGCATCGACAACAATGGTATTATTGGGAGGAATAAGGAAGGATTCAGGTAATGATACGTGATAGGCCTATGTGCATCTTGGTGAGTTGGTCTAGCCTCTCACACTACTTGACTACTTGTTACCTGATCATATCTTGAGCTTGATTACTTGTAGAGTTGGCTTAGCCTCTCCTATACTTGTTACTTGATGATACTTGATATATGATTACTTGAGTATCTATTGGAATTGCGTGATAACATGTCATGTAGTTGCATGTTAATAGCTTACTGAGATTTATCTCACCCTTTATTTGTTTCCCCCCCACCCAGGAAAGCAGGGGATAGTACGCAGTGAGGCTCGACATAGCTGGGAACGTACTTCGCAGGATGTTCTTGTTTGAGACTAGTGTCCTTTTTCACTTTGGTAAGGACGATGTTGTATGAGTTGTTAAACTCAGGGCTTGTTTGGGGTAGACTTGTGTAGTACTTGTTGTCTCTAGACATCTCTTGATGCCAGATTATGTGCTAGGCATGTCTTCCGCTGTATGTAACCATGTTTGGTTTTAATTTTCTTGGTCTAGAACTAGTTGTGAGCTATCTTAGCTCCTTACTCTTGAGTATATATATCATGTCAGTTTGTTTCTAACAGGTATTGTTCCTGTTTCCCGTTAGTTTCTTGTTTCTTGTTAGTTACGCGCACCAGGTTCGAGGTTCTATTAGGGGATCCCGGGACTTAGGGCGTGTCAGTTTGGAATCAGAGCTATGGTTTAGCTCTAAGCCTGGATAGGGTCTATGGCCTAGGTTGGGTTACTCTTGGTTGTGTTTTGACGCCGAGTGCTTCGTTACTTGTTGTTATACCAGGCATAGGACTGATGTTGATAGTGTTGATCCAATTGGATTAGATGGTTTGAGAATCGAGAGCGCGAGTCTTTAAAGACTTAGGCGTATCTATCTTGTCTAGTGGACATTTTTTCGTGCTATATATGCATGCTTGTCCTTATCTCGTGAATTACGTGGAACTGTATTCTCTAGTAAGAGGCTATATGCTTGATATCGTTATGTATAAGAGCTTGATAGAAGTGTGGGTGATAACACCCTATACGTTCTATGTTAACTTGGTCATGTTACCTAGATGGGACATTGATGTGATACGTGTTATGGCTTGGCTCTTACGTGTTATGATTTGGCTTTCTATATGTTATGCCATTCTTGTTTGCCATAATAGATGGTGAATAGTTCTATGCTAGTATGCTTGACTATTTTTATGAGCATGATATAATTATGTATAATATTCATGTTCTGCATTGAAAGTTCGAACAGTGTTATCGAGATTGTACTGGGTATTTAACCTATGTGATTGACAGTGGAGTTTCAACACTAAACCAGATGGATGTATCCATTCTTGATGAGATCTCAGCTATCATTTCTACTGAGTAATACATGTTACTTGATGAGAAACTTGGGTTATCTTGAGTTGTTACAGTGCGAATACAGTACTGGCATCTGGATTAATGTTCTTGACCTCGATTGAGTTAAAAGAGTTGAAGATTCAACTTGAGAAATTTCTTGATAGAGGATATATCTATTTTGAAATGGGTTTACTTCAGACATCTTTGTTGACCTATAAGTGGAAACAACCAAGGTACGCGTGTTCTTGAGATTTTCTTGATCTTGTTAAAGATTCATTAATGAATTTCGAAGGCAGCTCTATCGTTAATTATTTGATACCGAGAGCTACACCTTTTCGATGGATTGATAAACGTGAAGTCAATTTTTAAATATTGAAATGATGGATGACCACGACTTCAGTATTTGAGATTTCCTAGTGGATTTGACTAGTATTACAATGATCTGGAGGATATGACCAGTTCTATTATTTTTAGTGGATATGTCAAGTTTGACCAATATAGTGGATTGACTAATCGAGTCTGCTTGACTTTATGTGTTTCGATGTTATAATTGATACATCTGGATTGCATAGAATATTTGTGAGCATACGTGTAATATCTATTTGTGAGTATAAGTGTATATCCTTGATGCTCTTGAGTTCTATTATATATGTTATAATCTTGATCAGTAAAATTCGAGGACGAATTTTCTTTAAGGTGGGGAGGATGTAACGCCCATCCTTAATCTCGTTAAATATTTGACTTATTTGTTAAATTTTTGACTTGCTTGTTAAATTCTTGACTAGCATATTTATATGCTATTTTATTTGAGTTAATTATTTAATTACTTTAGAAAATTAAGGTGGTTAAATGTCAAAGTTGAAAGTTTAGGGGCCTTTTTGTTAAAAGTGGAACTTGAGGGGCCAAATTGAAATTCTTGGATAGTTGCAAGTATATCTACTTGGTTTGCTTTCTCTGAGAAAGATTATTTCTCAAACATTCTCGTACTCCTTCTGTTCTAAAGCTAAGTTTAAGATTCTTCCTATTCTCGACTCCTCGAGCTTAATTATCCATCTGTTCGTGATTCCGGTCCCGGATAAATATTCGTGGCGTTGAATAGAGCGTTTCCTGCCGAACAGAAATTAATTTGGGTCAACTTGATTTCGGACTAGGTAAGCTATTGACTCCCCCTTACTTGCAATAACATGCATATATGTTATTCCCGATACTTGTTCTTGTTAAAATTTTGTTTTGAGCAATTTTCGTGATACTTGAAATTTTGGGACAAAGGGAGTATAAATGTACTGCGTATGAAAGAAATTTGAAAAAGTATACTCCTGGGTTTGTTGAAAGATTAGTAGGAAAGTTACTCCTATTCGTGAGACAGTAAAATAGTAACTTGATTTAAATAGTATTAGAAAAATTGTACCATTATTTGTGGTACGGGGAAATGAATGGAAGTATCCCTAAATGGGTATATTAGTATATTATAAAATTGTACTTATACTTTTGGGACGGTGAATTATTTAAATGGAATAAAAGAGAATTATTCTATTACTTGTGGGACGGTGATAAATTAATAAAGTGTCCCTATAGAAGTGTTCTGAGCATGTTAAAATGCACTCTTGAATGTTAAATTGTGAGTAAAAGTATACTCCTACGCTTGGAACGGAGAATTCTAAGCCTGAAAAGAAATTGGAGGTTTGCTGAAATCTGGACCAGGCGCCCGCCCACTTAGGCACCAAGCGCCCGCCCATTTGGCCAGAAGTTTTGGTTTCAAAAAGCCTTGGATGAGTGCCCGCCCGGTCTACCTTAGGCGCCCGCCCGGTCCCCTGTTCCAACCAAAGTGTTTTAAATCTAAATTAAATTGAAAGCTTATCCCTCCTAAGGCATATAGCCTTAAGATAAGATGTCCTAGCAAGTGTTGTGACACCTTAGGGGTATCAGAAGTGAGTCTTGAACATGATTACTCATTTAATTAAAATGAGAAATTGAGTATAAAAGGAAGAACTCTTCTTTATGTCTTGAAAGTGCTATGAACTTGTAAGTATGAGTTGTATAGCTCATTTACTTAATTTGAACTCGAAGTATTCTTGGTCTAGGTTTAGGGTACTACCCTAGATAGCCTAGATGAGTGTTGTAGAACACTCTAGTACTGAAAAATAGTCCCTTTGTGAACAAATGAAATGTGGACTTGAATCATAATTAAATGATAACTTGAGTATAAGAGTGTTAGTACCCGATCTGAAAATGAATTTATTAGGGATTTCCCAAATACACAAGGACTTTATAGGAATTACAAACCTTGCAAAGACCTGTCCCGGATTCCCAAAATATACCTCATTGTTCTAGAATATCTTAAAGATGGCCAAAATAGGGTTTCCATAAAACATGCAAAACCCTAGCTTAATTATTAAGTCAGCCAGGAATGATGGCCACGCGGCCACATTCGCCCAAGCTCCAACCTTGGCCACGCGGCCAACATCGCCGCCGCCCTCCATCTTGGCCACGCGGCCACATCCACCCCGGATGATCTGGACCGTCAGATCTCTCCATCAGTTTCCTATTTAAAGACCTCCCTTGCCTCATAATTGGGGGATCCGAATTTGAGAGCTCTTAAGGGACAATTTTGCTCCCAAATCAAGTCATTCAAGCCTCCAAAAACACTCTCAAGAATCCCAAGAAGATCCAAGGTTATTTCTTGCCAACAAAGGTAAGTTTTCTAACTTTTTCTTCATGTTCTTGCCATATTATTAATTTAGATCCATAATATTCATATTCTTAATATGTTTATTCATGTGTTCTTCATAATATTCATGTTCCTAACATCTTTATTCATATTTTCTTCATGACATTCATATGTTCATAATATGTTCTTCATATGTTCATCATGTTCTTAGATTAAAACCTTATTTATGATATATTTAGGGTTGCGATCTTCATGTTAACATGTTATTTCATAGCCGATGATGATCTAGGGTTCATCAACCCAAGGATGATCTAGGAACTACTTCTAAACCCTAATCTTTAGGTAATTCCCCCCTCATTATGCATGATCCCGATTCTTTTGCCTATTCTAAATTCTTCTCGAACTACGCTGACCTGAGCTTCTCACATTGATAGGAACGTAGGCAATCTTCGGATCCGGTCTCAATCACTAACACACTACATACACCGCATCATGATAGAAAGACCGATCAATTCGGGCAATAGGAGTGATAACGTGAATATTCTTCTCTTGTTGTAATTTGACCCCCGAACCCATTAACATGCTTTTCTCAATGTTTTGGCTATAATTAAAACGGCGTGGCAACTCTCATAATTTTAATGTTGCTATGAATATCCCAAATTCAAACACACGTATTCACTGTGGCGACTCTGCTGGGGACTGCGTTAAAATTTTTTCAAACTTAGTGGGTCTAACTTTCGTCACATCATGCACACACTTGCCATGTTTACACATGCACACACTTGCCATGTTTACACATGCACACACTTGCCATGTTTACACATACACACACCTGCCATGTTTACACATGCACACACTTGCCATGTTTACACATGCACACACCTGCCATGTTTACACACACCTGCCATGTTTACACACGCACACACTTGCCATGTTTACACATACACATACTTGCCATGTTTACACATGCACACACCTGCCATGTTTACACATGCACACACTCGCCATGTTTACACATGCACATACTCGCCATGTTTACACATGCATACACCTGGCATGTTTACACATGCACACACCTGCCATGTTTACACATGCACACTTGCCATGTTTTCACGTGCCCCCTACAGTTAAGCCATGTTTACACATGCACCCGCGCACTCCGCCATGTTAATACTTCTACCTTGTACCTTGTACCATGTACCCTTGTTATCTTCGCTTTAGTATTAGGGTCAAACAAAACTCTGCTCTGCTCCCTTGTACATTATTCTCTCTCTCTCTCTCATGCATTGCATTTGCATCATCCTAACATTAAAAACTTCTCTCTTTTCTCCCTAAAAAAGAATTAGTTTTTACCACACACTACCACTAGTCCGTGTCAGCATTGCACAGGTCCCCATTACCCGGAGTATTCGATGTGCAGGAATTTGTGCGCTACTGCCGCCCTCTTTTCGAGTCACTCGTCTACTCCACTCACCGTGTACGTTCCGTGAGCGGTGGGAACCTTTTACCTTACCCGTGTCAACCCACACATAGAGATTAGGACACTTCTTGGACCAACCATTTAGGATGTAAATAAATGCAAAACTTTTCGTTAAATAAAATGTGCATTGCATCTAGGCGACCTCCAAGGTCCATCGCTCACCCCTTGGGCCATCT
Organism: Campanula takesimana; assembly: GCA_026119855.1. Lineage (NCBI taxonomy): Eukaryota > Viridiplantae > Streptophyta > Magnoliopsida > Asterales > Campanulaceae > Campanula > Campanula takesimana. The sequence continues at coordinate 1,073,477 of JAOWBW010000285.1, read as the reverse complement.
ATCAAAATTCCTCATCTTGGCCTATCTTGGTTACCTACCCATCATTGCGATCCATTTGGGTCTACCCTTCATCTCGACCCGCTTTGGTCAAAATCCCACCATCCTTTGGCCTCTTAGGACAACTTGATCTACCTTTGACCTCCTGGGTCAACCTTCGACTGCCTAGGTCAACCTTCCCAACCTTTGACCTCCTAGGTCAACCTCATCCACCTTTGACCTCTTAGGTTAACCCTTGACCGCCTAGGTCAACCTCATCCACCTTTGACCTCTTAGGTCAACCCTTGACCGCCTAGGTAAACTTTATCCGCCTCCGACCTCTTAGGTCAACCCTTGACCTCCTAGGTCAACCTTATCACCTCTGACCTCTTAGGTCAACCCTTGACCACCTCCGACCCCTTAGGTCAACCTTATCACCTTTGACCCCCTAGGTCAAACTTATCTACCTTCGACCTCTTAGGTCAACCCTTAACCTCCTAGGACAACCTTATCACATTTAACCCCCTAGGTAAACTTTATCATCTTTGACCTCTTAGGTCTACCCTTGACCCCCTAGGTCAACCTCATCCGCCTTCGACCTCTTAGGTCAACCTTTGACCCCCTAGGTCAACTTAATCATCTTTGACCTCCTAGGTCAACCTTTGACCCCCTAGGTCAACCTCATCCTCCTAGGTCAACCTTTGACCCCCTCGGTCAACATTATCACCCGTTGACCTCTTAAGTCAACCTTTGACCTCCTAGGTCAACCCAATCACCTTCGACCTCTTAGGTCAACCCTTGACCTCCTAGGTCAACCTTATCACCTTTGAGCCCCTAAACTTTATCAAGCTCCGACCTCTCAGGTCAACCCTTGACCACCTAGGTCAACCTTATCACCTCAGACCCCTTAGGTCAACCCTTGACCTCCTAGGTCAACCCTATCACCTTCAACCTCTTAGGTCACCCCTCGACCTCTTAGGTCTACCCTTGACCGCCTAGGTCAACTTTATCCGCCTTTGACCTCTTAGGTCTACCCTTGACCTCCTAGGTCAACCTTATCACCCTCGACCTCTTAGGTCACCCCTCGATCTTTTAGGTCAACCTTTGACCGCCTAGGTCAACTTTATCCACCTCCGACCTCTTCGGTCAACGTTTGACCCCTAGGTCAACTTAATCACCTTCGACCTCTTAGGTCAAACTTGGACTCCTAGGTTAACCCTATCCGTTTTCGACCTCTTAGGTCAATCTTTGATTCCATAGGTGAACCCAATTACCTTTGGTCCTAACCCCCTTAGGTCGAACCGTCATCTTGACCCATCTAGGTCATTATTTGACCCACCGTCGTCCAGACCAACCTAGGTCAACCCGTTTAGGTCCAACTTGTCCGTCTTAGGTTAAAACTACCCCTTCACCTTTGACCCATCAAGGTCAACCCGTGACCCGCTTAGGTCGACTTACCTATCTTGGATCCATCTAGGTCAATCTCCAACCTTCCTTAGTCCACCAACCCGAATTGGTCAACCTTAGACCCGCTTAGGTCAAACCATGTCTATCCCGCTTAGATCATCCCATAGGCGAACCGCTACAACCCGCTATCTTGATTCATTCACCATATAGGTCAATCCAACCCTTCTCATTTAGGTCGACCTATCCTTTACCCATCTAGGTCAACCCACCATTATCGTCGCATCCTAACTTGAACCATTTCTTGTCTCAAACATTAGGTCAAACATTAGGTCAAACCTTAGGTCAAATTTAGGTCAAACCTTAAGTCAAACCTTACCCGATTCCTATAGGTCTTCCTCACCCATGCTCGACTACAGACCGAGTCATCTCTCTCTTTTTGACCCCTATGGTCATCTCTCACCTCTTTTTAAAAGTCTAACTTGACTCGAGCTACGGCGACCTGAGCCTCTTATTGTGTGGGACCTCTCCCTCATGGTAAGGGGAACGTAGGCAACTTCGGCCCGGTCAAAATTTCAAATTCTTGTCAAAAATGCATTTCAAAGTGTGGAGACCGGCTCTTTTCCAAAAGTGATTTTATAACGACGCCTTGTCATTAATTATAAATCTAAGCTCATTCAAAGACATAATTCCCCCACAACTATTGTAGATCCTGCATCATGTCTGTCGAAAGGAACATCGAAGTTGCAAATGAAGCTATTACCCAAGGTCTCGAGACAACTCTCCACACCAATACTGATCTCAATGAGCAAGCGCTCCATTTCGAGACCATCCTCAACGAGCAAGCAACCCTCTTCTGGACCACTCTCGACGAACAAGAATCCTACTTTGAGACTGTCCTCCTCAAGCAAGTCGACCGCTTTCAAAAAGAGATGTGCAAGGCTTTAAAGGACACCGAGAAGCGCCTTCACTCTGATATTTATTGCATTTATGATTACCTCGGCCGAGTTCTCCCTCTTGCTCAATTTCAACACCCGTACGCTCCTCAAATGTATGGGTCATCACAGATTTCCCCCGTTGGGATGCCTCCTAAGACTACTCATCAACGACAGGTACCGGTACCTAAACCACCCTCAAAGACAGTTCGAAAGGACGAACGCGAGTACAATGACTTGGGTATGCCGTTAGCCAAACTCTTCAAAAGTCTAGTTAAAGCCGACAAGTTGTCTCCTTTGATTAACTATGAACCAAGTAGGGTGAAGCAAGGATTGGATCCCTCCATGTTGGTAGTGGTGCCCTAGGCACGTTTAATAAACGTTGTAATTGTTATCGTTTATTTCATATCAATAAAGAGATGTTTTGATTATTATTGTTGTTCATGTTTACTTATAATAATCTCCGTCCCTAGTACTTGTTAAGCACTAGTATAAAGGCTAAATGATCATGGGATGATCATGTTAGATTTATGGGTACTTGTTTGGAACAAGGTACTGGACATGACCCGCTCTATGAGATTTATGTCATGGTCTATGTCATACATATATCTCATATTAGTTATGTCATTTGAATCCTTAGACATGAAGTTATTATAGTCTTCCACTTGATGAACATTATGTTTGACATATTCAAACGCTACCTTTAACCGGGAAGTTATAAAGGGTATGATTGGCATAATCGGATTCACGTAGGGAAGAATAATAAGCTAAATGGATTTGTCCCTCTTCGGAGAGATATCAAGCTTGGGCCTCTCGTAGGAATGATGTTGATGAAATGTTCGGCCGGACTCAAATGAATTGATTGGATCAATGTCATTTGGATTATCAACATATTCAGAATCGAGAAAGTATTGAACAAAACAAGTTGACTCTTTGACCATGACTTGTGTTCAATGATATCGTGGACAAAAGGATTATGACATATTCTAAAGGAATGCGAACTTGTATCTAAGTTATACTATTTGGGTAGGTATGACGGTTTGCTAGAACCTAATCATATCTTATGGTTTCATGTTTGAACCCATTGCCAACTTAGTATAATCCTAGAGGGTCACACACAATAGAACGAATCTTTAAAAGGACTACATTGGAATTTTGGAAATTCTGGACATTCTGGGGAAGTGGGCGACCGCACAGTATGGACTGGGCGGCCGCACAATTATCTCAGTTTTGTACCAGTTTTGCTTCAGATAGTTGTGCGACCGCACAAAGCTTTTTGGGCGGCCGCACAGTACTGTCGGGTGGCAGATTCCTAATTTGATTAGGAAACGAATTTTGGACGGATTTTGACACAAGTTTCCTATTTGGAATAGGTCATACTTGTGTATAAAAGACCAAATTCGGCCAGCACTCAATGCTAATGATTTTGTGAGTCTCAAAGAGTTTGAGAGAGGGTTTATTTTGTTCCAAGACATTCTTGGTTGAAGAACAAAATAATACACAAAATAAATTCCATATAGTTCTTTTGATTGTGAAAAAGTGTTTCACAATTTGGTCTAGCAACCAAGATCAAAGAAGCTCCTTTGATATTCGTTCGAAGTGTGGATACCGCTAGAGGGTGAAAATCATCATCTTCAAGGTTCGTGTTCAAGCTTTGTGATCGTGATCAAGTCTTCAAACTTCCACCAAAGACCAAGAGAATTTGATAGCCATCAAGGGTTAGTTTATTCCTTTATTCTCATGTTGTATTTGATTTAATCATATGAACGGATCCATGGCTTTGGGTTTCAAAATTTTAAATGCTAAATTCCGCTGCGCATGTTACCACGAAACCCTACACTCCAAACACTGCCAATACCACCAGTACATTGGGCATGACACCGAAGATTGCCTCCAATTGAGGAGAAAGATTCAAAGCCTCATTGACAGCGGAGCCATCACCCGCCAACGGAATACATGGGCATGGGAAAAAGAGGAAATTGGGGCTACCTCCTTTAAATAAAAGAAAAGAAAAGGGTCATTCAGTCTTCGTAGGTTCTAGAGTGTCCTTAGTCAAAAGTCCACCTTGGACGATTTTTGTTTCTTTAAGTAAAAGTCCACCCCGGACTAGTCAGTTTAAATCTTTTAGTTCCAATAAAAGGGTCTTTATTTCTTTTCTTTTCTCTCTAGACTTGAGACATAAGCTTGCATATATCAATTTCATGAAAATTGTCTTATTCACCATTTTCGCTTGATTGCTATATCTTTATTTGATGAATTAATCTTAATCTTACTCATTAATGACGACTCATTAAAAGGTAAATGGACCCACAAACCATTCACATAACTAAGTAAACGATTAATCTCAAAATAACAAATGCTTCGATCAATTGGGATGAACGAATCACTTTCTCTTCTCTCTACATTCTACCCCCAAACACTCTCTCTATACACTCACCCCTTGTACACACTTCATGTACACTCTCTATATACACCTTCTCCCATACACTATCCTCATACGCCTCTCATCCCACCATTAGACCCCTTTTTATAAGGTGGTGACAAAGAAATGGACTGCTGTTGCTCATCATCAAATAGACATCCATGCTGCCACAATTTAAAGGGTTGGTTTGTACCCTTCATGAGTACTACATGCCGTTACACTGGGGCTGTCCGTATTCCATCGCAAATGTAAGACAAGTGCACGAAGTCATTCATGCCATTAATTGGTGCACGTGATAATCCAATGGAGCTCTACCGGTGAAAATCAAGGGGGTAGGATGCCCGCCGCCAGCAAAAGGCCGCTTGAACTATAAGGAAGCTACCTCGCAATCGAGAGAGGTGAAAGCAAACTAGGGGCTCATCTTGCCCAATGTTTCATGTACAAATATATAAAAAAGGCTCGCTAAGTTGAAACCCAAAAGGGCAACCTAGGCAAAAGTTAGAGCATTGCACCAAAAAGAAGCCTGCTAGGTTGAAACCCCGAAAGGGCGGCCTAGGCAAAAAAAGGGTGTGCACAAAGAGATAAAATAAAAAAAAATAAAGAAAAATAGAAGGGGCTATCACCATAGAAAAGTAAAAGTCCCATTTTACTTTCACTTCAAATGTTCTATTTTTCTTTCTTTCCCTACAAAGAAGATTAACGCGGTAGCAGCAGCCATGACAACTACAATGGAGCAATCCACCGCAATGAAGCAATCCAAAGCAACAAGCTACAACGGAGCAACCTATCGCGAAAAACGAACCTCACACCTCTAAACTCAACCCCAACTTCATCATCATCCGGGCCTCCCCCGAACTACGCGGTGTAGACACCCCGCCTTGGACCGCTCACCCCGATTGCACATTTGATCTTGTGTTTCTCCCTGTTTTAAGTGTTTCTCGTTAGTTTCTGTCACTTCCGTTAAGTTCCTGACTGACTTCGTTAAGTCCAGGGACTAAACTTAATGACAGGGCTGACTTTCTAGTCCATTATGTCAAAATTGCCTTCTCTGAGTCGCGCGCCTCCGACAGGAGGAGTCAGGCGCACGCGCCTCCCGCCCTCAAAGCAGGAAGCGCGCGCCTCTGGGCGTCAGTTACAGATTTCTGGCCAGGATTCTCTCCCTTGCTCAATTTACAGGATTTTGCCCGGGAAGGATTTCTTGGTGACTGAGTTTTGGCACCAAAAACACCCCTCTTTAACCTATAAAAACCTTTCTTTACCTCCATATTCAAGGACCGGAAAATTGAACTTACAAAAACTATACCAAAATCACTTTCTAAAGGTTCTCCAAGGATCTCATCAAGCAATATTTGAAGTTCTTCAAATTGTAGGTAAAAGTCCATCTTTTCCTTTCTTTTCTTCTTCATCTCCTCTCTCTCTTTTTACTCTAATCAAATGTGCAATCACCCAAATCATTTTGGGACATGACTCTAATGACCACCTCATCTCATTGAGGTTGGTTAAGGAGTTATCTCCTACATTCCAAACTCTATTTTAAACCCCCCTTTTTTATGACTTAAAGAAGAAGAAGAAGAAGAAGAACGTTATTATTCATGTAGATTTTGACTAAGCAAGACCAACTTTAGTTGGGCGAGATGGGTGTTTCGGTACTTCCCATCTCGTAATCTAACCCCCGAACCTCAAAACAAAGAATCTCTATTTTTCGTAATCAAACTTAGGCTATAATCAATAGGTTTTTCTTATGTTCCTCAAAACATAGGTGGCGACTCTAAACAATCTAAAACAAGTTAGACATCCTAGGATAATTCACCGCTCGAGCCTAAAGCCGTGGTTCCCCGGGGTATCTACAGTGGCGACTCCGCTGGGGAGTTTTGAGGATTAAGCTTGCATTCTGATCAAAATCTACATCTTTCTGGGCATTCTGATTCTTGATGAGGGAGGCGCGCACGTCTGGCATTCTCAGCCTAAGGCGCGCGCATCCCGTATCAAGGACCAGAATCGCCCACTTCTTCATGTTCTTCATCTTCTTCTTCTGCTATTCTGCACTAATCATTTCTGCAGGGGTTACAATATGAACATAGGACCAGGGCAATCCCCTGAGTCCAAAATCTGACATTCTAACAGGTGTGCCCAGAAACGCGCGCCTCCTCATAGCATTGCGCCATGCGCGCGCGTCCCACATCAGCACTCAGAGGCGCACGCTTCTGGGTTGGTTCCCAGAACAGAAACAGGTTTCAGTGACTGAGCAGAACAATGGGGTGTGGGCACAGTTGCCTCCATCAAAACAGAATTGAATCCTCGGACTGTTTTAATTTTGTGTTTTATTTACCGGTCACACGGGTGATTCGGGAGTTGTAATTTATGTGCTTATGTGTTTTGTTTGTTTTCTTTCTTTTAAAAACAAAAAAAAAATATAAAATTTTTTGTCACTTGTCAGACCTCACACTACATGCACATATTCCTATGAACTGCTCACTATCGAGTCGCACAAGTCCAACCCCAAACCCGTCGAGGCCCGTCCTAGAAAGTTTCAAGCTCCACTCGACCTTGGCTCTTTCGAAGCGGTAATCCTCAGCCCGTGGTGTAGTTCAAGACTACATGCCGGGGGTGACCTTTGAGCCTCATATTCAAGCCGAGCACAAGCCACACAATTCTAGTTAGGGTCTAACACTCCGTGACTCAAGTCGGTTTCCATGTACCGAGATTTCCCTAAACTAATGTCTTCAAATCATACATACCAACTTGTTGAAACGGACGCAATAAAAATCCGTCCCCAAAAGTGGTTATTTTGGACGAAAATAAAAATCCGTCCCCGCATGTATGCTTTACTACATTAATTTAGTTTAATCCCGATACATGTAGGATTCACAAGAGTGATGGAATCCGATGAGTATATGGGACCGCGAGATGGTCTATATACTAGTGTGACGATTCCATTATTTTCTTAGAAACCCCAAAAGGGATCCATTCCCTCCGACTTATAAAATAAAAAAAAAGAGTCTTTTCTTATGTGGTTCGAGTCGTGTGCCCAACTGTGTGTTCTAAGCCTCTTCATGGACCGCAAGTGTTACTCAAAACTGACAAGGGCCTCTTCTGCAATATAGGTTCAATTGGTACTTACAGAGTCTACCGGGATTCAGCAAATCGGTTAGTCCGTGAAGAGATCGCTCCAACAGCTCCAACAGCAACCATGACCGGCAGCAGCAACACCATGTCTCTCGAGCAGCTTTCAACCATGGTCCAACTCCTCCAAGAGCAAGTCTCCACCCTTAATAAGGAGGCACAAAGCAAAGACGACATTTGGCAATCCCACCTTGACAGCCAAAGGGAGGCCCACGAGGCCGAGATGGAGCTGATGAAAGAAAAGCTCACTAACCTTGCCAAGGGAAAGAACAAGAATAATGATGATGAATCCGAGTGGACCAAGGGTTTGTTCAAAAGTCCTTATGTCAACACCCGCACCAAGAAAATGGGAGAACCAAGTTCCGAGAACAATGAGCCCAAAATGGTGGATTCTATCATGGCCTACATCGACCAAAAATTCAACGGGCTCAACATGGGGAAAGGCTCTGACACAAGCCTTTATCAATCATCCATCCTCATGAGTACTATGGCCGCTCTTCCCGACAAGTTCAAAATGCCCGACATAAGCAAATTCAAGGGCAACTCTTGTCCCATGGCTCACATTGAAACTTATATTTGGGCAATGGTTCCGAAGAAGGTCTCCCCCAAGGTAATGGCTCAATGCTTTCCTCTCACTCTCGAGGGGGCGGCAAAAGATTGGTATGCTACTCTCCCGCTCGCTGTCCGTCTCGATTGGGACTCCGCCATGCTTGCCTTCAAGAACCAATACCAAGGCAACACCACTCACCGGCCCACAAGGAAAGAGCTCGAGAATACCACCCAAAGAGACAACGAGTCCTTCATTGACTTCACAAGGAGATGGAATGACAAACTCTCCGAAATTGTTGAGAGGCCAAACACAAAAGAGCAAATGGACATCTTTCTCAAGTGTCTCAAGATTGATCTCCGCACCCACCTAAGTGGGGCTTGCTACTCCGACTTCTCCCAAATGTATGAGGCGGGGTACGCATGGATGACTTGCTCAAGGAGATTAAGAAGACCACTCCTACTTACCGATACAAGGCCGCTTCCAACTCTACAAAAGAGGCCTCGGTCAACGCTGTCACTATTGACAAGGGGAATTACAAAAAGGTTCCTCCACCCCAAGGAAGAAGTCCCGAAATGACCGTGTCTATACGCCTCTCCAAGGCATGACTCAAACCGAAGTGTTCGAAGTCCTCAAAGCAAAGGGTCAAGTCACACCCGTGCAAGGGTACCAACCCAAGACGGTCCACCCCAATCATGCTCACCATAAATATTGTGGCTACCACCAATATAGTGGCCACACCACCGAGGATTGTTTCGTTCTCCACAATGTCATTCAAGATCTCATAGATAAGAAAGAATTTGTAGTGGCTAATGGTGAACATGTCAATGTAATAGAGATAGGAGAACTCGAGGGGACCACCCATTCAATCCCAATTTTGAATGGGGGCCCCAATGTTATGAATAAACTTGACAATTCTTGTTATGTAGTGACTTACGATGAGGTGATGAGGGAAGTACTAGAGAATAGGAAAAAGAAGCAAAATGGGAACGTCAACATGCTAACTCGATCCGGTGGAGTCATAGCAAGCAACCCTTCCACTTCCGCACCGAGCTCCTCTTCTCAAAGGCCGCAAGCTCGCGACACTCCCGAAGACCCTCTACTTGTCCAACTCAAGAAAACTCAAGCAAGCATCTCTATTTGGGACCTCATCGCATCCTCAAAGAAACACCGAGATCTTGTCATCCGCAATCTCGATGATACATCAATTTCTCCCGATACTACTCCCGAGGACCTCACGGCAATGATCGGTCACATTCATTTTGGCAACGTCATCACCTTTGCCGATATGGACCTCCCACCCTTTGGTTCCGATCACAACGAGGCTATTTACCTCAAGGTACGAGCAAGGGGGAGGCCCATCTCAAGAGTCTTAGTGGACGGTGGTTCCGCACTCAATCTCATGCCTGGCAGAATCATGGGCATACTGGGGCTTAAGGATTCCGATTTGAAGCCTTCTACTCAAGTAATCCGAGGTTATGACAGCACCGCCCGTACAGTCATGGGCATGATTGAAATAGACATTGAGTTTGGGAGCATGATCATGTCCGTTCCATTCCAAGTGCTTGACATCCCGGCCTTGTTCAACTTACTTTTGGGTCGACCATGGATTCACAGTGCTAATGCCGTACCGTCAACTCTCCACCAATGTGTCAAGATCCGAAATGGTGATGAAATAGTGACCGTCATGGCTGAAAACGTCACTATCCACAGAAAAGGTGAGCCCGTCCACCAAGCTCAGCATGGTTTACCAGACTCCACTCTCTCCGGCGTCTCAATCAATGCCATTGACAAAGAAGGGGGAAACAGATCATGGACCCCCAGCAATCACAAAGTCCTCCGCATGATGAGGAATATGGACTACTTCCCTGGCTTAGGCCTAGGGAAATATCAACAAGGAATCCTACATCCCGTGCAAGTCCCATTTGTCAAGAACACATTCGGTTTGGGGTACGAGCCTTCCAAAGAAGACTTGAAACAAGAGCAAGCAATCAAGAACGAAAGGGCCCGAGCTCGTAAAGAAGGCCGTCGTTATGAGGTCCCTAATCTAAGGCCTTACCGCAAGACGTTGAATGGTTATTTCGTTCGCCAAGGGGAAGATGTTCCATGCATGATCTTTCCCGAGCCATGGGTTAACAATAAGGGTGTCAAAAAGCCCGGTCTCGAAATCTTCTCCGATTGTGAGATCTAGAAATCCGAAAGGGAACAAACTCCCATGTCGCCCCGTGAATGGTGGGGAAAGAAGGTGACTATAGAGTCCGAGACAGAAATCATCATGGGGGAAGAACTGACAGATTTAGCCTCCATGTTCGAAGAGCTTGCCATGATGAATGAATGCCAAGTTAACGCCATCCATGACACCGTCATCATGAACGAGACTATCAGTGAGCTCCCGCCAAGCTCCGAGCCGATCAACAATTGGTATTCAACGAAAGGGCCCGTGGTATCCGAAGAATTCTTAGTCCAAGAAATGGGTTGCATACCCCGCACAGCAACAAAGGAAGAGCGGCTCACACTTACTTTCGAGTCCGAGAGTGTCTCTAATACCCTCACCCAAGAGGATTTAGAGGCCATAGCCGAGCGTGTGTTTCCTTTCTTTGCTAATGAAAAATTTGATATTTCTGAGTACCCTGAGATTGCAAACATCATAAATGATGAATTAACTAATAATGAACTTAACGAACAAGTTAACAACGATTCAAATTATGATGAAATAGACCATGAAAACACAACATACTTAAATGAACTTGCTCAACAAGTCCGTAGTCGTGGTGAGAATGGTCCAGAGGCTGACGAAGAATTGCATGTTGTTAATCTGGGTACCGAAGAAGAGCCAAGAGAAACTAAGATCGGAAGCTTCTTCAAGGGGGACGAGAGAGACAGATTGACTACATTACTACGGGAGTTCGTGGATGTGTTCGCATGGTCATACAAAGACATGCCGGGTTTGGACAGAAAGGTAGCGGAGCACAGGATTCCGATCAGAGAAGATGCCAAGCCAGTAAAGCAGAAGCTCAGAAAGATCAAGCCAGAATGGTCTCTGCAAGTCAAAGAAGAGATTGAGAAGCTCCTCAGTGTGGGTTTCATCAAGGTTATCGAGTATCCGACATGGTTAGCCAACATCGTGACAGTCAGAAAGACAAACGGCAAGGTTCGAGTTTGTGTGGACTTCCGGGATTTGAACAAAGCTTCCCCAAAGGATGATTTTCCACTCCCTAACATCGACATGCTGGTCGACTCCACTGCTGCCTATGAGGTTCGCTCCTTCGTGGATGGGTTCGCCGGATACAATCAGATTCTCATGGCCGAAGAAGATCAACATAAGACAGCCTTCACAACATCGTGGGGTACCTTTTGCTACACAGTCATGCCATTTGGGTTAAGAAACGCTGGGGCTTCCTACCAAAGAGCCGTGACAGACTTGTTCCACGATATGATTCACAAAGAAATCGAGGTCTATGTGGACGACATGATCATTCACTCCAAAGGGACCGATGGTCAACATTTAATCGATCTCCGCAAGTTCTTCGAAAGACTTCGTCAACACAAGATGAGGCTCAACCCTGCAAAATGCACATTCGGGGTTATCCGAGGCAAAGTCCTTGGTTATATGGTCACTGAAAGGGGAATTGAAGTAGACCCCTCCAAAATCAAGGCAATCATTGACATGCCTCCTCCAAAGACGCAGAAAGAGATCAAAGGTTTCATGGGCAGACTGCAGTACATCAGTCGGTTTGTGCACCAACTCACTTCCATGTGCGAGCCAATCTTCAAGCTACTCAAGAAGAATGTGGCTCTAGAATGGACCGACGCGTGCCAAGAAGCTTTCGACCAAGTGAAGCATTACTTGACATGCCCTCCTGTTCTAGTTCCGCCGCACAAGGAGAAGCCTCTTTTGCTCTATCTCACTGTCAATGATGAGGCCCTAGGGGCTATGTTAGCACAAGAGCAACGAGAGTCCACAAAGGAGAATGCCATCTATTTTGTCAGTCGCCGATTCCAAGGAGGCGAAAAGAACTACTCTGTCCTAGAGAAGTCATGTGCAGCATTGGTTTGGGTCACTCAAAAGCTCAAACACTACATGGAAACTTTTCCAATCAAGCTAGTAGCAAAGGTAGACCCGCTCCGCTACATCTTCGAGAAGCCTTTCATGTCAACAAGAATAGCCAAATGGTACTTCATGCTCGCCGGCTACGATTTCACTTACGTCACACTAAAATCCGTCAGGGGGAAAGTGTTCAGTGGCCAGCTTGCCGAATTCCCATGTGACAAAGTGAAGGGGGAAGACGTACAGTTCCCTGACGAGCATTTAATTTGTACTGCAACCGAGGAAATTAAGTGGCAACTTTTTTTCGATGGCGCCGCCAATAAACACGGCTTTGGTATAGGAATATTGCTTGTTGATCCAAAAGACATCTACACTCCCATTGCCATTCGTCTGGAATTCGAAGCTACCAACAACATTGCCGAGTACGAAGCATGCATAGCAGGGCTCGAAGCAGCTCTCGAAAGAACGTCACGGAACTAGAAGTATTCGGCGACTCTTTGCTACTTATCAATCAGCAATCGGGTAAATGGCGAACCCAAGACCCGACTCTCCAACAGTATGGTCAGCACCTTGAAGAATTGGTTGAACAATTCCAAGAGATCACTTTCAACTACCTGCCAAGGGATAAAAATCGCTTCGACGATGCACTGGCCACCATAGCTTCATTAGTTGAAATACCCAAAGGAAAATGGTGAAGCCTTTCAAAATTGCCCGAAGGAACAGTCCGGCATATTGCATGAGTATCGAGATCAACGAGGTTCAAACAAACCCTCCGTGGTATTCGGATATCGTGAATTTCCTCAAAGATGGCACTTATCCCGAGAATATCAACAAGAAGTCTCAAACAGCTCTACAAAGGCTAGCCACTCGGTACGTACTGATTGGGGACCGAGTCTATAAAAGGCACCACGACGGAATCAATCTCTTATGTGTCAATGAGGCCGAAGCTCAAGAGATAATGTGCGAAGTGCACGAAGGAGAGTGTGGACCCCGCATGAATGGGTTTATGCTAGTCAAGAAGATACTCCGCATTGGTTACTATTGGAGCACTATGGAACGAGACTGTATCGAGAAAGTCAAAAGGTGTGCTAAGTGCCAATTCCACGCTAATCTGCAACATGCTCCTGTTAGTAGTGGTGCCCTAGGCACGTTTAATAAACGTTGTAATTGTTATCATTTTTTCCATATCAATAAAGAGATGTTTTGATTATTATTGTTGTTCATGTTTACTTATAATAATCTCCGTCCCTAGTACTTATTAAGCACTAGTATAAAGGCTAAATGATCATGGGATGATCATGTTAGATTTATGGGTACTTGTTTGGAACAAGGTACTGGACATGACCCGCTTTATGAGATTTATGTCATGGTCTATGTCAAACATATATCTCATATTAGTTATGTCATTTGAATCCTTAGACATGAAGTTATTATAGTCTTCCACTTGATGAACATTATGTTTGACATATTCAAACGCTACCTTTAACCGGGAAGTTATAAAGGGTATGATTGGCATAATCGGATTCACGTAGGGAAGAATAATAAGCTAAATGGATTTGTTCTCGGAGAGATGTCAAGCTTGGGCCACTCGTAGGAATGATGTTGATGAAATGTTCGGCCGGACTCAAATGGATTGATTGGATCAATAGCATTTGAATTATCAACATATTCGGAATCGAGAAAGTATTGAACAAAACAAGTTGACTGTTTGACCATGACTTGTGTTCAATGACATCGTGGACAAAGGGATTATGACATATTCTAAAGGAATGCGAACTTGTATCTAGTTATACTATTTGGGTAGGTATGACGGTTTGCTAGAACCTAATCATATCTTATGGGATCATGTTTGAGCTCATTGCCAACTTAGTATAATCCTAGAGGGTCACACACAATAGAACGAATCTTTAAAAGGACTACATTGGAATTTTGGAAATTCTGGACTTTCTGAGAAGTGGGCGACCGCACAGTGTGGACTGGGCGGCCGCACACTTATCTCAGTTTTGTACCAGTTTTGCTTCAGATAGTTGTGCGACCGCACAAAGGCTTTTGGGCGGGCGCACAGTACTGTCGGTGGCAGATTCCTAATTTGATTAGGAAACGAATTTTGGACGGATTTTGACACAAGTTTTCCTATTTGGAATAGGTCATACTTGTGTATAAAAGACCAAATTTCGGCCAGCACTCAATACGAGTGATTTTGTGAGTCTCAAAGAGTTTGAGAGAGGGTTTATTTTGTTCAAAGACATTCTTGGTTGAGGAACAAAATAATACACAAAATAAATTCCATATAGTTCTTTTGATTGTGAAAAAGTGTTTCACAATTTGGTCTAGCAACCAAGATCAAAGAAGCTCCTTTGATATTCGTTCGAAGTGTGGATACCGCTAGAGGGTGAAAATCATCATCTTCAAAGTTCGTGTTCAAGCTTTGTGATCGTGATCAAGTCTTCAACCTCCACCAAAGACCAAGAAAATTTGATAGCCATCAAGGGTTAGTTTATTCCTTTATTCTCATGTCGTATTTGGTTTAATCATATGAACGGATCTATGGGCTTTGGGTTTCAAAATTTTAAATGCTAATTTCCGCTGCGCATGTTTGATTGAAACCCAACAGTGGTATCAGAGCCCCTTTATGTTTATTATTTCAATACCTAGATCATGTTATGTGTATATAAATTGTTTATGTGCCTTGCATGATTTGAATATTGGAATATATGTTGTTTATGTGTTTTGTGATTTTATGTGGTTTATTGTTTTGCAACTTTAATCGCACGATTCAATCACAATAAATAAATTATGGTGGATTCGGAATTGTTGATTATTAATTTTTGATTGGATCAAAGTTTTAATAATCGGGAAAAACGATTTTGAGACAAAATTTTCGAACTTTGAAAATTCTGCACATTCTGATGGTACTGGGCGACCGCAACAAACGCCTTGGGCGGCCGCACAGTTTTGGGCGACCGCACAAGGGTTTTCTGGGCGGCCGCACAATTTGATCAGAAGGTCTGATTTTGGTTGAAAAACCAGAATCTGGAATTTTTCGAAAGATTCAACAAAACCAGTAACAGAACCAGTCCAGACTTGCTGATCTGAATGGGTTTTGGGTAGTTGGTTTGTGTGTGGATTTTGGGTTTGAATTTCCTATTTGTTTTAGTCTTGTGATTCCTAGATTGGTTCAAGTTTTGGATGGCTAATCTGCGTTCATCGAGATTGTGTTTCCAAAATTGATCGCAATCAAAGTTTCAAAGATAAAACGAAGTTAGAATTATGAAGAGTTCATAATTGCTAAAATTGAGAAACAAAGTTCTTGATTCGATGATTGGAGATCCATGTGGAATTGTGAATGCAATTGGCCTACGTTCATCGAGACCATCTATTGCTTAGTTTCGGCCACATGGACTACTTTCTTGGTCTCTTGAATTAGTGCGGGATTGTGGTTGCCTAATGGCTTAGTTCGACCGCACTTCTTGTTGTCTTGATTTGGAGATAATGACCAAAGTTGAAACAGTCTCATCCTCATAATTATAGAGAAACTAATGACACATAAATACCATGCTTAAATTAATGGAGATTAATTTAGTGACTAAACTTGATGTGTAACAAGTTTATATTATGTGCTCATAAATGTGTTACATGCTATATGTGATGAACCTTCAAAGAAAGTTTTAAGTCTTTTTGCCAAGCCATGATTAAAACACTTGTTTATACATGAGTAATTTTATGTGGGCTCGCCAAAGCGAGGTGCATTGATTTTATTCATGTTTGAGCAAGATGAGTGAATAAGAGTTTTCCTATGCGTTTAAAATGGTTGGACTTATTAAGCGTCAAAACAGTTTTGGGCTTAAGGCAAAGATGAGATTTAACATGCTTTTTGAAATTGGATTTCTTAAAGAATCTCATGAAAAGAACTGAGAGTCATATGAGATATGATTGACAAGAGTTGTCTACCTAATTGATTTAATTTTGAGCGGTGCGCCAAAGCGTACTCAAAATTAGATTAAAGCGGGATCTCAACCCATTTAAATTATACTATACATTGGATGTATAAAGAAGGTTGTATAATTTGGTGGGAGTATTTTGTTTTAAAATACATTATTTATCTCTTTAATGAAAACCGGTACTTATTAAATTTTGGAAATTTTTTGCATATTTGTAGATAATGACTAATAACACTCAATCAATGTCGTTGCGATCGATCCTTGAGAAGGATAAGCTCGAAGAGAATGGTACCAACTTTATGGATTGGATCCGTAGCATAAGAATCGTTCTTAGGCAAGAAGATAAGTTGTACATTCTCGATGGGCCTCTCCCCGCTGAACCACCGCCTACTGCCCCTAGGGTAGAAAGAGACAATTACAAGAAACATCGTAATGATTCTAGAGATGTAAGTTGTCTCATGCTTGCTGCTATGTGTTCAAAACTCCAACAAAGTTTGGAACATTTGGAAGCCTATGAGATAGGCGTGGAGTTGAGAACCATGTTTCAAGAGCAAGCTAGGCAAGAGAGGTACAAGACCATTGTTGCATTCACTACTAGTAAAATGAATGAAGGGCAACAAGTGAGTCCTCACTTTCTTAAAATGAAAGGTTATGTAGAGCACCTTGAGAAACTTGGCTATCCAATCCCATTGGAGCTAGCCACGGATCTCATTCTTAATTCATTGCCTAAAAGTTATAATCAGTTCGTAATGAATTATAACATGCATGGAATAGATAAGAACCTCTCTGAGTTGCATGGGATGCTCAAAACTGCAGAGATGAAAATTGTGGAGAAAGGTTCTCCCGTGCTCCTGGTTCATGATGGGAAGAAGCCTGGTGCCAAAGGCAAGGGTAAGGCAAAGTTGTCAAACCCAAGATAAGCAAGGCAAAGGTTGCCAAGGCTTCTGAGGCAAAACCCGATTCACAAAAAGATGCAATCTGTTTCCATTGTCAAGAATTGGTCATTGGAAACGTAATTGCAAGGCTTTCTTGGAAGAGCAAAAGAAGAAGAAGAGCAGCAAGGCTGCGTCGACTTCAGGTATCTATATGGTAGATATTCTCCTTTCTACCACTGATTCTTGGGTATTGGATACCGGATGTGGTTCTCACATTTGTCTAAATGTGCAGGGACTAAAGAATAGGAGACTGCTTAAAGAAGGTGAAGTAGATCTACGCGTGGGGAATGAAGCAAGAGTTGCTGCATTAGCCGTAGGGACTTATGAAGTCACTTTACCTTCCGGATTAATTCTTGTTTTGAACAATTGTTATTATGTTCCGGATTTAAGCAGAAATATTATTTCAATTTCTTGTTTGGATAATGAAGGTTTTAAGTTTCTTATTGAGAATAAGAAATTTCTATTTATTTAAATGATGTGCTTTATGGTATTGCTAATTCATTTAATGGCCTTTATAATCTTGGATGTCAAGAATGAAAATAATGTCTATCATGTAAATAAGAAATCTAAACCTAATGATGTAAATCATACTTATTTGTGGCATTGCCGTCTTGGTCATATCAATGAGAAGCGTATCTCAAAACTCCATGGGGACGGACTTTTGGGTTCATGTGACTTAGAGTCATATGATACTTGTGAGTCGTGTCTTCTTGAAAAATGACTAAGACACCTTTTACCAAGTTGGGTGAAAGGGCAAGCGACTTATTGGGGCTGATACATTCCGATGTATGCGGACCATTAAGTAGCAATGCTAGGGGAGGATTTCAATACTTCATAACCTTCACTGATGATTATAGTAGATTTGGGTATGTTTACCTAATGAAACATAAAAGTGAAGCATTTGAGATATTTAGAATATTTCAAAATGAAGTAGAAAACAACTTGGCAAAAGTATAAAAGCACTTCGATCAGATCGAGGTGGTGAATACTTAAGTCAAGAATTTGATGATCATCTAAAGAATTGTGGAATAGTTTCACAATTGACTCCGCCCGGAACACCACAATGGAATGGTGTGTCTGAGAGGAGGAATCGGACTTTGTTAGACATGGTTCGATCAATGATGAGTCAAGTTGATCTTCCAATATCCTTTTGGGGTTACGCCCTAGAAACCGCTGCTTTCACACTAAATCGTGTTCCAACTAAATCGGTTCAAAAGACTCCATATGAGATGTGGAGCGGAAAGAAGCCTTGTCTATCTTTCATGAAGATTTGGGGTTGTGAAGTTTTTGTCAAAAGACTTATCTCAGACAAACTTGCACACAAATCTGATAAATGTATTTTCGTGGGATATCCTAAGGAAACTAAAGGATATTACTTTTACAACCGAGAGGACAACAAAGTGTTCGTTGCCCGAACTGGTGTCTTTCTAGAGAAAGAGTTTCTCTCCAAAGAAATCAGTGGGAGTAAAATAAATCTTGAAGAAATTCGAGACCCAGAAAATAACATTGAACCAATAGTGGAACAAGAACAAGAACCACAAGGAGTTGTGGAACCTGTTCAAAATGCACAAGCATCTCGCAGATCTAGTAGGTTACGATCCGAGCCCGAGAGATATGGATTTCTCGTAACGATAGTAATGAGGTAGAAATCATTGAGAATGATGAACCGTCAACCTACCAAGAGGCGATGTTTTCTCCTGATTCGGACAAGTGGCTTGGAGCCATGGAATCCGAATTGCAATCCATGCAAGACAATCAAGTTTGGAATTTGATTGATGCGCCCGAAGGTGTAAAAACCATAGGATGCAAATGGGTCTTCAAGAAGAAGACTGACATGGATGGGAAGGTGCATACTTACAAAGCTAGGCTTGTAGCGAAGGGTTATAGGCAAGTTCATGTATTGACTATGATGAGACCTTTTCACCCGTAGCAATGATCAAGTCTATAAGAATTTTGCTTGCCATTGCCGCATATCATGACTATGAAATATGGCAGATGGACGTCAAAACCGCTTTCCTGAATGGAAAACTACAAGAGGATGTGTATATGACACAACCAGAAGGTTTTGAACAAAATTCTAAGGTATGCAAATTGCAGAGATCCATCTATGGATTGAAGCAAGCTTCTAGGAGTTGGAATCTCCGTTTTGATGAATCGGTCAAAGAGTTTGGTTTCATCAAGAATGAAGATGAGCCTTGTGTATACAAGAAGATTAGTGGGAGCATAGTGCTTTTCCTTGTTTTATACGTGGATGACATATTGCTCATTGGAAACGACATTCCTACACTTCAGTCTGTGAAGACTTGGTTAGGAAAGTGCTTCGCAATGAAAGATATGGGTGAAGCCGCATATATTCTTGGCATTAAGATCTATAGAGATAGATCAAGGAGGCTACTTGGTTTAAGCCAAAGTACATACATTGACAAGGTCATTAGAAGATTCCGTATGGAAAATTCTAAAAGAGGGACCTTGCCCGTGTTACATGGAGTTTCTCTAAGCAAGACTCAATGTCCTAAGACAAAAGATGAGCGTGAGAAAATGAATGATGTTCCATATGCTTCGGCAATTGGGTCCATCATGTATGCCATGATTTGTACCAGGCCGGATGTATCTTATGCTTTGAGCATGACAAGTAGATACCAATCCGACCCTGGCGAAAATCACTGGATAGCCGTAAAAGCGATTCTTAAGTACTTGAGAAGGACTAAAGACTCGTTTTTGGTCTATGGAGGAATGGAAGATGATCTCGTTGTAAATGCTTACACGGATGCAAGCTTCCAAACCGACAAAGATGATAGCCGATCGCAATCGGGTTTTGTGTTTATGTTAAATGGTGGAGCTGTAAGCTGGAAGAGTTCCAAGCAAAATACAACCGCTGATTCTACAACAGAAGCTGAGTATTTTGCTGCATCGGATGCTGCAAAGGAAGCTGTTTGGATTAAGAAGTTCATAACTGAACTTGAAGTGGTTCCTAGTATTGCTAATCCAATAGACCTTTATTGCGATAATAATGGTGCTATTGCTCAAGCAAAGGAACCAAGAGCACATCAGAAATCCAAACACATACTCAGGCGTTTTCATATCATTCGAGAGATCGTTGATAGGGGAGACGTAAATATATGCAGAGTACCTACTGATGACAATGTTGCGGACGCCCGCTAACAAAGGGACTTCCACAAGCTAAACATGATGGTCATGTAAGTCCATGGGTATTAGATACTGGGAGATTGGGCCTAGGCAAGTGGGAGATTGTTATAGTGGTGCCCTAGGCACGTTTAATAAACGTTGTAATTGTTATCATTTTTTCCATATCAATAAAGAGATGTTTTGATTATTATTGTTGTTCATGTTTACTTATAATAATCTCCGTCCCTAGTACTTATTAAGCACTAGTATAAAGGCTAAATGATCATGGGATGATCATGTTAGATTTATGGGTACTTGTTTGGAACAAGGTACTGGACATGACCCGCTTTATGAGATTTATGTCATGGTCTATGTCAAACATATATCTCATATTAGTTATGTCATTTGAATCCTTAGACATGAAGTTATTATAGTCTTCCACTTGATGAACATTATGTTTGACATATTCAAACGCTACCTTTAACCGGGAAGTTATAAAGGGTATGATTGGCATAATCGGATTCACGTAGGGAAGAATAATAAGCTAAATAAATGGATTTGTTCTCGGAGAGATGTCAAGCTTGGGCCACTCGTAGGAATGATGTTGATGAAATGTTCGGCCGGACTCAAATGGATTGATTGGATCAATAGCATTTGAATTATCAACATATTCGAATCGAGAAAGTATTGAACAAAACAAGTTGACTGTTTGACCATGACTTGTGTTCAATGACATCGTGGACAAAGGGATTATGACATATTCTAAAGGAATGCGAACTTGTATCTAGTTATACTATTTGGGTAGGTATGACGGTTTGCTAGAACCTAATCATATCTTATGGGATCATGTTTTGAGCTCATTGCCAACTTAGTATAATCCTAGAGGGTCACACACAATAGAACGAATCTTTAAAGGACTACATTGGAATTTTGGAAATTCTGGACTTTCTGAGAAGTGGGCGACCGCACAGTGTGGACTGGGCGGCCGCACACTTATCTCAGTTTTGTACCAGTTTTGCTTCAGATAGTTGTGCGACCGCACAAAGGCTTTTGGCGGCCGCACAGTACTGTCGGGTGGCAGATTCCTAATTTGATTAGGAAACGAATTTTGGACGGATTTTGACACAAGTTTCCTATTTGGAATAGGTCATACTTGTGTATAAAAGACCAAATTCGGCCAGCACTCAATACGAGTGATTTTGTGAGTCTCAAAGAGTTTGAGAGAGGGTTTATTTTGTTCCAAGACATTCTTGGTTGAGGAACAAAATAATACACAAAATAAATTCCATATAGTTCTTTTGATTGTGAAAAAGTGTT
>JAOWBW010000285.1:1011151-1051603 GCA_026119855.1 Campanula takesimana | reverse complement strand
GAGCGCGCGTCTTTAAAGACTTAAGCGTATCTATCTTGTCTTGTGGACATGGTTTCGTGCTATATATGCATGCTTGTCCTTATCTCGTGAATTGCGTGGAAGTGTATTCTCTAGTAAGAGACTACGTGTTGATATTGTTATTAGTAAGAGCTTGATAGAAGTGTGGGTGATAACACCCTATACATTCTATGTTGACTTGGTCATGTTACCTAGATGGGACATTGATGTGATACGTGTTATGGCTTGGCTCTTACGTGTTATGACTTGACTTTCTATGTGTTAGGTCATTCTTGTTTACCACAATAGATGGTAATTATTTCTATGCTAGTATGCTTGACTATTTATGTGAGCATGATAGATTTATGCATATCATTCATATTTGCATTGAAAGTCTAGAAAGGTTTTTGAGATTGTACTGGGTATTTAACCTATGTGATTGACAGTGGAGTTTCTACACCAAACTAGATGGATGTATCCATTCTTGATGAGAAACTGGGTTATCTTGAGTTGTTACAGTGCGAATACAGTGCTGACATCTGGATTAATGTTCTTGATCTCGATTGAGTTAAAAGAGTTGAAGATTCAACTTGAGAATTTCTTGATAGAGGATATATCTACTTTGTAGTGGATGTCTGAAGTGAGTATCTGTGTTGACCTATAAGTGGAAACAACCAAGGTATGCGTGTTCTTGAGATATTCTTGATCTTGTTAGAGATTCATTAATGAATTTCGAAGGCAGCTCCATTGTTAACTATTTGACACCGAGAGCTACATCTTTTGATGGATTGTCTTGATGGATTGATTTACGTGAAGTAAGTTTTGAATATTGAAACGATGGATGACCACGACTCAGTATTTGAGATTGCCTAGTGGATTTGACTAGTATTACAGTGATCTGGAGGATATGACCAGTTCTATGATTTCTAGTGGATATGTCAAGTTTCACCGATATAGTGGATTGACTAATCGAGTCTACTTGACTTTATGTGTTTTGATGTTATAATTGATACATCTAAATTGCATAGAATATTTGTGAGTATCTGTGCATAGTCGTGATGTTCTTGAGTTCTATTTGCTGATTATATATGTTATAATCTTGATCTAGTAAAAATTCGAGGACGAATTTTCTTTAAGGTGGGGAGGATGTAACGCCCATCCTTAATCTCGTTAAATATTTGACTTTTTTGTTAAATTCTTGACGTGCTTGTTAAATTTTTGGCTAGCATATTTATATGCTATTTTATTTAAGTTAATTATTTAACTACTTTAGAAAATTAAGGTGGTTAAATGTCAAAGTTGAAAGTTTAGGGGCCTTTTTGTCAAAGTTAGAACTTGAGGGGCCTAGTTGAAATTCTTTGAAAGTGGCAAGTATATCTTGTTGCTTTCTCTTCAGAGAAAGCAAATCTTAAGTTTTCTTCTCGTACTCTCCTTCTGTTCCAAAAGCTAAGTTAGGAATTCTTCCTATTCTCGACTCCTCGAGCTTAATTATCCATCCGTTCGTGATTTTGGTCCCGGATAAATATTTGTGGCGCTGAATAGAGCATTTCCTGCCGATCAGAAATTAATTTGGGTCAACTTGATTTTTGACTAGGTAAGTTATTAACTCCCCCTTACTTGTAATAACATGCATATATGTTATTCCCGCTACTTGTTCTTGTTAAAATTGTGTTTTGGGCAATTTTAGTGATACTTGGAAAATTGGGACGAAGGGAGTATTTCTACAGAGAACATAGAACATGAAGCTCAATACTAAATGGGTTTGGAAATATATTGAAAAATTATACTCCTATTCGTGAGACGGTAAAATAGTAACTCGATTTAAATATTATTAGGAAAATTGTATCATTATTTGTGGTACGGGGAAATGAATGGAAGTATCCCTAAATGTTTATAGTAGTATATTATAAAATTGTACTTATACTTTTGGGGACGGTGAAATATTAAATGGGAATAAAAGGAGATTGTCCTATTATTTGTGGGACGGTAAAAGAAATGAATTGAGCCTGAAATAATGTTTTGGGTATTGCCTAAGAGTTAATAAAAGTTACTCCTACGCTTGGGACGGGGATTTCCAAGCCTGGGAAAGAATTTGGTATTTGCTAAAAATCGTACCGAGCGCACCGCCTGGTTACCCACCAAGTGCCCGCCCTTTTCAACAGAAAGTTTGGGTTTCTAAAGTGCTAGAACAGGCGCCCGCCCGGTACCTTGTAGGCGCCCGCCCGGTCCCCTGTTCCAACCATAGTGTTTTATTTAAATTAAATTGAAAGCTTATCTCTTGTTAAGACATATAGCCTTAAGATAAGATGTCCTAGCAAGTGTTGTGATACCTTAGGGGTATCAGAAATGAGTTTTGAACATGAATACTCATTTAATTAAAATGAGAATTTAGTCTTGTACATGAACACTTATAGAACTCAAATGAGAACTTGAGTATAAAAGGAAGAACTCTTTTATGTGTCTTGAAAGTGCTATGAACAAGCACTTATGTGTTATACTTGTCTTGGAACTAATGTTTGTGCACCGTGAGAGCACCAAATTAGTGTCTTGAGCTTGAATATCCTATGTAGGGGATTATGAACTTGTAAGTATGAGTGGTATAGCTCATTTACTTAATTTGAACTCGAAGTATTCTTGGTCTAGGTTTAGGGTACTACCCTAGATGGCATAGATAAGTGTTGTAGAACACTCTAGTACTGAAAAATAGTCCATTTGTGATCAAATGAAATGTGGACTTAAATCATCATTAAATAACAACTTGAGTATAAGAGTAGTAACTCTTTTATGTGTCTTGAAGTTAATGTTTGTGTACTTTAGGGGCACCAACTAATGTCTTGAGCTTGAATGTCCTAAGAAAGGATTAGAAAATAATTCGTGAAAGATGTATAATTCATCTTCCTAGCTTGAACTTGAAGTATAAGATAATTAACTCTTGTACATGTTTAACCATCCAAAGAAATGGATTGAGAACTTGGATATAGATGATAAATCTTGTATATGTATTGAATGTCCTGAATGTCTTGAATGTCCTGAATGTCTTGAATGTCTTAAGATGAGACAGTAACTCGAAGTATAAGACAATAAAATCTCGTACATGAATTGGATTAAGACTTGAATATGAGATTATAAAATCTTGTATGTGCCTTGACACCAATATAGTTGTATGGTAATAAACTTGAAAGAGTCTTGATGTGTATATGCGAATTTTGCATATATTTACTTGATAGAATGTGGCTTCTTGATTGATTGGTACATGGTATGAATAACCAAAGAATTGGGTTATGGAACTAGATAGAGAATGATTAACTCTACTACATACTTGAACTTGATACGTGTATATTGGAAGTGATATTAAATAAGCACTAAAGTGTAAATGATTTAGTTTTTAATCGTGTATATACTCAATGAAGTATATAAAATATAAAGAAGATATCTTGTCTTGAAATGAGTTCCTAAAGAAAATAAGGACTAGTGTAATATGAAGATCATTCATATAATCGTGAACTACTACGATTTAAATTAATAAGAATGGTTATAGAACACAATATGTGTTAGAAAATGTATTCGATTATTAACGATACATATACGTGAAGTATGACTGTGTCTAGGTACAATGTGACCTATTCTACTACGTGTTTAGAGTCTAAGGTGTTGGGCTCTACTTGATAGTAAGGGTATCGTGATAGACACTTTAATGTGTTAAACGTGATATGAATATGTACGTGCAAACTTGGCATGTGACAAAGTGATATACCCTACTACTTGACTGAAGTCTGTTATTAATAGGCTCTTACTTGGATTGATCGTGTTACATGGACACCTTATGTGCCATTGTTATCTTGGTTTGTATTCGCAATAATTGCGTACGTGTACTTGTATTCTCGTGAGCACATGATACATGATTACATGGTGCATATTCTCGTGAGCACATGATACATGACTACATGGTGCATATTCTCGTGAGCACATGATACATGACTACATGGTGCATAAAGACTGGTCCACTGTTATGGGACTTAGTTCTATTCTCGTAGTTCAAGTAAACATCTACTTGTGCATTCTTGGTGAGTCCAGCTGGTTCTCATTGCTTGTTCGAAAATATATAGGTTCACGCTTGTCGCGAGAGCTGGGGTTTAAGTGACAATCGGGTCCCTATGTATTTCCGCTTGACCCCTTACTACCGGCCATAGTAAGGGCATAGCTTCCTTGGTTGGAGCAATAAGCCTGAACTAAGTGAATGCTAACTCTTGTCTTGAACACCACGTGGATCTTGTTCTTGTGGATGACACTGGTTACCAGGTCTTCTTATATACTGCACACCAGTTCTTGTTCTTGTTCTTGTTCTTGGTTGTCCTCAGCTAGAAAAGCATCGACAACAAATGGTATTCTTGGGAGGAATAAGGAAGGATTCAGGTACAATGCGTCATAGGCCTATGTGCATCTTGTGAGCTGGTTTAGCCTCTCGCATTACTTGACTACTTGTTACCTGATCATATCTTGAGCTTGATTACTTGTTGAGTTGGCTTAGCCTCTCCTATACTTGTTACTTGATGATACTTGATATATGTTTAGTTGAGTATCTACTTGTATTGCATGATAACATGACATATAGTTGCATGTTAATAGCTTACTGAGATTTATCTCACCCTTTATTTGTTTAATTGTTTCCCCCCCCCAGGAAAGCAGGGGATAGTACGCAGTGAGGCTCGACTTAGCTGGGAATTTACTCAGCAGGATATTCTTGTTCGAAGTTAGTGTCCTTTTATATTTTGGTAAGGACGATCTTGTATGAGTTAATAAACTCTGGGCTTGTATTGGGGTAGTATTTGTTGTCCCTAGACAGTTCTTGATGCCAGCTTATTTGCTAGGCATGTCTTCCGCTGTATGTAACCTTGTTTGGTTTTAATTTTCTTGGTCTAGAACTCGTGTGAGCTATCTTAGCTCCCCACTCTTGAGTATATATATCATGTCAGTTTTGTTTCTAACAGGTATTATTCCTGTTTTCCGTTAGTTTCTTGTTTCTTGTTAGTTACGCGCACCAGGTTCGAGGTTCTATTAGGGAATCCCGGGACTTGGGGCGTGTCAGTGTGGTATCAGAGCTATGGTTTAGCTCTTAGCCTGGATAGGGTCTATGGCCTAGGTTGGGTTAGTCTTTGGTGTGTTTTCGACGCCGAGTGCTTCGTTACTTGTTGTTATACTAGGCATAGGACTGGTGTTGATAGTGTTAATCTAATTGGATTAGATGGTTTGAGAATCGAGAGCGCGCGTCTTTAAAGACTTAAGCGTATCTATCTTGTCTTGTGGACATGGTTTCGTGCTATATATGCATGCTTGTCCTTATCTCGTGAATTGCGTGGAAGTGTATTCTCTAGTAAGAGACTACGTGTTGATATTGTTATTAGTAAGAGCTTGATAGAAGTGTGGGTGATAACACCCTATACATTCTATGTTGACTTGGTCATGTTACCTAGATGGGACATTGATGTGATACGTGTTATGGCTTGGCTCTTACGTGTTATGACTTGACTTTCTATGTGTTAGGTCATTCTTGTTTACCACAATAGATGGTAATTATTTCTATGCTAGTATGCTTGACTATTTATGTGAGCATGATAGATTTATGCATATCATTCATATTTTGCATTGAAAGTCTAGAAAGGGTTTTTGAGATTGTACTGGGTATTTAACCTATGTGATTGACAGTGGAGTTTCTACACCAAACTAGATGGATGTATCCATTCTTGATGAGAAACTAGGTTATCTTGAGTTGTTACAGTGCGAATACAGTGCTGACATCTGGATTAATGTTCTTGATCTCGATTGAGTTAAAAGAGTTGAAGATTCAACTTGAGAATTTCTTGATAGAGGATATATCTACTTTGTAGTGGATGTCTGAAGTGAGTATCTGTGTTGACCTATAAGTGGAAACAACCAAGGTATGCGTGTTCTTGAGATATTCTTGATCTTGTTAGAGATTCATTAATGAATTTCGAAGGCAGCTCCATTGTTAACTATTTGACACCGAGAGCTACATCTTTTGATGGA
The DNA here is from genome assembly GCA_026119855.1 of Campanula takesimana. NCBI lineage: Eukaryota > Viridiplantae > Streptophyta > Magnoliopsida > Asterales > Campanulaceae > Campanula > Campanula takesimana. The sequence continues at coordinate 1,045,561 of JAOWBW010000285.1, read as the reverse complement.
TTGTCTTGATGGATTGATTTACGTGAAGTAAGTTTTGAATATTGAAACGATGGATGACCACGACTCAGTATTTGAGATTGCCTAGTGGATTTGACTAGTATTACAGTGATCTGGAGGATATGACCAGTTCTATGATTTCTAGTGGATATGTCAAGTTTCACCGATATAGTGGATTGACTAATCGAGTCTACTTGACTTTATGTGTTTTGATGTTATAATTGATACATCTAAATTGCATAGAATATTTGTGAGTATCTGTGCATAGTCGTGATGTTCTTGAGTTCTATTTGCTGATTATATATGTTATAATCTTGATCTAGTAAAAATTCGAGGACGAATTTTCTTTAAGGTGGGGAGGATGTAACGCCCATCCTTAATCTCGTTAAATATTTGACTTTTTTGTTAAATTCTTGACGTGCTTGTTAAATTTTTGGCTAGCATATTTATATGCTATTTTATTTAAGTTAATTATTTAACTACTTTAGAAAATTAAGGTGGTTAAATGTCAAAGTTGAAAGTTTAGGGGCCTTTTTGTCAAAGTTAGAACTTGAGGGGCCTAGTTGAAATTCTTTGAAAGTGGCAAGTATATCTTGTTGCTTTCTCTTCAGAGAAAGCAAATCTTAAGTTTTCTTCTCGTACTCTCCTTCTGTTCCAAAAGCTAAGTTAGGAATTCTTCCTATTCTCGACTCCTCGAGCTTAATTATCCATCCGTTCGTGATTTTGGTCCCGGATAAATATTTGTGGCGCTGAATAGAGCATTTCCTGCCGATCAGAAATTAATTTGGGTCAACTTGATTTTTGACTAGGTAAGTTATTAACTCCCCCTTACTTGTAATAACATGCATATATGTTATTCCCGCTACTTGTTCTTGTTAAAATTGTGTTTTGGGCAATTTTAGTGATACTTGGAAAATTGGGACGAAGGGAGTATTTCTACAGAGAACATAGAACATGAAGCTCAATACTAAATGGGTTTGGAAATATATTGAAAAATTATACTCCTATTCGTGAGACGGTAAAATAGTAACTCGATTTAAATATTATTAGGAAAATTGTATCATTATTTGTGGTACGGGGAAATGAATGGAAGTATCCCTAAATGTTTATAGTAGTATATTATAAAATTGTACTTATACTTTTGGGGACGGTGAAATATTAAATGGGAATAAAAGGAGATTGTCCTATTATTTGTGGGACGGTAAAAGAAATGAATTGAGCCTGAAATAATGTTTTGGGTATTGCCTAAGAGTTAATAAAAGTTACTCCTACGCTTGGGACGGGGATTTCCAAGCCTGGGAAAGAATTTGGTATTTGCTAAAAATCGTACCGAGCGCCCGCCTGGTTACCCACCAAGTGCCCGCCCTTTTCAACAGAAAGTTTGGGTTTCTAAAGTGCTAGAACAGGCGCCCGCCCGGTACCTTGTAGGCGCCCGCCCGGTCCCCTGTTCCAACCATAGTGTTTTAGATTTAAATTAAATTGAAAGCTTATCTCTTGTTAAGACATATAGCCTTAAGATAAGATGTCCTAGCAAGTGTTGTGATACCTTAGGGGTATCAGAAATGAGTTTTGAACATGAATACTCATTTAATTAAATGAGAATTTAGTCTTGTACATGAACACTTATAGAACTCAAATGAGAACTTGAGTATAAAAGGAAGAACTCTTTTATGTGTCTTGAAAGTGCTATGAACAAGCACTTATGTGTTATACTTGTCTTGGAACTAATGTTTGTGCACCGTGAGAGCACCAAATTAGTGTCTTGAGCTTGAATATCCTATGTAGGGGATTATGAACTTGTAAGTATGAGTGGTATAGCTCATTTACTTAATTTGAACTCGAAGTATTCTTGGTCTAGGTTTAGGGTACTACCCTAGATGGCCTAGATAAGTGTTGTAGAACACTCTAGTACTGAAAAATAGTCCATTTGTGATCAAATGAAATGTGGACTTAAATCATCATTAAATAACAACTTGAGTATAAGAGTAGTAACTCTTTTATGTGTCTTGAAGTTAATGTTTGTGTACTTTAGGGGCACCAACTAATGTCTTGAGCTTGAATGTCCTAAGAAAAGGATTAGAAAATAATTCGTGAAAGATGTATAATTCATCTTCCTAGCTTGAACTTGAAGTATAAGATAATTAACTCTTGTACATGTTTAACCATCCAAAGAAATGGATTGAGAACTTGGATATAGGATGATAAAATCTTGTATATGTATTGAATGTCCTGATGTCTTGAATGTCCTGAATGTCTTGAATGTCTTAAGATGAGACAGTAACTCGAAGTATAAGACAATAAAATCTCGTACATGAATTGGATTAAGACTTGAATATGAGATTATAAAATCTTGTATGTGCCTTGACACCAATATAGTTGTATGGTAATAAACTTGAAAGAGTCTTGATGTGTATATGCGAATTTTGCATATATTTACTTGATAGAATGTGGCTTCTTGATTGATTGGTACATGGTATGAATAACCAAATAATTGGGTTATGGAACTAGATAGAGAATGATTAACTCTACTACATACTTGAACTTGATACGTGTATATTGGAAGTGATATAAATAAGCACTAAAGTGTAAATGATTTAGTTTTTAATCGTGTATATACTCAATGAAGTATATAAAATATAAAGAAGATATCTTGTCTTGAAATGAGTTCCTAAAGAAAATAAGGACTAGTGTAATATGAAGATCATTCATATAATCGTGAATACTACGATTTAAATTAATAAGAATGGTTATAGAACACAATATGTGTTAGAAAATGTATTCGATTATTAACGATACATATACGTGAAGTATGACTGTGTCTAGGTACAATGTGACCTATTCTACTACGTGTTTAGAGTCTAAGGTGTTGGGCTCTACTTGATAGTAAGGGTATCGTGATAGACACTTTAATGTGTTAAACGTGATATGAATATGTACGTGCAAACTTGGCACGTGACAAAGTGATATACCCTACTACTTGACTGAAGTCTGTTATTAATAGGCTCTTACTTGGATTGATCGTGTTACATGGACACCTTATGTGCCATTGTTATCTTGGTTTGTATTCGCAATAATTGCGTACGTGTACTTGTATTCTCGTGAGCACATGATACATGATTACATGGTGCATATTCTCGTGAGCACATGATACATGACTACATGGTGCATATTCTCGTGAGCACATGATACATGACTACATGGTGCATAAAGACTGGTCCACTGTTATGGGACTTAGTTCTATTCTCGTAGTTCAAGTAAACATCTACTTGTGCATTCTTGGTGAGTCCAGCTGGTTCTCATTGCTTGTTCGAAAGTATATAGGTTCACGCTTGTCGCGAGAGCTGGGGTTTAAGTGACAATCGGGTCCCTATGTATTTCCGCTTGACCCCTTACTACCAGCCATAGTAAGGGCATAGCTTCCTTGGTTGGAGCAATAAGCCTGAACTAAGTGAATGCTAACTCTTGTCTTGAACACCACGTGGATCTTGTTCTTGTGGATGACATTGGTTACCAGGTCTTCTTATATACTGCACACCAGTTCTTGTTCTTGTTCTTGGTTGTCCTCAGCTAGAAAAGCATCGACAACAAATGGTATTCTTGGGAGGAATAAGGAAGGATTCAGGTACAATGCGTGATAGGCCTATGTGCATCTTGTGAGCTGGTTTAGCCTCTCGCATTACTTGACTACTTGTTACCTGATCATATCTTGAGCTTGATTACTTGTTGAGTTGGCTTAGCCTCTCCTATACTTGTTACTTGATGATACTTGATATATGTTTAGTTGAGTATCTACTTGTATTGCATGATAACATGACATATAGTTGCATGTTAATAGCTTACTGAGATTTATCTCACCCTTTATTTGTTTAATTGTTTCCCCCCCCCCAGGAAAGCAGGGGATAGTACGCAGTGAGGCTCGACTTAGCTGGGAATTTACTCAGCAGGATATTCTTGTTCGAAGTTAGTGTCCTTTTATATTTTGGTAAGGACGATCTTGTATGAGTTAATAAACTCTGGGCTTGTATTGGGGTAGTATTTGTTGTCCCTAGACAGTTCTTGATGCCAGCTTATTTGCTAGGCATGTCTTCCGCTGTATGTAACCTTGTTTGGTTTTAATTTTCTTGGTCTAGAACTCGTGTGAGCTATCTTAGCTCCCTACTCTTGAGTATATATATCATGTCAGTTTTGTTTCTAACAGGTATTATTCCTGTTTTCCGTTAGTTTCTTGTTTCTTGTTAGTTACGCGCACCAGGTTCGAGGTTCTATTAGGGAATCCCGGGACTTAGGGCGTGTCAGTTTTGCATGCTAAATCTTTGTAATACCTTCTCTATATAGGCCTTTTGTGATAATCCTAAAGTACCTCGTGAGCGATCACGGTGTATTTGGATTCCTAATACAAAAGATGCGTCTCCAAGATCTTTCATTTCAAATTTCTTTGAAAGAAATTTCTTAGTGTCTTTAAGAAGGTTCAAGTCATTACTAGCAAGTAAAATATCATCCACATATAAGACTAAGAATATAAATTTATTCCCACTGAACTTATGGTATATACAATCTTCACCAATATTCATTTCAAAGCCAAATGAAAGAATTACTTGGTTAAATTTGAGATACCATTGACGGGAAGCTTGCTTGAGCCCATAAATGGATTTCTTAAGTTTACAAACTAAATGATTAGTTTGTTCCAAATCATCCACCATTTCTGGTTTCTTCATATAAATGGTTTCCTCAATGTCTCCATTAAGAAAAGCAGTTTTTACATCCATTTGATGAAGCTCAAGGTCATAATGTGCCACTAAAGCCATAATGATCCTAAAGGAGTTTTTAGAAGATACCGGAGAGAATGTTTCTTTGTAATCAATACCTTCCTTTTGAGTGAAACCTTTAGCAACAAGACAAGCCTTATGTCCCTCCACATTACCTTGTGAATCCCTTTTGGTTTTAAATATCCATTTACAACCAATAGGTTTCACATCCTTCGGTAATGGGACAAGATCCCAAACGTCGTTGTCTTTCATAGATTTCAACTCTTCATTAATGGCATTAATCCACTTATGAGAATTAGGACTCTTAATGGCTTCATGGAAGGTGAGAGGCTCATCTCCCACTAGACCTAGGTGTCCTTCATTCTCGGCAAGATACACTTCATAATCATCCGATATTGCACTTCTTATTACTCTATTGGATCTTCTTAAGGGCACCGGTTCATCCTCATTTTGAGGTTGTTGAATTTCCTCATTATGATCAACATTTTCATGTTGTTCATTATTTATAGGGGAGTCAATATTTTGAATTTGTTCCTCTTGAATTTCAGGTACAAGTACTTGATTTCCAATTGGAACTACTAAGGGAAGAGGTATAGAAATAGATTCCTCTTCCTTAAATTCAAAATTATTATTCCTAATTTCCCCTCTAAATTCAACATCCTCAAAGAACCTAGCATTTCCCGTTTCAAAAAAGGTTCTAGTTTTCGGGTTGTAAAATTTATATCCCCTTGATCTCTCGGCATACCCCACAAAGTAGCAACTAACCGTCTTAGCGTCCAGTTTTCCTTCGTTAGGCCTATAAGGCCTAGCTTCTGCTGGACAACCCCAAACATGAAGATGATTTAAGGACGGTTTCTTATTCATCCATAATTCATAAGGGATTTTATTGTTAGTAGCCTTAGAGGGAGCCCTATTGAGAAGATAAGTTGCGGTTTTTAAAGCATCGCCCCATAATGAGTGAGGTAAAGAAGTATTAGAAACCATACTTCTTACCATTTCCTGAAGGGTTCTATTACGTCTCTCAGCTACACCATTCATGCTAGGCGAACCCGGCATAGTGTAGTGAGGGACAATCCCACACTCTTCTAAATAGCGAGCAAAAGGACCCGGACGTTTTTCTCCCGAACCGTCATTCCGACCATAGTATTCACCACCACGATCGGATCTAACGTTCTTAATAGTCTTACCTAGTTGATTTTCAACTTCGGCTTTAAAAGACTTGAAAACGTCCAAAGATTGAGACTTTTTATGAAGCAAATAAATGTATCCATATCGAGAGTAGTCGTCTATGAACGTAATAAAATATTGTTGACCATTCCAAGAAGGAGAAGGGAATGGCCCACAAATATCCGTATGTATTAGTTCTAAGACGCTTGAGACTCTCGAGGATACCTTTCTTATCGAGTTTGTAAACTTTCCTTTTAGGCATTCAATGCAAAAGTCCTTTTCAGGAACATCAAGTTTATTTATGATTCCTTCTGACACAAGCTTATCAATTCTCCTTTTGGAGATATGACCCAAACGCCTATGCCATAAGGTATAAGAATTTTCACTTGAAAACTTTCGCTTCTTAGATTTAGTTTCATTATTATGGGACTCATTGATTGTTTGAGTAGTGTTTAAGCAAATAAAGATTATCACTACTCGATAAAGTACTAGTACCAACAATAATGGAATTGAAATATAAATCACATCTATTATTACCAAATGAACAAGAGTAACCCTCTTTATCCAAAACAGTGATAGATATTAAATTCCTTCTGAACGAATGTACAATAAAAGTATTATTTAATACAAAATAATATCCTGTACTTAACAATAATCTAAAGGTTCCAATGCCTATGACTTCTACCGGGTTCCCAGCTCCCATATAGATGAATCTTTCATCCTCGCTAGGTCTTCGGTAATTCAGGCAACCCTGCATAGATATACTAATGTGAGTTGTTGCACCAGAATCCAACCACCATGTATATGAAGGAATTGAAACTAAATTAGCCTCAGTACAAACAAGACCAAATGACATACCTTTCTTAGCACGCCAAGCGTGATACTTAGGACAGTCATACTTCATGTGCGTAGGGTCCTTGCAAAAGAAGCACTTCTTTTCCTTACGATCATCAGATGATCTTTTAGGCTTCTTATTGCTTGTTACCGCAATTTCCTTCCCTCTTCTCTTAGTCCCATGAGAAGAGGTGGATGCTAAATGAGCACCTTCAATTTTAGGTTGCTTCAACCTATCTTCCTCTTGAGTCACATGTGAGATTAATTCATTAATATCCCACTTGTATTTCTGACAATTATAGGTCACCTCAAAGTGACCAAACCGAGGAGGAAGAGAAATCAACACAAAATGGACGAGAAGATCTTCCGATATCTCTAACTTAAGTCCTTTTAGTTTAGTTGATAAGTGAAGCATTTCTAAAATATACTCCCTTAAGTTCCCGGTACCCTTGTACTTCATGGAAACAAGCTTTCTTAAACAAGAACTTGTTTCCGACTTTTCGCTTTTAGCAAAGCGCCTTTCAAGGGTCTCAAGAAAGGTTTTGGCATCAACGTCCTCGGGGACACTGTTAAGAAATGCCTCCGGGACGACATTTTTCATGATCATAAGACTTACGCGATTAGAGCGTTTCCACTTCTCAGAGTTCAAGCGGTCCTCAGCGGTGCTATCTTCACTAAGAGGAAGAGGAATAGGCTCCCTAAATGCGAGGTCTATGTCCATGCATCCCAAGATCATAGTAATTTTGTTTTTCCAAGTTTTAAAGTTTGTCCCATTAAGCATCGGAATTGTGCTCATCGCAGCAGTAATAGAAGAAGCGTTAAGTAAATCTGGGAATCGAGAACAAGAATGAATACAAAACAATAATGAGTAACTACATTATGAATTAAAAGATTAATTATATCAAATGAAATCCATCAATAAAGCAATTAACATGACATCAAAACTAATCTTTGGACTGCGAATTGACTCATAAATAACTACTTTAGATGACAAGTAATTTGAACAATATTTGATTAAATGCTTAATCTTCCTTTGGGTAGTCTTAAGCATTTAATAAAGTTACCAAATGTTCATTTTATATGTCATCACAAGAATGCTTAAGACTTTCTTAGTACGTGGCGTTGTTCAACCTTAGTCGTTCCACCAATCCGATCGGATGGTTGAGGAGACCAGTCAAGGTTTCCAGCCTGATATACCATCGTTAGTCAAATGTCAAGATCTTCTTTGGAAAATTCAAGTCATTCATATCTTAAACATTCAACACTTTAATAATTTTGCATTTAAATAACGTTAATCACTTAGGTGATAATATTATTTAAATAATGAATAAAATTATTTAAGCATATAATTAATCAGGGCTTTAAGGTTTGAAAAATTAATGTTTTGTCCAAGGGAAACAAAAGTTGTACAGAAAATAAGAATTTTTCCAAAAAATCTGTGAACAGTGACTGCTCGGCCGAGTCAAGGAAAGTGCTCAGCCGAGCACTTTAAATCAGATTGTTTGAAAATTGATCTGCTCGGCCGAGCAGAACAGAGGACACGGCCGAGCACTTTTAATCAGAACATTTTACCCTTGTTGACATACAATGCGCGGCCGAGCAAATCCCAACGCTCGGCCGTGCAAGTCTTGGTCCGACCGGGCATAGCCAAAAACCCGACCGGATTATCAAGAGAACCGAACCGGACTCGACCAAAGATCCAACCGGTTTATGTCAATTTTGGCGCCTGTTCATCTGCTCGGCCGAGCAAAACAAAGGACTCGGCCGAGCAGTTCGCGCCTTTTCATATGCTCGGCCGAGCAGAACAAAGGACTCGGCCGAGCAAGGTGAATTCTGCACTTCTGAATTTTGTTTAAAAATTTCCCAAAATTAATGAATTGCAAGTAGATCCACATGGTATGTACTTAAAACATAAAACCACGTTATATAGGGATAATCTTGCTTTAACTTAGTGGAATCAAGTGAGTAAATCCACATGGTATGTTTATTACAACATAAACCATGCTTTTAAGGGATAGTCTCACATGAACCATTTTAAAGAACAAAACTTTTCAAACCATTTACTTAATTTAGATGAAGATCATCAGTACTCTATTAACGAATTAGAGTCTCTAATCAATCATCAAATACCTTAAGATTCAACAGGGAAAATGAATCATAGTCAAAGCATAAAGCTTTAAAACAAGAACTCAAACTCAAACTAAATAATGAACCAGGCTCTGATACCAATTGATAAAACAATTTTAATCCCTGAATGCCACACTCATATTTAAGTAAGAGAAAGAGGAAAGATGAAGCGGAAGCATGTAATAAAAGTATACCTGTTGAATCCATTATTGTGTCTTGAAGGGAGATCAAGGATGATGAAGATGTAGGGAGATGATCTTCTAAATGAGAGTGTCTCTTAAGTTTCTCAGAATTTCTTCTAGATAATTATGAAGAGAGTATGTAGAGAGAAAAGTAAGAATCAAGTATGTTTAAGGCTTGATGGAGGGGCCTTTATATAGTAAACATGGTGACACTTCAAATAGGGACCATACCTATTCATTTTCAAAGCAATGTTGATTTACCATCTTGCCCATCAAAGATAGATAAATAACATTTCAGGGATTCTACACATTGACTATTTTGACCATACTTTATATTAATGTCATAGTTATGATTTTATTTATGGAAGGTACCAAATTATTTGTGTTGCAAGCCACATTGATCTAACAAATATAACCACACAAGATATTTTTTTTTCTCAAGTTATATGAATATATAACTTGAGGGTGCCTCAAAAGGCGAGACCTTTACTATAAATTTGAGTTATACGTACAAGGCCGAAAGTTCCCCATAGCTATTACAAGGTATGCTCTATGGAACGAATGGAGACTAAACACGAAACTCTATCCTAGCCAAAAACACACTTAAGGACAAAATCCTTAAGCGTGGAAATGAAGATATGGGAGGATTGAGTCTAAACGAACCAAGAAGCGAATAGTCTCTCTCTAGAATACACACACGTTAAAAAAACACTCTAGTCCTCAACCAGAAAACCCTCAAAAGATGTTGGCTAATACAAAATCAGTTTGCTGGTGTTGGACAAGGTGTTGTTAACACTTCGGATAACAGTGCCGTGAGTGTGTTCTATACAAGTGCAGTTTTTGGCTAGGGAACTGTGTGTTTCACTTTGGTCCAATCTTGCACTATATATGGGCGTCCAAATGACATTAATCTCATCAATTCATTTTAGCATGGCCATGCATTCATCAATACTATTCATCGAGTGGCCAAAGCTTGACATCTTTCAAGAAGAGGGAAAATTTCTGTCTTGACTTATTACACTTCTCATCTTGATAGCATTGTGCAAGCCGGCCCAAACACCAGTTAACACCAAGCCGAAGTTTAGTTCTTCGTCAGACAGTCCTCTATTCTCTGACCCATCTCTATATCGGCGTCTTGCAGGCGCTCTACAGTATCTTAGATTTACGAGTCCAGATATTCAATATGTGGCACAACAGATCTCTTTATTTATGTATGCACCACGGGTTGACCACATAAGCGCTTTAAAACAAATTATTTGTTATGTTCAAGGTACGTTTGGGTATGGATTATATTTGTACCCGTCTTCGTTCACTTCCCTAGTGTCATATACACACGCAGATTAGGGTGGTTGCAAGGATACGAGGCGTTCTACGTCCGGATATTGTGTATTTTTAGGGGACAATCTTATTTCTTGGTCCGCTAAGAGACAGGCTGTGTTGTCCTATTCTAGTGTCGAGACAAACTATCGGAGTGTGGCCAATGTGGTTTCCGAGGCTTATTGCTTGCAAAACTTATTGTTGGAACTTCATTGTGCCATTCGGCCGGCTAGTTTGGTTTACTGTGATAATGTTAGTGCGGTTTATCTTTTGGATAAACATCAACGCACTAAACGTATCGAGATGGATATTCATTTTGTCAGGGATAAAATAGCTAAGGGTGAAGTCCGGGTTCTCCACATTCCGTCTCTCCACCAGATTCCAGATATCTTCACGAAGGGAGATGAGATCCTCTGTACCACTCTTGGTGTACCACTTGTGTACCACAAATGGTACAGTCTCAATGTTTATCCTCCTCCCGTTTCAATTGAGGGGGTGTGTTAGATTATATCCCATTATATGGGATACATTATGTCTCATGTATAGTTAGTGAATATCTCTTATAGTTGGTAAATATCTCTTAGTTATTGTATAGGCTTTAGATTCCTTATTTATCTCTGAGAATTAGGGTTACTTGTAACGATTATAAATACGTTTTGTGAATAAGAATTGGTTATGGAAAATTCTCTTTGCCTCTGAAAACTTAATTCCCCCACCGTTTTTTTATCCTTCCGTCTCAAATTTATGGTTATTAAAATTGAATGCGTGGAGAAAAAGGTAGGTGGTGTGAGTGGGAAGCAAAGAGAAAATTAGATAATAGATAGTTGTTGTGGGGGGTGAGGCAAAGAGAGTAAATTGAATTGGGTAAATAACGATAAATATGTAGTGTTTAAAACGGAAATAAGTAACAATAAGTTTTGTTTGAGATGATGGGAGTATAATACTTTCTCGAGCCACCTATAGTCCTAGAGGTTCCCTTGACAACAGGAACTAACTTTCGGTGCACTCTTCCACAAATCCGTTTCAACCTTTATTAAATCCGTCTACTCCTAAATTAAGTCATCAAACCCAATGCATAAACTCACAAAAAGAAACATCTTCAATAACATTAATTTACAAAATATGCCAATAAAACACAACAATTACCATCCAAACAAACCCTAGTAGTATCAATCCAAATAACTTCATAAATCAATCAATTATACTAATCTAGCACAAAACCCGAGAAATCGATCAGTTACTTCATGTATATCCTTGCTTGTACTTGCGGAACAGATCTTCAGTTTTAGCGTTTCTAAAAGCACAACAACCAGCCAAATAAACGCAAATTAAAGCAACAAGTGCGACGGTCAAAATGATATTGGCCCTTCTCCATTCAGTCTTGAGACTATCAAGTAAGCCAGCCTTGCAAGAATCACAAGCATAGCAAAGTTGGGTTTGTTCATTGCTCCATTGTAAGCAATCCATGTCTATTCCATTGTTTATGGGACTTATCCAATATGTTGGGTTCACAAATGTGTACCCACATTGTGTTGGTGGCTTACAACATCCTGACTGTAAAGCAAAAAAATAGAATAAAGATTAGGAATATATATATATTTTAAGGGAAAAAGAGAAGATTTAACATGATAGATAAGGGTGGGGAAGATTCTTATGTTGGGATGTTGTAATAGATTTAATATGCCTAGATAAATATGGAAATTATTTGGATTTGAAACTGTTCAGCCAAGTGAAGCTGCAACGAGTCCTGATTTAAGTTATAAAATCTATTTTAAACAATGACCCGTTAAGATTAAAAGTTTTACCCATGTGCATTTATGGGTCCAAATATTATCGAGGATAGTTTTACAAATATTAGTTTAATAAAGGCATAAAATTATGGTCACACTCATTTGGAGATAACAATTTTTATTTGTACTCTTTTTTTTTTTTTTTTTTTTGAAAAGTGACTATTATTTAAATAGGAAGGCACTACACCTGATTTCCTTCCATATGAAAACTTTTTGGGACATCTTTTCTTCTTAAGCTTTAATAAACTGAGTACAAATGCAACCTTTATTCATGTTTGATTCCTTGCTTCCAATGTCTGAAGTTCTCCTTTTCAAGGTTCTAAAAACCGCTAGGCGGTCGCTAGGCGCTGCAGCAGGGCCTAGCGCCTAGGCGGGGTCTAAACGGACTTAGGCGAGGCCGAGAATTCATAAATAGTTATAATATCTTAGGCGGGACTTAGGCGCTTCATGAACGCCTAGCGCCTAGGCGGCCTAGACGGACGTCTTTTAGAACACTGCTCCTTTTAGTGTGGAAGTCTTTTGGTATGAAGAAGACATATTGCTTAGCTTTTGTTTTGCAAGACTAAATTAATGGGCTGGTAATGTATTAATAAAACAAAAATAATAAATAATTACATACAAAATATCTAAAAACAAGTTTGTTTTAATAGCAGAAAACAGTTCTGTGTTTTTTTTTAAATAATAATAAGAAGAAAAACAGTTTTTTAGAGCTTTAAAATCGCTAGTTCATTAGCTAAAAACTGTTAGATTACGTCCAATCATGTCGTTTTAAGTCATAAACTTGAGGATTTCAGCTTATGAGTTAAAAATATCGATGCATATAAGCGATCAAATAAAGAGTTTTTAGCTAATGCACAGATAATTTTAACAAAGAGTTAACATAAAAAGCTTGTTTTCTTAGTATTAGGAATTTTTTTTTTTTATTATTTTAATATAAGATTTTGTCATTGTCATAAATTTTCAAATAATATATATACTAAGAATTGAGCTCTTTTCATCTTCTGGCTAGACTAGAAAGTGGAGTTTATGACTTCCTATCAGAAATTAAATTGTACGAAATGTTCAAAATAAATAATAAAATAAAAAACAACAACAAAAAGAAGAAGAAGCAAAGAAATGTACCTGCAATGGTGTAAGATGTGCATTGAAGAAATCCTGAGCCATGCTATAACTCTGATTCAACCCAGCACACACACTAGTAGAACTCAAACAATTCCTAATTCGGTCCCACTTATAAGAACTCCGAACCCTCCGTCTTAGCCACAAGGAATAATCATCAAGACGATATTCCAAGTAAGCTCGACTAGGCTCAAGGTGACCTGACCCTCTCATCGTGACCATATAAATAAAAACCACTAAACAAGCAAGTAAAATAATAAGAACTAGCATACCAATTAAGTAACCTACAAGTAACATAGGGATTCTCCAAAACCCGCCTATAAAACCAGCAATGGCTACGAGTAATATTAAAATGCCTAATATTATGACCGGCCATTGGAGGATTTTTACGCACGCGTTATCGGTTTCCGTTGCTAGCCAGATTCCGGCACCGATGATCGGAATGGAGAGGAGCATGGCTATGAAGTTTATGGCTCCGATGACATTGTTGCTTAGTGCCATGTTTGGGTGTGGGGAAAGATGTGGTTTGGGGTGGGGGAAATGGAGAGGGGTTGTGTTATGTTTTTGTGCTTTGCTTTGGATGTGATGAGGTTTAGTAAAGTAGTGAATAATGTGTGTGGTTTTTTAATTGGGGGCTTGAGCTTTTGGTCCATATTTTCAATTACTTTATTTTTCACCTTTTTGAAAAGGAAACAGGTCATGAAGAAAATAATGGAAAAGTTATTAGGGAAACAACATTTTTCAGCTTTTAATTTTCGCCAAAATTTATTTTTGTTCACTATATTTTTTGAATAGTTTCATTTTGACCTTTATATATGTTATTTATGTACTTGTTATTTAAATTAAATTATGAGCTAATTGCAATTTAGTTATCTGTGTTTAACACTATGTTGCAATTGGTTATTTAATTTGTAAATGTAAAAATCTGATACTTAGGTTTGTAAATTTGTTGCAATGTGATGTAAAAATGGATGGGTTGTTAAAAAACTAATGAAGTAACAATCATGTGCCACGTATATGAAAATTTAAGGGGTATTATAGTCTTTTTTGGGCATGAGATTTCTATTTGACGAATACAAACGAAGTTCAAATATTTTCAAATAAGTCCTTATATGTAAGACAATGAAATTAATAACCCCATTAAAGCATCACTAACACCATCGTCATCATTACTAACACTACTATCACCACTGCTACAACCAGTACTGCGGTCACCTCTCACCACCATACCATCAACATACCACCATATACCTCCACCATATGTACATTCACACACCCACGAACACAAATACACTCCCATGAACACATTCGATCTTGTTTGTAAATTTACACACGCACAAACTCATCAAATTTACACACATATATACAGATCTACACGCACACACAGTCACAAGGACACAAACCACGTACACACACACATGGGCGTCGTCTCCTTAGTGAATGGTCGGAGATGGAGAGAGGGAACGAAATTGTGGATCAAATGATGCCGAAGAAGATGAGGGAAATTGGGTATAAGGGGTCAGAGCTGAGGAGAGGGATTGAAATTAGGGATCCGATGATGCTGGAGAAGATGAGGTAAAACACTGAAATAATAAATAATAATGCCTAAGTTCAGGGAAAGGGTTGGAGAAGAGAGCCGGAGATGGGGGAGGGGTTGGTATGAAATTGTGGGAGGGAGAAAGAGGGTGGTAGAGATAGGTAGGGTTAGTGAGTTTTTTTTTTTTTTTTTTTTTTTTTTTTTACAATATATAATAAATTACATTTTTACCCACTAGATGCATAGGAAAATAAAAAGTTTACCCTTAATATGTCATGTGTGATGCACATGACACAAATTTCGTTAGATTTTTAATATTTCATCCATTTTTACATCACATTGCAACAAAATTACAAACCTTGTGGTCAAATTTGTACATTTACATATTAAATAACCAATTGCCATAAAGTGTAAAACACATTTAAACAAATTACAATTAACTCTTAATTTTTTTCATTCAACTACTAATATTAAACAATAACTTTAGTTATTCACAGTTTCATCCACTAAATATTTAAATGGAGTGCCACATCAACACACTACTCCTTCACCTCCACAGTCACGACCATCACCATCACCACCAAACTACAACCTCCACCCCACTGCCGCAATCATTATCGCCACTATGACTCCACCTCACCAATAGTGCTACCAGCACAACCTCCTCTTCCACCACCACCACTACTACAACCACCACCTCGACCTCCTCAACCACTCCATTACTTCTATCACCAACACCACCGACATTGCCACTTTACCCTCACTACAATTACAACTACCATCACTACCTTCATTATCCCCATCACCACTACCTTTACTACCACACAGTCACCATCGCCACTGCTACTACTCCTCATCCCCACCACCACTACTGCTACATCACCACAACCACAACCACCAATACCAACCATCATTACTACAACCCTGCTATCGTGCTACAGCCCCACCTCCAATACCACAACCCCAACTATTCCAACACCTCTTTATAACCTCCACATTCACTACCATTTAGTACTATATCATTGTTACATGAAATGCACCAAAACCAAAGCAAGCCACTCCTAACGAACCATCACTACCATTACCTGTTGGTTTTTGGGTACCCAATTGGTGAACCACAAGTAATAATAATATTCACACTATTATTATTACTCTAACCCACTTACAATAGACAAGGTACAAACACTTGATGCACACCTTACAAAACACTCTTAAGTATATAAGACACTCTATGCACCTCACCGCACACTATTATTACTCAAGAAGGACTCCTCAATAGTCCTAGTTTGTCTGCTCTTTCTTAGCTGACTACTAAATGGGGAAACCCAAATCCCCTTTTATACTTGCACAAAGTCGGTGAACCCATGTCTCCAGAATTTTCCATGGGAGTCGGTCTTCTCTCTTATCAAGTCTGGAAACTTCGTCAATGGCGGTGGCTGCTCCTCAAATCAAAAGATTCTCCATTGTTCTTCAAGGTAATTTATGGAGCTTTCTTAAGAACCCTAGAATTTTCCTGATTTGGGCGGATGGTTAGAGTCGGTGTTGACTCTTAACACTCCCCCTCAACGCCGACTCTTTCTTCTTGAACTTCACAAGTGGCTTTCGTTGAAGTGCTTCAACCTCGAGTTGTTCTTCCTTGTCGCAACGTGACTTCATGAGTAAGTCTTCGTCAACTCCGTAGTAACAAGCAACGTCGTCTTTGCTATGTTGGCATGACTGAAGTTCCTCCTTGAACTCGTATGATTTCTTTGTGCTTTTCGTCTTGTCGAACGGGCTTAAGTTAAATGCATCAAGACTTGATGAGAGCTTTGGTGTCACATGTAGACCTTTCTCAAGTGCCGAGTCTTCTTGATATTGCTCCCCCACAATTTCTAGCTCCTCTTTGTCTGCGGGCTTATGAACATCCAAATTTGCATCAATCACCTCAACGGCCACTTCCTCCAAGTTGGCTTCAACCAAGCTTGTTAACGCTCTAGCGGTGTCATAGTCGTCTAGACTATCCTTACATCCAACATTGATCATGGCCGCTAGATCTTCAAACCATCGACCATTATCGAAGTCAATCTCTTCTTCACTTTCATTGTCATCAATCCACTTCCCCTCGGTAACTGGATAGGCATGGTCTTCAAACCATTCATCTTCTTCAGGATCGTCTTTAAGAATCCTTACATATGCTAACCCTTGTATATCTTCATTAAAGTCGAACTCTTCATCCCTGAAAGTCCGTGGGTGCTCTGCCACTGCGTAGGACAACTCAAGGTCCCACTCCTCTTCACTTTCTTCTTCTAAGAGACTCCCTGACGTCACCGCATTGCCCTCATATGACCGTCTCCTAGATAGACAATCTCGAGCATAGTGTCCTCGTCGACCACAATTATAGCACTCGTAGTTTCGAAAGCATCGATCTCTTTCTTGATCTTGCTCAGCTTCCCCTCTAGATAAACTCCCACAACCTCGAGCAACCTTCTCGGTGTCATCTTCTTCTTCCTCATATTTCCTCGCATCTCTTCTCCACTTATTTCGAGATTTTGCTTCATGGCCAAATAGCACCATACTGTCTTTATCTTCTTCATTCTCTTTCAGAGAAACTCCTGCTATTTGCTTAGCAAGAGCTTCTTGGTTGGCCAATAGATTCTCCAAATCTAACAATGATGGTTGTTGTGGCCAACCCTGGATTGCCGTGACGAATGCGTGTACTCGGTCTTAAACCATTGATTATAATCCTCCGCATTCTATCTTCTCCAATTTTTGCGCTAGGGTCTAATTGTTCTATTTCACGGCATAAATTTCTAATCTTAAGAAAATAGTCACTGATAGAATATGTACCTTGCGAGGAATTCATTAACTCCCGCTCTAGAAGTTGAAGCCGAGCAGCATTCGTTTTGGAGAACAGCGCAACAAAGGCATCCCATGCTTCTTTCGGTGTCTCCACGTCTTCAATACGTGCTAGTAAATTCTTCTCGATTGTGATTTTGATGGCGTACAAGGCCTTTCCTGCCTTGATTTCCCACTTCTTAAATTCTGCCGCATTTTCTTTCGGAAGTGGTGAGGTTTCGTACCCGTCCACGATATTCCACAAGTCCTGACCCTTCAAGTAGGACCTCATACAAGTTCGCCGGTCTCTGTAATTGTACTCGTTCAATTTTTCCATAGCTGCTATGCTACCTATATCCACCATCGTGACTTGGTATAGCCTCCGCGCGTATCACCAAGTAAGCCGGGTCCGTGACTCACGAGCTTCACTATCCCAGATAGTGCACGAGCAACTAATCTTCTCTCAGCAGCGCTCCACAACAGTTTCAATGATCCCCGATCGTCGCACTTAGCGGTCCCTTGTCGTACCGCTCTGATACCAGATTGTTGGTTTTTTGGTACCCAATTGGCGAACCACAAGTAATAATAATATCCACACTATTATTATTACTCTAACCCACTTACAATAGACAAGGTACAAACACTTGATGCACACCTTACAAAACACTCTTAAGTATATAAGACACTCTATGCACCTCACCGCACACTATTATTACTCAAGAAGGACTCCTCAATAGTCCTAGTCTGTCTGCTCTCTCTTAGCTGACTACTAAATGGGGAAACCCAAATCCCCTTTTATGCTTGCACAAAGTCGGTGAACCCATTTCTCCAGAATTTTCCATGGGAGTCGGTCTTCTCTCTTATCAAGTCTGGAAACTTCGTCAATGGCGGTGGCTGCTCCTCAAATCAAAAGCTTCTCCATTGTACTTCAAGGTAATTTCTGGAGCTTTCTTAAGAACCCTAGAATTTTCCTGATTTGGGCGGATGGTTAGAGTCGGTGTTGACTCTTAACATTACCTCCAACGCATTTCACCACTAATTCCAACTCTACCCACCTTCTTAGCCACCACCACTGCTACTTCCATGAAGGTAGTGATAAAGTATGAGTTCCATCCCAAAACCAATTGGCAATGGGAGGAGTGACCCTGGATCTTTATATAGTCAGACATTGGCTAGTTAATTCCCGATATGAGACAATTTCTCCAACAGTCCCCCTCACGCGTAGCTGAACTTTGGGCTTACGCGTGGACATATAATTGGGTGACGTGGGGATAGATCATCGTAGTCCGAACTTTGGGCTCGCAGATGTAAAGGACCAGCTCTGATACCATTATAAAGTCTGAGGTTCCATCCCAAAACTAATTAGCAATGTGAAGAGTGGTCTTGGATCTTTATATAATCAGACATTGGCTAGTTAATTCCCGATATGAGATAATTGCTCCAACGGGTAATATGTTGAGGAAGTACGATGAATATTGATTGGGGTGATGAAGTGATCTTTCATTCACACGTTTACGAGTTGAAGTGTGAATAATTAGAGTTATTTATTCTCTAAAATCTAGCAACTTATTTTTTTGGATTCTGGAGGGAAGAAAAATTAGTACAATGGACAAAAATACTACTACCTCTTTTCTTAAATGAGTGTTCAAATTTCATTTCAATGGACATAACTTTTTATACAATTTTGTGACAAAATTCATATGTAATCCTGTAATCCTCTTTACAAACACTAAGTTTTTGTAAATATAAAGAGACCTGTGAAAAAAAAACATTTAGAGACAAAGTTATAATCAAATTGGACACTCATTTTAAAATTTCTTGAAAATAGACACCCATTTAAGAACAGAGGTAGTAACAAAAAAAAAATAGAATGGTGAAACAGAAATTACCATCAGTAATTTTGTGGAATATCAAATGAGGAAATTAGAAAGAAGAATTGAAGAGTACATTATCCATTGGGAGATTTGAGTCGGACCGCGGACTGGCAAAACACTAGCAATCCAGGGGAGTTAGAACAAATTTGTGTTCTTCTTCTTCTTCTGCAAGAAACTATAGTTTGATCGAGTAATTTCAGAAATGGCGGCACTGGAAATTGTCTCTTTCTTCTCATCTTCTCAAAAATCCCCATTCTTGTCATCCCCAATTGCTTCTTCAACTTCTTCTTCTTCTTTATCCCGCATAACCCTTTTTAATTCCACTTCCACTCCTTCCATTTCCTTAAAATTCCCAATCTTTCCCCAAATCCATGTACCCAGAAAATACAAATTGTGTTGCTCAGCAGTTGAGGGGATTACAGTCCAAGAAACAATGAAACCAGAAGTATCTGAAAACCCCCAAACTCGGAAGAAGCTCTTTGTTACGAATCTCCCATGGGTTTATTCTGTTGAAGATATCAAGAAACTCTTTGGTGAATGTGGGACTGTCACTGATGTTGAGGTTTATTCACTTTCTCCATCTGATTTTTTTTGTTAATTTAATCTTGGGTTTCTGTTATTTTGATTGATTTTTTTTTTTTTTTGAGTGAATGAATGAATTGTTTGTGATTATGATTGTGGGATTTTTGTGTGAACTTAAATATGTTATGTTCATTTTGAGTAATTGTATGTCAATATGTCATCTTTTTTATAATGTGCTTTCAATCATGTGATCTTGAGCATGTAATTTTCTCTTTGAGTGGATGCTTGTACTTGTGTGCTGTGAATTTGAAAATGGTTTTTTTTTTTTTGTATTTGAGTGGAAACTGCGGGTGCTTGTATTGTGTACTCCCACAATACCACAACGAATGTCCAAAAAACTTTCAAATTTCCCCTTGAACAGCGCAAATTTGAAAGTTTTTTGGACATTCTATTTTTAAAGGAGGTAAAAAGTTGTAATTTTGATTGTTAACACTATAGAGGAATTCTTTTAAATGTGTGTTCATTTTTGGATTTTCTATTTGGGTTGAATTCTAGATTATAAAGTCATCCGACGGAAAGCATAGAGGGTATGTTTTCGTTACAATGGCTACCGGTGAGGAGGCTCAGGCAGCAATTGAGAAATTTGACTCCTTTGTAAGTTTTTTTCTTGGCCCCTTTTTTTCATTATGGGGATTTTACTACGTTCTGATCATTGGTTCTTTTCTTATATTATTATGAACACAACTACTGTTAAGCTAATTTATTGGTGATTAATTTTGCGAAATTGGGGAAGTTCTTGTTTCGTAGCCTGTTGCCTTTAATTTTTGAGGTATCATTGACTAAGCAGGGATATCATTGAAACTAAAAATGCTAACAAGTGAACATTCTACACATAAAAAGTACATGGTACTACCTCCGTCCCTGTTTAAGGCGCTTACCCTTTTTGTTGTTTGTTTGAAGGAACTTTGAGCAATAATTATAGGTTAATCGAATTATCCTAATAGATATCTAAAGATTGTTATTGATAGTATTTATAATGGTATATCAATAACAAGTTTTAGATTTTCGTTAGGATGATTAGGTTAACCTATAATTATTGCTCAGAGTTCCTTAAATCAAACAAAAACGAAAAGATAAGAATCTTAAACTGGGACGGAGGGGGTATCTATAATACTCGTTTTAGTAATGGAAATTTCAGCTGTCTTGATTTGCCCTTGTGAATAGTAGAAGTGGAACTTGCCAACAGCCTAAAAACTGTTTTTGGTAAGAAATCATGTACATTAAAAGTGTCGCCTTTAAAATTTTCAGACTTGGTGTTTGTTAAAGCATGCTGTTCACTGCAGCTCAACCTGAAATTTTTCATTTAAGCTTTCAACATGTTGTATAAGCTTATAAGTCATGCGGTGTAGAATGAATAGCAAATATTACCTGACCTGAGTCCTTGTGAAATAGGCTCCATCGGAGTTAACACTATGTGCACATAGCCGTGCCATCCATGTCTTAGCTAAAGTTTCTGATCTCCATACCATGCTTAAACACTTTTGATGCTACTCGATGTCGCATTGTTGATGTGGCTAGCTACCAATACCTTATCATGTGCTCCTTCCGTCCTACAACTACTAGTACTCCCTCTGTCCCAAAATGATCTTCTATTTTGACTATTCAAACTTTTAAGAATATGAATACTTGCTTCATTAGCCATGTTTTGTCTATGCACTTTTAAGCCCAAATTCTAGAAATGGGAAGATTTTTTGGGGGGCAATGAGAAATGGCAAATGAGAAGATCATTTTGGGACGGAGGGAGTATTACTTAATACTTACACAATAGAAAGTTGGCTATACAAATTTTGTTACTGTCGGTAGGGACCTACATATATGTCAAGTACTCTGTATGTAGCAGTTGCCTGAAAATTTGAAGACTATAAGAACTGAGCGGGTAGTTGTAATATGTTGAACACTTAGATGTAGTTGAAGGTGGTGTTGTGGAATTGACCCTTCCAACACCCAACACCCAAGCAAATCGCAAGAAAATAATGGCACCACAAACAAGCACAGAAATAAGAAACCAAAGCAAAAGAACAAAACGAACACAAGAAATTGTTTACCCAGTTCGTCAATATGTTTGACTACGTCTGGGGGCACTACCAAGCCAGGATCTTGCACTATAATATGTAAATATGGAGTTACAATGAGTTATGGGGCGGAACATTGTTTATATAGCAAACCTAGAAAGAGTCCTAAACCTAAACATAAGAGGAATCCCAAAATAACTGCAATTCCCGCAACCTGCTGTGACGCGGCACCAGGCGCCCGCCTGCATTAATCCGCCAGGAACCAAAAGCTTCTGCCCAAAAGGGTGCCCGCCTGGTCTATACCAGGCGCCCGCTCGCCTGGCTGCTGCAGAATTTTCTTCTCTCCGTTTCCTTTTAGATCTCTACTCCAACAATCTCCCACCTAGAGATCACCGCGTATACAAACCCCGTATCTGTCTTCAACTCATCATTGGTGTCGTCCTAGTGCTCACCTCGATCATGGTAGTGCCTTCCTCCTCCCCTATTCTCCAAGCCCCGTTGAAGCTAAACCCAGCTTCAACTTCACCTTGCTTGAGAAACCTGGAGCCTTTGCATCCGATCTACACTCACTGTTAGATCTGCGTAGCGGAATATCCGGTCCTAGAGTATGTGGTTCATCTTCAGTGACCCCTTGTCCTTGGTCATCATGAACCGTCCCGCTCCCACCCGAGTCTGAAATATCCATGCAAATTTCACTTGCATCACCGTATTCCTCAAACTCCTTGAGCTCATACTCCCCACCATTATCCGACATCAAGCTTTTAACCTTGAGTCCCTTCCGATTCTTCACCAAGGCCTTCCACTTCTTATACATCCTGAAAGATTCATCTTTCCCTTCTAAGAAGTAATCCCGGACCTTCCTTGTCGAATCATCAATGAAGGTCATGTAATATGACACACTAAACCGAGAAGTTACCGGGGATACCCCCTTCTCACCCATGTGACCCAATCGACAGTGCCACAAATCCGTATCACCCTTGGCTGACGCCACCGCGATACTATCATTGGTGTTTTCCGCCAAATACAATCTTCCTTCCCTATTACCCCGAGCGATCTCATAATCCTCCTTGGTAATAACCCAGTTCCTGCAGCTAAAAGTTACCGTGTAACCTTCTTCACCCAGCTGCCCAACTGATATCAGGTTCTTTTTCAAACCCGGAATGTGACTGACCCCGTGTAGATGTAAGACGTTCCCGTCCGATGCTCCTATCCTGACATCCCCCTTCCCCTTGATTTCCAAAGGCTCGCCATCCGCCAGATAGACCTTACCGAAATCACCGGAAGTGTAATTTTCCATCGCTCCTGCATGCCCGCATGAGTGGAATGATGCCCCGAATCCAGCACCCATGATTCTAGCGCACTGCTAACACTCAGAATCAGTACATTGTCACCTTCGATTATCACATTCGCCGATTTATCCCCTCGCATGGGACAATCCCTCTTGTAGTGTCCTAGCTCCTTACAATGATAGCACTCTACCGATCCTCTGGCAACCCTTGGTCTTTCTTTGTTCTCCTCATACTGATCCCCACCCCCGATTACACTTTCCCTTGACCCTGTTCTCCCTTTATTGCTAGAACCGGTCTTCCCCTACTAGTTGTAGCCAAGACCGATTCCGAAGTAGACGGTGTCCCCAACTTCTTTATGCGATTTTCCTCGCCCAAGAGAAAGTCCTTAACATCATCATACTTCAATTTGTTCTTACCGCTGAAGCATTTAACGCTGTCACCGTTCCGCTCCAACTCCTTGGTAAGGACGCTAGCAATAAACACGCATGAACCTCGTCACCGAAAGTAATCTCCAACGCAGTCAATGAGTCTATAATATCCATAAACTCATCGATGTGTTTAGCAATGGATCCTCCCTCTTGCATCTTGAGACTACCCATCTTGCGTATCAAATCAACCTTATTTGCAACAGATGGAGTTTCAAATCTCTCAGTAAGATAATCCAATAGCTCCTTGGTGGTTTTCGCCTTCCGGGTAGTCTTCGCGATCCACTTCGACAAAGTAGATCGAACCACCCCTAAGGCTTTCCGATCCATGAGATCCCAGTCTTCCTGCTTTTCTTTTTCCGGTTTGACTCCGGTTAGAGCTTATAGGATCCTTATTATACAAGAGATCCTCTATTTGCATCCTCCAATATCCATAGTCAGAACCATCAAATTTCTCCACCGCTTGTTTATCCTTGCCTCTTGATTGCTTGATAAACCCTTTTGATCGTCCAACCAAGCAAAGCTCTGATACCAGTTGTTGTGGAATTGACCCTTCCAACACCCAACACCCAAGCAAATCGCAAGAAAATATGGCACCACAAACAAGCACAGAAATAAGAAACCAAAGCAAAAGAACAAAACGAACACAAGAAATTGTTTACCCAGTTCGTCAATATGTTTTGACTACGTCTGGGGGCACTACCAAGCCAGGATCTTGCACTATAATATGTAAATATGGAGTTACAATGAGTTATGGGGCAGAACATTGTTTATATAGCAAACCTAGAAAGAGTCCTAAACCTAGACATAAGAGGAATCCCAAAATAACTGCAATTCCCGCAACCTGTGACGCGGCACAGGCGCCCGCCTGGTCCTATGCAAGCGCCCGCCTGCATTAATCCGCCAGGAACCAAACCTTCTGCCCAAAAGGGCGCCCGCCTGGTCTATAACATGCGCCCGCTTGCCTGGCTGCTGCAGAATTTTCTTCTCTCCGTTTCCTTTTAGATCTCTACTCCAACAGGTAGTGGCAGATCCACAACCTATTTTAAGTGGATGCACAATTTCACTATAAAGCTTCAAAATATAATTGTGAATGAAAAAAATGCTTTTTATTGCACTCGAACCCAGAACCTTAAGGTGAAAAGCCCAACACTTCACCACTGAAGTAGAAAATTGTTTGATTAAATGGGTGTCGTGCACCCATATAGATGGGCGTAGATACGCCACTGGTTGAAGGTGAATAGCTTATTCTTCGTTTATTAAATTAATCTAGTAGCTTTATACATTGTGTTGACATATTTCTGTACAATATTGGTAAAATCTTTTTCGTCCTTTCACACAGGATGTATCGGGTAGGATTATCAGGATAGAATATTCAAAGAGACTCAAGAAACCACCACCCACTCCACCTCCAGCAAACACTTCTCGAGAGACGCGTCATAAGCTTTATGTGTCGAATCTTGGATGGAAAGTGAGGTCTACCATCTTAGAGAATTTTTCACTGCCAGCTCCAATCCAGTTTCAGTTAAGGTTGTTTTTGAAAACAATTCAGGAAAATCTGCTGGATATGGGTTTGTTTCATTTGCTACAAAGGAGGAGGCAGAAGCTGCACAATCTGCTTTGAATGGAAAGGTAAATGATCTTAAACTAACCCTTGTATGCATTTTTGCTTCTTGATTGTTTGTTCTACATTAAAAATGACTTATTGATGACGTAGAAGGGTTTGCCATATATATTCTCTCTAGTTGTACATTTTTCTAACAGTTATGATTTTTCTAAATTTTAATGAAGACTAACACACCCTCCGTTCCAAAACAAACCTTCCATTTCATTTTAGGAACGAGAATTAGGAAAGATGTTGGAAAAGTAGGTGGTGTGAGTGGGAAGTAGAGAGAAAGTGTGGTAGGGAATAGTAAGTGGATAGTTGTTGTGAGTGGGAAGGAGAGAGAAAGTGGAGGAAATCTTTTCCTTTTCGGGTAAGTGGGAGTTTCCAATGGGACGCCCAAATCGTAAAATGGGAAGTTTGTTTTGGGACGGAGGGAGTATTGTTAAAGGAATGTATGTACGGATGTTTGTGAGGTCCAATTTTCTACTCCCTCTATCCCAAAATGAATGTTAAAAAAAAAAAAAAAAAATTTGCTATTGATAAAGAAAAATTGAACATTTTTCAAACATTCATTTTGGGAAGGAGGTAGTATATTATTGTGCAAGTTGTTTTAAATGGAAACGGCTTTTTTTTTTTTTTTCAGGTAAAATGGAAACTGCTATTCTTGATGTAAAACTTATCTTTCAGACTCTCCCTCTCATTGCCTCCACATCTGGCCTCTTATCTTGTATATTCATTCTGAAAAAAAAAATCATCTCCGTGGTGGTTATGTTGAACTTGATTGTTAGACTCGAGACATTTGCTCTGCACCGTTTTTTTTTTCTCAATTTTTTTTTTTTTAAATTTAGTGAAATTATTTTCGAAAATGGCAAATATAAAGCCCTTTACATACACACATGAAATTTTTATTTTGAAGCATCTCGATAGAGAAGCTAACAATCTGATCTGAGGATCATTTACTTACTAGCCATATTCCATACTCATCTTTTCTTCCAATAGATGATTCCGTGTACGTTTTATAAATAATATTTTTGCTTATAATTGCAAGTCATTATCACTCCTAAAAGATGATGATTATATTGGTAACCCATGATTGATTAAATTGTACATGAAGGAACTAAATGAGGCTTAAGATGCTTCTTAGTTTTCAATCTTTGAAATAACTTCACAAACTTGTTTCTTCTGACACGATCTAATATCTATTTTGTTTTGCCAAAAAAAATAAAAAATAATGAACAATTTGCCACCTTTCTGATGCAGGAGTTGTTTGAACGGCCAATTATTCTGAAATTAACGACAAAGATTCTGATAAATCTGGAGATGAAGTCGTGAGCACTCCTGAGGAAGAACCTGTTGTCTCGTAGGTTGACTTAAAACTGTGTGAACCCTCTTGATCAGAAGACGGATGATGAGGGAATACAGAAAAAAAAATCTCCTCGCGTTCAGCGAACTAATGAAAGAAATTACTCCGTACTTCTTACACAGTTTTGAGTTCTCTTGAAATGCTCTGTAAGTATTTCAATCTCTGTATCTACAACAATTTGACAGAGATGTTCCTGTTACGCATATACTACATATATCATGTTAATTCTTGTTATCAAATTTTGTTGTTAGGAATTAAATTGTTATTTATTATACTCCATCCGTCTCAAAATGATCTTCACACTTTTTTCGACGTTATTACGAAGAAACTTTGAGCAATGATTTTAGGTTGATTTAATTATCCTACTGAAAATCTAATAGTTGCTATTGACACACCATCAAATAGTATTAATAATAAGTTTCAGATTTTCATCATCGGATAATTAAATCCCTACAATCATTGCTCAAAGTTCCTTCGTAGTAACGTTAAGGGAGTACTCATTTGAAAAAGAATCTTCAATATTTTGATAGTATAATTTGTACGGTCAATCAGATAATAGTGGAAAAGTAGTGAGATGTGAGGGAGACAAAAGGAGGACCACTGAAAGTGAGAAAAATGAAAAGGAAAGTCTGTGAATCCACTTTTGATGAATAAAAGTAATTTCTTAGATTTTTGTAATCGAGAATATTCTTTCTTAATGAATAATCTAAAAACATATACTCTCTCCGTCCCTTACTCATCGCTACTTATTTCCATTTATACTTATATTTTTATTTCCATTTTGGGTGTACCATATTTATTGAGAGAGAGAGAGAGATATCTTGTTTCTTTTCTTCTAAGTATTGCTGATTCTTGCACTCAAAAGACCCAAGAAAGCTCTACTAAAGTTGACTGAAGTCCATTTCCATGACATTTTTCTTTGGTTTAAAGATTTATTTGCTTGTGGGTTTTTATTTGATCTTAAAATAAATGTCATTTTCTGTTTATGCTGATCCATACAAGTTTAATTTATCATAATGTTTACTTACTTGCATTATAATGAAAACAATGACATATAATTGTGTCGGTATAAGACTTTTAAGAAAAAGGTTTCCTCTGTTTTTGAATCATCTGAAGAGTTTGACATATTTTGAAGAGTTTTCAAGTTTTTTTTTCCCTCGTAAAATCGGCTCTATAAAATCACTTAAATTATGATAACAATATAATATTTATTCATTTATGCATTATATATATCTTATTTTCATTAAGCGTGACACTCAATTTGAGTATTCTGCATTATATTTATCTGTTTTTTTTTTTTTTTTTTTTATGATATTAGTCATGGTTATTGGCATGTCATTATCACATCTTGATTAGAAAAGCAGAGACATGTCCCCCATCCAAGTATTTAGTATTATCTCAACTGCCCTTGCCCTGAACATTAACAAAAGTATTGATTATTATTTTGATGAAATCCCAATAAACATCAAAAAACTTAGTCAACAATCCATTATCTTCAAGAAAGCAAGTTGAAAGCAAAAAAGAAAAGGATCAAAACAAGAAAAAGAAAAAGAGAAAGAATCTCCTTGCTTTTCACCTTTGCTTACCCCCTCCTTCATCCCTATGTTCTTAGTCTCTCCCTAGAAAATATTCCCATCTCTCTCCTAGCTTCCCTGAATCATCTTGTTTATGAGAGAGAGAGAGAGAGAGAGAGAGAGAGAGAGAGAATGCTTACATTATATTTGGAGGGATTTGTGTACATTGTGTTAAGAGAGTAGTACCTTAGGGTTGTGTGCATATTGGTTATGGGGTCAATAAGCAATCCAAGAACTTGGGTACCTTATGTGAACACTAAAGATTGTTCACAAGGTTTTTGTAGCTTATTGTCCACAATGGTGCTACATGATACTTTCTCCACCACCACCTCCAATGGTGTTCCAAGAGATAACTCCGGTCCCACATTTTCCCCTCTAGTCATTGCAATAATCGGCTTTTAGCGAGTGCATTCCTTCTTGTGAGTTACTACGCCATAATCTCCAAGTATTGTGGAAGACGGACAAGTTCTTCAACAAGGAGGGAAACTCATCATGTCCCGGATGAGGAAATTGAGGAAAATCAAGACCCTTCAATCATGAGCCATGGCACGTCTCGAACAATGGCTTAGAAGAATCTCTAATCAAGTCAATCACGGTTTGCAAGTACAAGAAAGGAGAAGGATTGGTTGAATTCACGGATTGCTCGGTTTGCCTTAGTGAGTTTCAAGAAGGCGAGTGTCTTAAGCTCTTACCAAAATGTAGCCATGCTTTTCATGTCAATTGTATTGATACATGGCTTAAATCCCACTCCAATTGCCATTATGTCGAGCTAATATCGGTTTCGTCAATGCTTCTCCGCTTCTTTTGCTTCCACCACCTCCTCGCCTCCTCACATATTCGACGATAGTGGATGGGACTCTTTCGTAGTTCCACCACCTCCTCTCCCTCCTCACATATACACTGACACTGATACTGATAGTGATACTGATACAAATGCAGACTCTTGCCAAGTGTCAGAATGGCACGGGTCTCATGCACTGAACTCATCAGATATCGCTCCAAGAGAAGATATCAGTGATTTACGGAACTCAGTGAGGGGAGACCCGGTGATTGAGATTAGTGAAGAAGGAAGTGAACAAAAACAAACATATTAGAAGATCGGTGTCCATGGATTATTCTTCATGTGAAGCTCGTGTTTCAATAGCGGATGTTCTCTTTGTTAACCAAGAAGCGGAACTCCAAGAATTGGAGGGTGAAGAGGGAAGATCAAAGAGGAGGGGTGATGAGGGAATGAGGAAGCATAGCCATAGGAATAGAAACAGAGTGTTGCATTGTGTTATGAGTAGGCCAATGGCTATGAAAAGATCGTTTTCTTGTGGAAGACTTTTGTTTACTAGACGAGAAGAGGAATCCCCTTCCCCTTGTAATACAATTATTCTTTAACAAGTTGTGTGAAGATTAGTTATGAATTAGAGTTTCTTTAGTAGAATTGTTAAGATTGCTCTGCTCTATATACACTCCCCAAAGTCGATAATAGTTGTCTCCATTGATTTGCCAAACGAATTTTTACATTGCTTGTAAAATGATAAAATTGCACACACCAAAGACGCGACATTTGACAGGAAAAAGATGTGTCACGGATTTTATACTCTCTCTGTCCCTGAAAAAATGTCATAGTTGACAAGTCAATGTTTTAAGCATTTAGTTGTGTTTACTTGATTGCCTCAATTTATTCATATTGGTAGAGTGTCACCTCCTAAGACATTTGCAATCCTTGTGACTGTTAAAATGGGTTGTATAAGATCACCAAACTTTTTTTTTTTTTGGAGGGGGGGGGGGGGCTTTAGCCCAGCCTTTAAGAGTCCAACAGCCCAACAATATACAATTACAATATTGTATCAAAATTTAAGCCCAATCTAATAATTTCAACCATCTCATTCACACCCAAAGTATACAATTACACACATTTATAGTAATTTACTGCATATATTAGTATGCGGGGCGTGCAACCAAACCCGACCCGCAACCCGCCGGGTTTTTAAAAAAGACTACCAACCCACCCCGCTATGGTGCGGACTGTCCCGGATACGGAGCGGGTTCGGACAGATTGCCATCCTAGTATATGCCGAAATGAACAGACCGGCTGGTCTAGTAAGGGGGAGCTGAAAGAGAATGGGAGTGAAAGGGTATGGGCTGGGCTATCATTTTTATAAGCAAGCCCATATTATTATTTTTCAATTTTAGCCCCTCTACATTACAGCTAATCCATAATTTCCCTTTGGGATTTGTGTATTTATTTTGTGATCCCTGTTATCTTACATCACACAGCACAGCCAAACGACCCAAAAGTATGCATCAAGTCTCAACCGGTCATTGCAAAAAAAAAAAAAAAAAAAAAAAAAAAATGTCCGGACCTAAAGCGCGATTGATGGATGTAGCGTTGTATCAGTTCTGGATGCGGTTACTGACAATCGACCCTTGCTGTTTCAAAATGTACTGATAGCAGTGGCAAAGCCACCTTTTAGGAGAGTGTCAATCGACCCCTTGTTGTTTCAAAATGACTGATAGCAGTGGCATAGCCACCTTTAGGAAAGTGTCAATCGACCCTTGCTGTTTCAAAAGTTAACATTTTATTACCCTTAGAATTAGAGAAAACATATGAATTATATCACTAAAATGATAAAGATTCGAACCCCTTTTCTTGAAGATAGAAAAATAAGGGTAAAATTTTGAGCCTTTCTAGTTTTACACTCCCTCCGTATCTTAACAACAAACGAGTATTTTTCCAGTTCAAGAACGGAAAATAACAAATAGGTGCTATGAGTATGAAGGAGAGAGAAAATGTGGTATGGACTAGTAAGTGAAAAGTTGTTGTGAGTATCACAAATAGATTCATGAATAAAAAATGTATAAGATTTTCAATATACAAAAATGAAAAATGAGACTCTAATGAAACACTTTAAATGACAAAAAGAGTCATTTGTAATTGTAATAGAACGGATGCAATATATTATTATGTACATCATTTTAGGTATATAATATTTTGACTTTTATAAAAAAAAAAAAATCTGGTTTCACCACTATTGACTGATAGTTGATCCATATCAAAACCATGCCACAAATCCAAGAAATGATCTGATCCATCATCATTGATAAATATCAAATGCAGTGGCGGACCCAAAATGAAATTAAACTAAATTTACTAGTTAGTTCTTAAACTATAATCGTCAGGTTAATAAACACCAATACAATACTTACCGCTACATAAAATGATTTTTGTAATTGGGTTCACCGCCACCTAGTACTAGTAAACTTCTCTTATGTGGCAGAGTAGTGATCAGCTCATAACACATACACTCTATCTGTATGCATGCAACATGCATGTGGATTTTCTAGCCACTTATGTAGTCTTTTCACATTTTGGTACCACTTCTCAGCTCCTTATCTCTCTTGGAAGTTGGATTATTGTCCTCTTTCTCTGATAAGATAATTCTTCAAGCCAAATTATATTGACTTAATCTATTTTTACTAGTAAGTCAAAGAATTGTTGTGCTTTTATTGCGTTTATGACTTCATTTTTCTTTTACTTTTTGAAGAAAAATGCATAGTTTTTAATGATCTAAACTATTAACTTCATTGATGATACTCTCTCGTTTAGGACATGTGCAACTGAACTGTAACGACATTCATTCTCGGTCATTAGAGGTCTTCCGGACATAGCTGGATGGCAAAGGAGGGACTGTCACACCCCGAAATCCGACATTGCACGGACTCGAGAAGTGACGAACGAAAACCGAATATCAATCGAAACTCCAAAATGAGAACTAAATTTTCCTCATCTCATAGACAACCAAATTTTAAATACAAAAACTCAAGTCGAGTACATCAGAGCAACTATCCTCTTACCGAAAACACAAACCTTGAACAATCTCAAATATTTACAAATTCTAAAACTGTAATTCCTTTACATTTGTTATCTACCAATAGAAAAATACAAATATCTAAAGACAAAGCATTTCACTCTAGCTTCACAACTCTACAGTGAAAGGATCACGATCTCAGCTATACTCCACCTGGAAGGAAATGGGGAGCGGAAAGGGTGAGCACAAATTGCCCAGTAAGAGACTTGCCAACACAAGGTGTGGCACTGTATAGAAACCCAACCAAGAACGATAGCAATAACAAACCCACCACCCAGTATAAAGGGAGGAGCCAAAAGAGTACAACCGAATCAAACATCAATCAAAGTTCCGAAGTCAAATTCCATTAAACACTTGAGTTGGCCAAATGCCCAAAGTCAAAGTGATTCTTCGTCATAGTTTCACTTGCGCAAATGACACTATGACTAGGAATCACAATATAACAACCGGTGTTAAAGTCATCTCTTGTTGAGGAATTCAAAGTCAAATACTCAAAGTGTAAATGGCAGAGTAGCTAAAACGAATAACCGAGTCCAAATGAATTGATCCAATAAACGATCACGAATAACAAATCAAACCAATCCGATAATTCCGAAGCCAAAGAATGAAAGGGTACAAGGTTGACAAGACCCTTACCTCGAATCCGAGCTAATCCAAAACATGTACTCAACTCAACTCAGCTTACTCGTTTCAATCTAACATATCAAAGAGTTTCAATAGTACAAGAGTTAGTATTTTAACTAAAGCACGTTTAATGATTAACAACTAATAGCATTCGTATGAACACTATAGCAATTATACCATTTATGTGCACCAATAACTATAGATCACCTTATAAAACTATCAAACAAAGAAAGTACTGCAGAAACAAATCTACTTAGACCAAGAATCATCAAAAATTCGATTACATATGAGTTAGATGACGCATATTAAAACTTGATCATTTTAATATCTCAAAGTAGCCCAGTCACGCAAATACCAAATATGAGATAGTTCCAAATGCTTTCACTACCAGATAACCATTTCAATGGAAAGATCATTGAAAAATAATAACTTTAGACTCAAGAATCATTCATTCCGAGTCCGGATGATTTTCTTACGAATTTTCAAAGTTCAACCGTTTTTCAAACGCCAAAACCATAGACTGCTGTAAAAACTAAATCCTGGAAAAAAAATATGTACTCCTTCTGATTCTGAAACATTTTCCATTCAAAAGCTCTCAAAAATTTAGTCAAGATGGACTCAAAAATCATATCATTCCGATTAAAAACGACCAAGTTTATGATCAAATCAAATTATGAGCTATTCTTAACATCACAGGACTAAACAGGAAATATAATAAAACTAGGGGCTTAAACTGGAGTTCGTAGAAATCTATTTAATATCAGGGACTGATTGAAACATCACAAACTCAGAAACTAAACTGGAAATATAAAAATCCAGGGACCATTCGAACTATTACAACTCAAGATCAAAATGGAATTTCAGAATTTTCTTTCTTCAACCTCTGTTCACAGCAAACTTTTGTTTTAAAGTTTATATAAATAGAGTATCCTTGAGAATAATTATTTGGAAATTTCAAAATTGCAAATTCTCATATTTTAAACACCAAGCCAATCATCATTTCATTTAAATTTAACAACCATAAGCTAATACATACATATCATATCACACCCATACAATAATATACATAAAGCCCATCATGAAATACACCCACCTACAGAACTCCATATAACCACACTTCAATTCTGAAATTCACATAATAAAACCCATCATATCTGCTACTTTTATTTTATTTTATTTTTATTTAATCCTTAGCTAAATAACCCAACACAAAAATATTCAATTCACATAAACAGGATACACACATATTCTAATTAAATATTGAGTTTATTATGTAATTAGATTGAAAAGGAAATTAAACACACACTTAATCCGGATAGCATAAGTTAGAAACCGAATCCCAACAGCATACTTACAAAATTTGGTTACGTCTTTTGCATCTTCTTTTTGTTTATCTCTTCTCCTGCAATTTTTCTTTTTCCCTAACGAGTGTTTCTAACGTGGTCAAAATAGGTAAAGATTTTGAAAGGTATGAGTCATAAGAGTTTAAAGTGAAATTCCAAGATTAATACACCTCCTAGTTTATAATGGAGTGCTGGCAAGTAACAAATT